>OX328124.1:12102861-12657861 GCA_946811695.1 Gonocerus acuteangulatus | reverse complement strand
GAGTTCCGTTGAAATATACCAAAAATCACGGCTGGTAGTGGCGAATTGGTATTGTGGGTCCGGAGTAAACCCCCCCTTCTAATAAACCGATTTAGTTCATTTTTATATCTCACTTTTCTCTCTATATTACCACTACGAATACCAAGTTTCGTTGAAATATAACAAATATTACGGCTGACATAGTCAAATTAGTGTTTTGGGTTCGGGGTAAACCCCCCCTTCCGGTGGACCAACTTTGGTGGTTAACGAACTCGTTCAATCGTTTGCTAATTGAATGCTATATACCAAGTTTCGTGACGAAAAAACAAAAACTCTGGCCGCTATCGTGTTAACAGACATATATATATATATATATATATATATATATATATATATATATATATATATATATATAATTTTAACGTGGGTCATTTTCGGTGTCTACTAGGTAGGATCGATAAAGATTTGAAGAAATTTTTCAAAAATTCCGTCATGAGTCCAACCTCAATAGCTACTTTCCTTCGGAGGAAAGTGCAAAAACTAGTTTTTCCGCCAAATTACAAATAATTCGCGCCGGAATATATATGGACATTTTCATGTCAAAATTAAAGAATTAAAATGCGGACTAGTTCCTTTAACTCACTGGACATATGTTTTGGAAGCCCTGATTTCAAAACCCGAACGCAAACTCGAGATTTTATTTTGTAGCGTCTTCGTTCGAGGGTTGGAGTTAGGGTCCCTGACCACACCCAGCTTCAGTGAGTACCTGAAAGGGGGGTAATCAGGCAACCAAAGCCTAGAACTGACCCCACTATCTCTCCAGTTTGGAGAAAAATCAGATAGCTATACAGTATCTTCCTCTGGTATTTTTTATTTTTGTTTGCATGTTTTAAAATGTATTGAATAGACTCTCTAGCCAACGGCCATAGCCACGTTGAATGCGCCGGCTCCCGTAGATCACCGAAGTTAAGCAACGTCGGGCGTGGCCAGTACCTGAATGTGTGACCGACCACGTGCTGTTGGAATTATAGAAACGTTGGCAACCTCTAGATAGCCCGGCGTTACTAGCCCAAATGTTTATATGTTGTTGAACTCATAAACAAATAAGCTCACTGGTGGTGCTAATGACCTCAGTAGTCGATGCACACACACACAAAAAAAAAATAAGATTAAGGTCTCTAGCAGAACAAACAGCTCACATGCAAAACTTACCACATGCAAGACAACACGAGAATAATCTTTCAATCACACACCAAGATTTGCCCAAGGCAACTAAACAAAATATTATAAACTATTGGCAGTACAGCTGTTCTCGACTAACAGACAATAAATTACGTACAATTAAAACTACTACTCAGGAGTGGACATCCAGATACCGAGACAACAGACGAGAAGAAGTTGTACTTGCTCGACTCCGAATTGGCCACACAAGACCTAACACACGAATATCTCATGACAAGACTTGACAAATCAATTTTTGATACATGCATTACAGATTTTACCGTAAAACACCCACTTACGGAATGCAGAATACGACACAAACTAAATATCTCACATGACATGAAGGAATTATTGAGGTACAGCAGCCAGAGTACATAAACACAATATTCTCCTACTTACACAACAATAAACTATACAATCTCATTTGAAGACACCTGCTGAATAAGCAGTCATACCTTCAGGCATATTACAGACATTTCCATACGTCTGTTTATAGAAATAAATGAATTCAATGTTTTCCATGCTGTTTCATTAGACCATACAGGTAACATCCTGAAGGTGTGTAATCCCCGTAGTAGCAAAAACTTATAAACAAATATTAATAATATAATGTATTGCATATTGTAATCATTGTGGTGATGTACTTACCGTGGATCATAGTGGTGATGTACTTACCGTGGATCATTGTGGTGATGTACTTACCGTGGATCATAGTGGTGATGTACTTGCCGTGGATCATAGTGGTGATGTACTTACCGTGGATCATAGTGGTGATGTACTTACCGTGGATCATAGTGGTGATGTACTTACCGTGGATCGTAGTGGTGATGTACTTACCGTGGATCGTAGTGGTGATGTACTTACCGTGGATCATAGTGGTGATGTACTTACCGTGGATCATTGTGGTGATGTACTTACCGTGGATCATTGTGGTGATGTACTTACCGTGGATCATTGTGGTGATGTACTTACCGTGGATCATTGTGGTGATGTACTTACCGTGGATCATTGTGGTGAAGTACTTACCGTGGATCATTGTGGTGATGTACTTACCGTGGATCATATTTTAGCGGAATGCTCCCAGTTCCAAAGAGCCAGGGATAGGTTTGGTATTAACAGTACAGAAATTTTGAATAAATCAGAAACATTTCAGAATATTATTGATTATCTTAAATTTATTAAAGCATACATACATATTAAAATATAATATTGTAAAATATAAACATTATTAAAGATTTTAAATTTCAAATATTAAATAATTTGATAATTTTCAGCTAATTTAAACAGTAGAGTATATTACTACTACTACTAGTATTGTACTACTACTACTAGTATTGTACTACTACTACTAGTATTGTAGTATTGTACTACTACTACTAGTATTGTAGTATTGTACTACTACTACTAGTATTGTAGTATTGTACTACTTCTACTAGTATTGTACTACTACTACTAGTATTGTAGTATTGTACTACTACTACTAGTATTGTACTACTACTACTAGTATTTTACTACTACTACTAGTATTGTACTACTACTACTAGTATTGTAGTATTGTACTACTACTACTAGTATTGTACTACTACTACTAGTATTGTACTACTACTACTAGTATTGTACTACTACTACTAGTATTGTACTACTACTACTAGTATTGTACTACTACTACTAGTATTGTAGTATTGTACTACTACTACTAGTATTGTACTACTACTACTAGTATTGTACTACTACTACTAGTATTGTACTACTACTACTAGTATTGTACTACTACTACTAGTATTGTACTACTACTACTAGTATTGTACTACTACTACTAGTATTGTACTACTACTACTAGTATTGTACTACTACTACTAGTATTGTAGTATTGTACTACTACTACTAGTATTGTACTACTACTACTAGTATTGTAGTATTGTACTACTACTACTAGTATTGTAGTATTGTACTACTACTACTAGTATTGTACTACTACTACTAGTATTGTAGTATTGTACTACTACTACTAGTGTTGTAGTATTGTAGTCGACGCACAATAAATTATAAAAAAAAAAAATATTGCATATTGCTTTTCAGAACAGTGGAAAAAATCTTAATAGAAAGCCCAAATTTTAAAATGTACAATGTAAAGTGCTTTGGCAAGAAAAACGATTTTTTTTTCTGGCGAAAAACGCCACTAGAGCCATATATCCTAGGATACTGAGAGTGGGCAATAAAAAACGTGAAAGTTTGTGTTTTTTAGCATGAGCCAAAACTGACAGAGAGTTGTCTTACCTAGGAGCACGTAGCTACCTGCCATATATCTCCAGGGATATTCAGCCTTTTTAGAGAAAGCTAGGGGTGGGGGAGAGAATGGATCTCTTGGAAGGAAGAAAGGATGGAATAGAAGAAAGAAAGGATGTTCTTCTTTATGGCGTATTTCCGTACAAGAAACAGCGAGCAAATCGGAAGGGCTGTTTTAGTGTTTTCCCAGATTCCCACACACAAGTGCAATGACTTACTCTTAGCCAATTCCTGGAGCAAGTTGCTTTTTTTTCTTTTCTTTTTTTACAAAAATACATTCATAACGAGATGGGGATAGTTACCCGTTACGGTGATACGAAGTCAAGTGATAGTTGAGACGCGGCTAGGAGAAAACGTTTCGGCTGCACGTTAAGAATAATCAGACAGTAAGGAGTTTTTTTTTTTTTTTTTTTTTTTTTATTTTTTTTAAACATCATGACAATAAATTTTGAACCAATCTAATTTTTTTTAAAAATGCACATTAGATAGATGGGTAGTTATTATACAAAATGTGGTTACCAGTAAGTATAACTATTAAACAGAGATGTAAAGGTAAACAATATGCAGAAAGACATAAGCCAACAGTAAACAGAAACAACTGGACGCATGAGCACACAAGTAACATCATTAACACTTTATATTATAAGAAAAAACAATATATTCTACATGTGTAATTAATTTATAATAACTAATACATATAACTATACTAATTAATACATTTTTTACATATAGAAAATTTGGTTTAGAATATAATATTTTATATGATGTTACTTGTGAGCTCTTCCGACCAGTTGTTTCTGTTGTCTCTTAAACAGCTGATCTACAGTAGCCATCTTGTCAATCTAGAAATGGCCCTGCCTGCAGATGGTTCCTAGGCTGTAATTTGAATATTAAGTCCCGTAAAAGGCCACGAGGGGCAGATACTATGGGAATATGTATATAATTCCAGACCATACGGTACACTAGCGAGATAGTATGGTCTGTGCTGTGCTCTAAGGCCGCCTGAGGGTCGGTCAGGGAGGCCGAATTCAACCCACGAACGAAGGTACTAGAGCATAAAAATCTTTAGTGAGTGCTCGGAATTTGAACTCAGGTCCACCATTGAGCTCTACCACTGAGCTAATCTCGCCCCGAATGTTAAGCGAAATCAAGGATTACTGATAAATAGTATATCTTAAATTAAAAAGGATTTGCATAGTTTATTTCCTATTATTTATTTATTTTAATATATACCTCTGCTTATACATAACAGAGATTTTCCGCAGGGTATCTACAGCTTACCCCCATTTTCGAGCCAGCATACTTCTACCTAGAGAAAACTCACCGCACCTAGTAGGAATCGAATCCCACAAAGTTGGGAACCTAGAGCACACTAAGCTCTAGGTTAGTGAGGAATGTACAAGGTTTTTACTGGCGGACACCTAACTGTCGTCACTTTTTCAATGGTGATTCGAAGGTTGTGTTTACATCTGATAGTTATTTCAGGATATTTATGTCAGACAGAAATTGTAACTAATGTAAACTGCAAAAAATTCAGTCTGAGATATATATTTCTATCACGAGCTATAAGTGTCGACACTTCTATACCATCAGGTGTAAACACTGATTATGAGGTTGCGTTTACATCTGATAGTTATTGCAAGATATTTATGTCAGACAGAAATTGTAACTAATGTAAACTGTAAACAATTTTTGTCTGAGATATATATTTCTATCGCAAGCTATAAGTGTCGACACTTCTATACCATCAGGTGCAAACACTGATTATAAGGTTGCGTTTACATCTGATAGTTATTTCAGGATATTTATGTCAGACAGAAATTGTAACTAATGTAAACTGTAAACAATTTTTGTCTGAGATATATATTTCTATCACGAGCAATAAGGGTGCGTTTACATCTAAGGGTGGGTTTACACTTGCTAGTTATTGCAGGATATTTATATCAGAGAGAAATTCCGACTATTGAAACCCCATGTAAAATGTATGTCGGCAATAAATTGCTCATGGTAGAATTTATTGCAGACATACATTTTACATGGGTTTTCAGAAGTCGCAATTTCTCTCTGATATACATATCCTGCAATAACTAGCAAGTGTAAACCCACCCTAACACTTCTCGCATGAAATATCTCCCAGGTGTCGGATATAATAATTATGATAATTATCTATCAGACACCTGAGATATATTTCGTGCGAGCAGTGTCAGATGTGAACACACCCTAAAGAGAAGAATGTCAGAGAGAAATATCTTGGCTACTAGCTGTATTGTCGACACCTCTGTAGCAACAGATGTAAACACTGATTATGTACGACACAGGACAGAAATGTATGTGTGTAAACGGACCGTACATTTATCGCAAATTTCTAGAAATCTAGAATTGTCTTATACATATCCATGATATAAATGTCTTGCTATTTCTATCAGTATGTAAACTTGCAAGAGAATATCTATCCGACACATATATATCCTGACATATATATCCTGCGAGAAGTGTCAAGTGAAAACGCACCCTAAGTAAACTGCGAACAATTCTGTCTGAGATATATATTCATACCGCATAAGTGTCGAAACTTCTATACCACCAGGTGTAAACACTGATTATAAACAGAAGAATTTAATGTTAGAGATAAATATCTTTGCTACTAGCTGTATTGTCGCCACTTTTTTACCAGCAGATGTAAACAGTTAATATGTATGACACTGGACACAAATATATGTTTGTAAACGGGCCGTACATTTATCGCAATTTATACCAAATCCAGAACTTTGGTATACATATCCATGACATAAATGTCCAGATATTTCTGTCAGTATTGTAAACTTGCAAGAGAATATCTGTCCGACGCCTGAGATAAGTTGCTGATGTAAACGCACCCTAAATGACCAAGAACAAGATAAATATCAGTGATTTGTAAGGAAACCGCCGCCATATTCACAGGATATTGTCCAAGTGGTGCAAAAGAGAATGTACCGTTAATTCGACCCTTTCCCTGGATGTAACAATAAGCGAAAGGGTAAACACAGCTTGGAAGAGTCCTTCCTTGTTATTATTACAAAGAGCAGAAGAAAAACCCTGATGATGATCCGAGAAAGGTATAAAGAATAATGGTTCTAATTTGCCGAAGGCGCACAAAGACCGAGGTGGTCGCATGGATTCGAAATTATCTTTAATTGAAGGCATACTAAACGCATGGCGTTGCACAGGTGGTTGCGACCATTGTCTGCTTCAAGATGCACCATCATCAACGGCTCGCTCACCGCAAACCTCCCTTTAATGAGATCGAATATCCACCAAGCGGCGACCGCTGGCTTCTAATCGGATTCTCACAAAATCAAAAGCTCCCGTGTATTTTGGTGTTTAATTCACTGACCTATATAGCAACTGTTCCGCCGGCCAGGTGGGGCTGGGAGCAGACCACAGGACTCTCCAGTAACTGTATACAGTCGTCAGTTACATCTACAGCATAGACAGCTAAGGCTGTATTTCTCCCGATCCTATCCGATCCAATCCGACTTCGTTTGACCGACAACTGTCAGCGTCAGTGCCTAAGTTGGTTTCGACCTGACCCGTTCCGATTTAGTCACAGCCCGCCAGTAATGACCTCCTAGTGAAGTGAAAATGAGTGACTAATTTAAGAAATACCACCTAGTAAGCATAGAAACCTTCGATTAGGTTGAATGTTGGAGGTATGAAGGAGGAGTTGAGAGGCCAATCAATCTTCCGGAAGTATAGCAGTCCAGAAAAAATAAATCTTAGCGTAACAGTTAATTTTTAATTGTTACACTACGATAAGAGAACCATTAGTATTCATACTTTAAAATTATTTATAAGAAAGGTAGCTAGAAGGTTATAAACATTGGATGGTTATAAACATCTTTCCAAGTAATTTAGTATACAACAGAAAAAAAAAATGTGAACTGACGAAGTTGTTCTAAATTTTATTAGCTTTCATTAAAATAAAAATTGGTTAAGATGTAGAAGTAGACCTTTCTGAAACACAATATGTGGTTTGGCACCACTTTGCGTCATTGGTCCGAAATCGGCCTAGAAACAAACAAGTTTGAAAGGCCGAGAACCGATGGCCATCGGATCGGAACGGGTCGGGACCAATATAGGCACCTCCATTGAGATGCACGCGTTTGTTTTTCTTCCGACAGTCGGTGGCTATCGGATCGGGTCCAATAGTAGTCCTACACCCAGGTACTCCGTCATCTTAACGTGTTTTCGTACTTATTCCTAGTAACATTTGGAAAGTTTGCAATATAAATAAATTTTTTTTTTAGTACTTTGGCAAAAATGTCAACACTTACTCAAACATTTCGAAGAAAATGGATAAATTAGGCGTCACAAAGCACAGGAAACCGACAGTAGCCAACTTAAACAGGAGCAGAATTCTCTCAGAGCTCCTTATTCTTAAGGTAGGCTCTATAGGGCAACACAAAAATGTATAATACAAAAATCCTTCGTATTTATGTAATGTGTTTTACTGAGATATAATTTTTCTGTTGATTGTAATTTTAAAAAATATATATAAATAAAAAGTGAGACAAACAGACAAAACCCCGCTCGAAAGAACAAAATTAATACTCTCGTTCCTACGAAATCCTAAAGAAGGTTTCATTAACGAAAACTTCGGTAAGGCGAATCATTTAACGTGTCGAACAGAATCTGTGGCACCAAAATCGTAGAACAAGATTTAAATAATTTAACTTGAAATAGGCCCCTGAAGTGGGAGAATCTAGGACTACCACTAGGAACTCCTAGAAGTCACCAACTCCAAGTCCAATTGATAACTTCACCGATTCTCCAATCACTAGTGATTGGGATATCGACACAGCTGTATCTGCAAACATAGACTCCGAAGTTGCCTGCGACGTTCCTTTATGTGATCCTACGTCTCAGAAGAATAGTTTAGCCGAAGTACAGAAAATAGTGGACAACATTGAATTCGAGGCTGAATATAAATCTGAGGAAGTAGTGGTCACAAGAGAACCCCCTAGAATTAGAGAAACCACAAATGCGGGTATTTCGCATTGGACCTTCTTGGAAGCCTCTGACAATGTCGAAAAGAAGGCCGAAGAATAAGGCCGCTCGTCCACTGGATCCGAAAAGCTGCGAACTGCTAAGCAACGAATTCGGACGAACGGCGCTCTTCCGAATTCGTGCGAATGCCTCTCGTCCATTGGATCAGTATTCGTCCGAATTCGCAGTAGACTTGATGGCTCGTACTCACAGTCCATGACTATTCGCACCTTTTCGCAACTATAAATCCCAGCAGGATGGGATCGGTTCGCACTTCGCACCAGTTCGGACGAGCGATACGGCCCAATGGACGCGGTCCATGATGGAGCCTCGTGTTGGGATTGTTCGAGCGTATTCGTCCGAGTTCGGACGAATTCATTTCGCAGCTTTTCGGTTCCAGTGGACGACAGGCCTAAGGGGGAAAAATAAAAATAATGGATAAATAAAGCAAGAATTTAAAGAAACAATACATTCAAGCGCAAAAAAATATCCTGACACGAATGCTTCTTAAGCAAAGCGTACGTCACCCAAGGGCATGGAATGGTTATTCGTGTGACAATTTTACTTGGTAGGGCGCTGTCGCTAGGGTTTTCGCCCCAAATATTCTAAACAAACATCATATTTTACACATCTATATAACGTTTCAAAAGTGATTATGAAAAAAAGGGGAAAACAATGTTCAAAAAAGGAATTTTGATTATTTTAAAGTTACTGTACATTAAGGTGTTTATTTATTTAAATAAAATAAAGAAAAACAAAGAAATTATAGAGTAATATATACTTTTTCTATGTGTGTTTCTTTCTTTTTTTACGGACGTTTATAACAGTACAAAGCAAAATTAGAAACACAACTCTCCCTCAAACAGATGGTACTGGAACCACTGATCATTCTAACATTAAACTACGTACAATTTAAGTATATTCTTAGAGCGGTGATGACCAAGCAGTCTTCTGCCCTTAAACTACAAACCCAACCCTACCCAACTAAGGTGCAAAAACAAAAATCAGTCCCACAACAGACCAATGGGGCCCAGATGGGAAAATACTGCGGAAATATATATATCTTGATCATCTGGCACACTAGCGAGATAATATGGTCAATACTGCGCTCTGGCCGCCTGGTTTTCCCCCTTTGCAGCTACCCAATAATAAATTAATTGAAAGACTGTGTAGGCCTAGAGACGGTCTGGGCCCCGAATCCGACCCACGAACGAAGACACCAGAAGATAAAATCTTTAATGCCCTTCGAGTTTTGAATTATGGTCCTCCAGCATATTAGTCGAGTGCTCTACCGCTGAGCTAACCTCGCCCCCACAAAATCATGTGTTTGTGTACATTTCTTGTAGATGGTTTTAATTCCTATTTTTTTTTCATTTCACCCATTTACTTGTATGTAATTTTGAACTAAAACCTGGATGCAACAAGTGTTATTTATTTATTTATATAATCATAGAGTTCCGCAACTTAGGCAAGAAACTCTTTAAAAGCAGTCAACTGAGAAATATGTCTTAGTACCTACCAATAAAACATGAACACAAATACAACAAATAAATAAATGAGAAAAAAACTAAGGAAATAAATGATAACTGTAACAAAGGAAAGAAAAATATAGAATAAAAAACATAAATAAATATATACATTCAAAGGGATAAAATTTAATTATTTACATTTTGGAGTATAACTTTGTGTGTTTTAGATACCTGAGTAGTGTACTAATGTGTGGGCTACCTTCTGTCAGTATGTCGTGTAAGTCATAAGGTATGGTCAAGTTATTGCGCTGTCTGCAGTTGGTAAGTATATGTTTAACGGTCAGAGTCTCGTTACAATATCTACAAGTTGGTCTGTCCTTTCTGTCTAGTAGGTAGGAATGGGTAAGTAAGGTGTGTCCAATACGAAGCCTGGGCAGGATGACTTCGTCCCGACGAGAGAAGTATTCATTTGTCCAGGCCTTCGTTGTATTTTTAATTTCCCTCAACTTGGCATCAGTTTTTCGCCACTCACTGTCCCACTCGTACAGTATGTTAGTTTGTAATGTTTTGTATAAGTCCGATGAAGTCACAGTTTTCAAGTCAAGCGTAGGTCTTTTCGTCGCTAGTTTCGCTTGTAGGTCTACAGCTGTACTGAGTTTAATGTCCTCATGTCCTGGTAGCCATATAAATGTAATGTGTTTGTTATTGTTCTGTAATATGTATATTTGTGAGAATATGTTGTTTATAATGGGATGTGTACTGTAAATGTTTCGCATGGAGAGCAAAGAACTTAAAGAGTCGGTACAAATAGTAATGTTGTCGTTTCCTCTGTCTTGAATGTTTGTCAGTGCTAACTGTATACCGTATAGTTCGGCAGTATATATGGTCGTTTCGTCTGGTAGTCTTAGTAAGTAAGTGTTGTTGTCAACAATGGCAGCTGCTCCTGTTCCGAATTTCGTCTTGGATCCGTCAGTGTAAGCGTACAATACGTCAGTATCTTGTCGCAATATCAAATTAGCCAAATGTTTGTAGAATGTGGAAGAAGATGGTTCACTCTTTTTGTATTTGGTTAGTGTCAGGTCAATCTTAAAGTTCTTTACTCTCCAAGGCGGAATGTATGCTTATGTGTTTGCGAGAATATGTGTTTCTGTTAGGTTGTGAAATCTTCTATCTTCTAAAACTCTTATTATTAAAGGTTTCCGTTTAAAATTGGTTATTTTGTATCTATTAAAATTTACGTTATTTATAAAATCTGACACACATGGGGTTCCAAGCTCTTTCGCCTTAATAATAAATCAACAAGTGTTATGTAAGTCGAACAATTAATCACGGACCGTTGATGATCGACTTATAGAAAATTGATTGTACAAGTAAACAGTTTCTACCGGAAGATGAAGTCATAGATATCCTATAAAGGCAAAACTCCGAAAATGTCTAGAAGTGTTTAACCGTCCTACAAGGCAAAGACTGGAAAATACTATACCGGTATATAAGGACGGATTTATACATCTCCTAATAGAATAATGCTACTAGATAGATTCTAGTTTAGGAGTTAAACTAAATATGACATTTAGGATAAAGATAGAGAGTTCGTAGCATTATCGGATAATAGGAGAAATTATATCGTATTATTTCATTTCTTCTATATTACCCGTACTTATCTATTGCCTTAGCATCAATCTTGAATTCAAAATATTAATTTTAATTTAAGATACAATTGTAACTGATACTAATAACACAAGTAATCAATGTACCTTAAAATTAATCATGATGATTAGATAGTTAGCCGTCGAGGTGATAAGTAAAGATGGAATGGTTGGGATTCGGCTAAATAAACCTCAATATGATTTTTGTTTTAAAAAAATCTATATTTCGGACGTTTCGGCTACTCATTGGTAGCCTTCGTCAGCTAAAATTACAAAAAAGAAATTAATACAGAAACAAACAAGAAAAATTTATAATTGTGATAGGTAACAGAACTATAGATACAATTTAACTTATAACAGAACATATCGTCTTAAATTCTTAGAATGAGTAGAATGAAAAAGAAAATAGGTACAGTAATTGATTTTAATAGTAATTAGTAACATTAATTGATTTTACAAAGAAATAAGAAAACTATATACCAATGACAAATATAGTAGCTAATAGTAACATTAATTAATTTTACAAAGAAATAAGATACTACATACCAATGACAAATATAGTAGCTAATAGTAACATTAATTGATTTTACAAAGAAATAAGATACTACATACCAATGACAAATATAGTAGCTAATAGTAACATTAATTGATTTTACAAAGAAATAAGATACTACATACCAATGACAAATATAGTAGCTAATAGTAACATTAATTGATTTTACAAAGAAATAAGATACTACATACCAATGACAAATATAGTAGCTAATAGTAACATTAATTGATTTTACAAAGAAATAAGATACTACATACCAATGGAAATGCCGAGCGGCAATGGTTACTTAATTGCCAACCTTGGTCTTCCTCTGCCGCTCGGCATTTCCATTGGTATGTAGTATCTTATTTCTTTGTAAAATTAATTAATGTTACTAATTACTATTAAAATCAATTACTGTACCTATTTTCTTTTTCATTCTACTCATTCTAAGAATTTAAGACGATATGTTCTGTTATAAGTTAAATTGTATCTATAGTTCTGTTACCTATCACAATTATAAATTTTTCTTGTTTGTTTCTGTATTAATTTCTTTTTTGTCATTTTAGCTGACGAAGGCTACCAATGAGTAGCCGAAACGTCCGAAATATAGATTTTTTTAAAACAAAAATCATATTGAGGTTTATTTAGCCCAATCCCAACCATTCCATCTTTACTTAAAATTAATAGTAACTGACGGTGCTAATGGCTTAGAAACAGATGCGCCGTTAAAAAGGTCCGATTCGCAGGAGCTGCGTTCTTCCTTCTTGTCCCTAGTGACGTTTGGAAAGCTTAATATTAGTAATAGTTCTTATTTTTCAAGGAAAAATGTAAAATGAGATCCCAAAGAGAAGATTTTAGGCGCCACAGCAGGAAACTGGGAAAATTATTCCTTCAGCCTTCGCTCTAGGAAAACAGCTTTTGAAATAAGTTGCTCATTTTCTTACGTTGTTTTTCTAAAATACTCATTTTAATGTTATTATTATTATTATTATTTATTGTTGTTGAGTTTCGCAACAAGGGCGACGACCTCATAAGAACGGCAGGATCAAAGTCAGTCATTTTAATGTTATGTGTAATGTAAGGAAACCAACAGCCAATTAAAAACTATGGCCAACAGACACAAAAAACGTTCAAAAGAATGATGAACCGTATTTCTCAGATTGACAGCGTCCTATCAAAACTCATTTTGGACTCATGACGGAATTTTTGAAAAATTTCTTCAAATCTTTATCGATCCTACCTAGTAGACACCTAAAATGACCCCCGTTAAAATTTATATATATATATATCTATATATATATATATATATATATATATATATATATATATATATATGTCTGTTAACACGATAGCGGCCAGAGTTTTTGTTTTTTCGTCACGAAACTTGGTATATAGCATTCAATTAGCAAACGATTGAACGAGTTCGTTAACCATCAAAGTCGGTCCACCGGAAGGGGGGGTTTACCCAGAACCCAAAACACTAATTTGACTATGTCAGCCGTAATATTTGTTATATTTCAACGAAACTTGGTATTCGTAGTGGTAATCTACAGGTAAATATGTGTTGTAAAAATAAACTAAATCGGTTCATTAGAAGGGGGGGTTTACTCCGGACCCACAATACCAATTCGCCACTACCAGCCGTGATTTTTGGTATATTTCGACGAAATTCGGTATTCGTAGTGGTAATCTACAGGTAAATATGTGTTGTAAAAATAAACTAAATCGGTTCATTAGAAGGGGGGGGGGGTTTACTCCGGACCCAAATTCCTAATATACTCATACCGGTCGTAATTTCTGCTGTATTGTAACGAAACGCGGTATACGTCGTGGGTACCTCATGAGAAAGAAGTGTTGTAAAAATGAGCTGAATTGGTCAATCGGAAAGCGGGGGTTTAATTTGTAATATATTTCAATAGAAAAGCCCGTCAGACGTAGGTTCATAAAGCCGCCGCAAGGAGCGCTTTCTACCACGAGAGTGACTGTATCCTGTTCCTGCGTAAGATCAAAATACGATAATATGAGGTTTTTTGTATTTATTACGTAGTGTAATAGGTACCATGTGTAAACATAACTCTGGAAGCAAATTAATAATTGATCAGTTACTCATTACAAATTTAAAAGAGAACTATTCATGTTTTTATTTTATTTATGTACGATATTTTAAGCAAATTGTTCTGGAAAGCAGTCTACATTACTCAAATTCTGAGGAAAGTGCTTAGTTATGCAGCTCCTGCGTGTTGGACTTTTTTTTATATTTGAATAGATTTTTCAAAACTTCTTTCATTCACTAGAATCTCGGTATTTACATACCTTCCTTTGGAAAGTCATAAATGAACAGCCGTAAATTACAGTAGGATCATAAAAGTGCTTGATGTTTCGTTTCATTTTGACCTTTCCAAATCACATCAGACTTGGAAGGCTATTATGGCACTGTCTGTGTGGACAGTTCTAAGTAAATCTGATCTGTAATCTCCTACCCTTCTTCCAGGTTCCAGGGGCTATACATCGGCCATAACAACCCTCGCCGGACTCCAGAATCGTGTGAATGCGCGAAATAAGACCATCGACAGAAAAGTTTGGAGCGTACGCTGGGACATTAGGAGCGATGGTCCGTGCCTGGACATAATTATCAGGGCTCCAGCAGACAATGCTCCAAGGACTGGCCATTATGTCTGTTCGAATCCAGGGGCCTTCTCCAGGATTCCAGCTCACGTAGCATTAGCATGGCTCTTTGTCGGCTCTTTCTGGATAATTAAGTCTTCAGAGCTTGGCTCTTGTCGATATCATTCCCCCATAAACCCCGGAGCGCTCTTGGGTACGATGGTAATTAGATTGAGAATAAAATGTCTTTGCATTCGTTATATGCATTGGGAATAAGAGCTTTGTAATTGTAAATAATGACGAATTGGCATGAATTTTTAGAGACAAAGGCGCATAAAACTTTGAATAAAAAGAGCGAAGAGAACATTAAGAGATTCCGCATGCAAAGGCATACCTCAGGGTAATGTTCTGAGTCCTATTCTGTTTTAAACACGGAATAAGTTTGAATAATTCTGAAGCTATTATATTTAGTAATTTAAATCATCTTTTATACTCTGATTTGTTATTCAAATTTTTAACACGCCTAACTTCAAGGATTGCCATATTCTATTGATATTTATTGCTCAATACACTTAAGAGCAAGGCCATAAAAAATACTATACATTTCTTTTATAATCATTAAATTAAATGTTTCTTAGTTTTGTGTAATTTAACGTTGTCTGTTCAATTATTGTAAACAGATAAATCTTTACAAGTGCAAACTGCCTAATATTTTGATACATAACATTCAAGTAGTCAGAAAAAGGTTGGGATTCGGTTTAATGGAAACGTCAAGCTTTCAGAAATATCTATTTTTCGAACGTTCTCTGGCAGCCTTCTCCTGCTGAAAAATATATTTGTTACCGGCAAAGTATATAATCAGGAATTCTATAGAATGCCTAAATCCAGCCGGCAATGTATGAAATAGAGCTTATTTCATACTTTGCCTAGGCATTCTATAGAATACCTAAATCCAGCCGGCAATGTATGAAATAAAGCTTATTTCATACTTTGCCTAGGCATTCTATAGAATACCTACTGTGCTTTAGGCAAAGTATGAAATAGGGGATTTGTAGCTTGTAGGAGTAACTACTGGCGGTGCGATTGCGGATTTATATCCATGAACATCGCGTCTGATGATGTCTAGGAGAATTAGAAGAATGCCTAGGACGACTTTTGGGCATACGTGCTATGCGTTTCCGCTCGCAACGCTCGCTCAAGAAGATATCAAAACCCTAGTTAATCCAAATCGCAGAAGTTAATAGAATTCTATTAAATTCTGCGAGTTTGATTGACTAGGGGTTTGATATCTTCTTGAGCGAGCGGAAATGCATAGCACGCATGCCCAAAAGCGACAGCTTACGACAGGTGAGTCTAAATTTTAATTATACTTCTTCATTAAGGATACGCTGTTTATGCCATCTTTTATAGCCTCCATAACACTTAGCTTTAGTGCTTAATAACTTCTTTCCTAGTTGAGAGCAAGTTTTTTTTTTTTTTTTTTTTTTTTTTTTTTTTTTTTTTTTTTTTTTTTTTTTTTTTTTTTTTTTAACGGATTCGTGTTTAGTGCATCAAAATACGTTATAGTGCACACTTTGAGGAAAAATGGTGCTCAAAACGCTTTATTTTAGTGATTTGCATTGATTCTGAACACTCAAATTCTACCTGTTGTCATTTCTTTCAAGTATCTAAGTAAAGTGTATGTAGTACACTTAAAATCTTCTTAATTTTATACAATGCCAAATAAGCAATAGGCATTGTATAGAATACCTAGGCATTATATAGAATGCCTAGGTATTCTATAGAATACCTAGGCATTATGTAGTATGCCTAGGCAATGTGTGTAATACGTTGTTCATTCTACACTTTGCCTAAACCACCTTGATTCTATACTTTGCCGGTAACATATAAACAAATTAACAGGAAACGGCCAAAGTTAAGCATTGTGGGGGGTGGCCAGTATCTGAATGGGTGACCGATCACGTGCTGTTCGCATTATAAAAGGGTATTGGTAGATAAACCGGGGTTAACAGCCTGATTTTTGATACGCCGCACAGTGGTGCCACACGCCCGATTTTTGAAAAAAAAAAACCCTGTAGGTGCTGGAATCATTCTGATTTTGTTATCATTTCTCAAGTATTTATTTTGTGCTGATTCGAATGAGATCACTACCAATTCGATAGAATAATATTTTGGAGGATAAGCGGGGTTTATATTAAGAAAAACCTGAAAAACAGCAAGTATTCAATTGATGAAATGTACTTTTGAGTGCTAAGTCGAATAAATTAACAATCAATGTAATACTCTCAACTGATCTCGACGTATTACTCATTGTTAAAATTTGCGCGTATATATATATATACATATATATATATATATATATATATATATATATATATATATATATATATATATATATAATATATAAATCACGTGTCTGTCTGTTTGTTCCTTATACAAATCCATACCGTTTGACCGATTTTGACCAAACTTGGAATACTGGTAGCTCTGATACAGGAAGTCTCTTAGGCTAAGTCAAAAATGCCTACAAGCTGTCTGTCTGTATGTTTGTTCCTTATACAAATCCACACCCTTCGTCCGATTTTGACCAAACTTGGCACACAGGTAGGTCGTGATACGTGGAGTGTCATAGGTTAGGTCAAAAACGTCTACCAGCTGACTGTCTATCTGTTTGTTCCTTATACAAATCCACACCATTTGACTGATTTTGACCAAACGTGGCACACAGGTAGGTCTTGACACGGGGAGAGTCATAGGGTAGGTTAAAATCGTCTATGACTCACAGTTCGGAGATCACGAGTTCGAAACAATGAACCCAAATAGTTACAGATTTGCGTTATTAGATTTTAATATTAATTATTTGGTTTCTAGTTTATTTTTGCTTTTATAGGTGCAGAAAGTAGGTGTAGCATAGCACGCCGGGTAACAGCTAGTAATGAACAAAATTAACATTTTCACACGAGATAGTATAAGCAATGTTAATGTTCAGTTATTTGCTATCACAAAAAAACTCTCTGCAGAAAATAATGATAGTAAAGTCATTTTTCGTTAAATAATCGCATGGCTAATTGTCACCTTCATTTTATTAGGCAACAAAAAAAGTTCTGTGATCAGAGCTTTTGATAAAATTGAAAGGCAACATTAGAACAGTATTCTACAACTGATTAATTATAAACAAATGTTAGTTCAACGCGATTGAACACCTTTGGTTTTGAGGGTTTTTCCCTTTAGGCACCTTTGTGCGCCGTTAAAAAAAAAAAAAACTGAAGAACAACAAGAGCAAAATATGATGAATTTCACATCAGTCAAGTAAACTCTAGATTTAGGATCTAGAAAGTGAAGATGGGTCGGATTTCCCGTTGGAAAGTTTCTAGAAGTTTCTCAGCTGATAATATCGACCTGGTCTAATAGCTGAGATATTTGTTTCGTGAGTCGAATTCACGAACTATCGATGGCTCCTTTAGAAATCTAACGGTATTTCTGCACATATTATCAGCTACTTCATGACTCTGTTATTTCATAGTTCTCTCCTACCTTCAACAACTTCCTAGATTTATAACAAAATAGGCAGTGGAGCAGATTAGTGAATCAGCAGCACAGTGAATCCAGTAGAGAGAAAATTCCGAACCCGAAGATTTTTTTTCATGTTATTTTTTATTATACAGGATGTTCCGCATTGAGATGTCATAACTTTAGGCCTCTCGTCCTCTGGCACCGAAAAGCTGCGAAATGAATTCGTCCGAATTCGGACGAAAACGCACGAACAATCCCAACACGAGGCTCGATCATGGACCGCGTCCATTGGGCCCGTATCGTTCGTCCGTTTTCGTCCGAACTTGTGCAAAGTGCGAACCGATCCCATTCTGCTGGGATTTACAGTTGCGAACGAGTGAAAAAAGTCATGGTGGACTGTGAGTACGAGCCATCAAGTCTACTGCGAATTCGGACGAACACTGAGGCAATGGACGAGAGGCATTCGCACGAATTCGGACGAACGCCGATCGTCCGAATTCGTTACTTCGCAGTTCGCAGCTTTTCAGTTCCAGTGGACGAGAGGACTTAGGGGTTTATTCTGCATATCATTTGTAGTTCAGGGACGCAGAAATGAGCGTCCTATCTCAACATGTAGCTGAGCTATTCAAACATTTGTCAATTTTAAAAACTATCGTTTTTTTTTGGTGAAAAACTGTGTTTTTCGGATTTCTGGTTTCTGTATCGTAACTAACAACCACATTTTTAGAACCTACATTACATTTCCAATAAGAAACACCCGTTATTGAAATGTTGTTATGTAAATTAAGACCCAGATAGATGTGAACTATTGTTATTAGTGTTTTCTTAACTTATTCAATATTTTCTTAATCAGCTATTTGTAGTTTTCCATTTTGTGCTTTATTTAATAAGCTTTAAAATGGTGGTACCTCGTAGTTTTAGAAAAAAAAACAAACAATTATTTAAGTCTATTTTTTTCTTATTTCTAAGTCAACAAACAATAAATTTGCTTTTGCGTGAAGATGCTATTCCGAACACATTATTTAATTTTACGCTATTATGGTGATGTCCCATCCTTCCCACACTAGGTACACTCACTTTTTGCCCTGATTAAGGATTAGGGGACTCTGAATCAAGATTGAAAGATCTTGAAACAGAGCAACATCTTGCAAATAATGGAAGAAAAAACCCCCCCAAAAAACGAGCATTTTTTGGTTTTGTTTTTTTGACAAATCCGGAATTATAGCTTAATCGCAGCATTTCACAACCGAAAAAAAGTGAACCGAGATTATTTTTTCCAGTTTTTGGTTTAGTTTTTCGATTCCACATCGATATACGAAGTCTGTCTGTTTAAGACTGTGACACCCTGTATATTGGCGTGTAAATACCATGGGCGTATATAGAAAATAATTTCGGGGGGGGGGGGCTGAGACCATTTCCGGTGTATGGAATACTAACAATTTAGATCTTGGAAGAGTTTTAGCCAACTTAAACGCTATTACACCCAAAATAGAATACGTTTTACGAACTAAATGATTTTATTTAATTTATTTTTAAGGGTTTTATGAAATTTTTACCGATGAAATCAATATTCCGGGGGGGGGGGGGGCTGCAGCCCCCCCCCTTATATACGCCCATGGTAAATAATAATTTGAACCACCGTTATTATCTTGATCTAGGGGTTCTGACCCTTGAAATTTTCTAGTCGGCACTTCCGGATTGCGTCATGAAATCAACCTCATAAGAGGGTTTCCCCTTATGGAGGGAGGGAGGAACCACGCTGAAAATTATATGATATATATATATATATATGTATATATATATATATATATATGTATGTAAAAGAATGTGTTCACAGGCTCTGAAATACATATATGAATTAAATCTGCTTAAAGGTAGAACGTTATGCAACTACAAGTTCACATGACAAGGCTTCTTACGTCAATCATAGATCCATCTTGTTGAAAATAATCATGTCACGAAGTCTATTACATGTACAACAGAAAGATATTTCCGGTTTTAAGTTTTTGCTTCATGTTTTGCTTGGATCCGGAGGTCCTCCTTATTTGCCAACAGCCCTTGTCACTCTGCATTCTTTGCTCTGTTTTCTTTCTCGGCTATCTTCCTGTCCAGTATCAGGTGTCTGATAGAATCTCTTACCGTTACTACTACAGGACTATCCATTCCCGTTTTATAGTAATCGTCTTAAATTCAAATTATCTCTTAATCAATAAAAAAATATCAAAAATAATCATTTTTTAAAAAAAGACAATACAACCATATAAGATTTTTGAGACAAAGTATTTTTAAACCAAATGTCATTAATATCAGACCTTTATTTTCGCTAGAGCGAACAGACAAATATATATGTACACAACTGTGAGTGACCGTTAACATCACCATGAAACAAGAATTTCGAGGAAGGTAAAAAAAAAAAAAAAAAAAAAAAAAAAAAAAAAAAAAAAAAAAAAAAAAAAAAAAAAAAAAAAAAATCAAAACCAAATGAATAGTGTGGATAACTGTATTTGGGAGGGGTATCCCGTGGTATAGTGGCTAGCGCCTTAGATTCATAAGCGGGAGATGGTGGGTTCGATCGCCACCGGCGGTAGGAATTTTCCACGGCTCGTTAGGAAAATTCCTCGCTGCACTCCGGATGTCGGCGCTAATGGCCCAGATTTGTTGAAGCGCCGTTAAAAAAAAAAACGGTACTTGGTCCCTACAAGTTTCACATCCTTTTGGTGCCTCTTCAGGGATTTATGTTACAAATATAAAACATAGAGCGTCAACTTGAGGAGCAGAATCTTCCACAAGTAGGGGGTAATTTTTAACATATCAGGACATTGAAAGCGAAAGAGCGAAAATGAATAATCGTCTTTTTTTAAATTTAATTTCTGAGTCAGAAAGATGTAGGCACCACGACGCTTAGCCTTGTTTCTCTGGTTCGTATTTAGTTCTCTCACTGTTCCAAGTTAAATTGAATCATCTAGGGAAAATTCAACGCCCAATTTCAAGGGTCTCAAACTCTCCTCTTAGCATTTTGTTACCACACGTATTCAAGAAAATTAAAACATTAAATTTCGATTGCATACTTCTTCAATTAGGTTTATGAATCAGCATTCTATAGAGTAAACATTTGCCTTTGCTATCCTCAAGCACTTTCAGAACTTTGACTTCGATTTCCCAACATCCGGAATTCGTGATTCGCCTTTTCTCTTCCAGGAACCTGATATGACCTTACGATTTTCGATCAGCTGACTAATTTCCACCATATTGGATTCTTTCAGACCGTGACCACGCTAGACGTTGACATACTAGTAGAAGGTTCCCCTACTGCGGTTGAGGCTGTATGTTTAATATTTGTAACATGATCCCCTGAAGAGGCACAAAAAGGGTGCGAAACATATAGGGACTAAATACTTTTTTTGAATGAATGAAAAAAAAAACTTTATTCTGGGACTTCGTCCCATAAGAATAAAAATAAATACAAAATAAACAATAAAGAAATTTAACCTAAAAATATAAATATAAATAAAGAAAAAACAAAATTATAAAAAAAAACTAATACAAATATTATATATGAAGCCTTAAATAATAAAATGAAATATAAGTAAATATGTACATATAATTGGAATGGGGCAATGATGATACAATGTTCAGAGGGGGATGGGAATATAATTAATACAAATAATAAAGACGGAAAGTATCAAATAATAAAGACGGAAAGTTACTTTTAGATTATACACTCCAAAACGGAATTTTCCTACAACATTCTGAAACCCCCACTCGTTATCCATCAAATAAAAATATTAAACCTAGTGTGATTGACATTGTCCTTTCAAAAAACGTAAAAATTCTTTCTCGAATAAAATCAATAGTAGAATTATGTTCTGACCACAATGGAATCATTTTCAAATTAGGATTGAACTATAATCGACATGTTAAGTCAAAACTCAAAATTCTATCAACTAATTGGTCCGAATATAGAAAACAAATGACAGGCTTACTGAATAATGAAAAAGAACCCGAAATTAAAAATATTCAAGATTTAGAAGAGTATATAGAAATATTTACGGAGTTTCTACGGAATTCATTTAATGATTCATCCAAAATAAATATTAAATCACCCAAGATACCTCAATACTTGAGAGAAAATTATATGACAAACCTGCTACTAAAAATTAAAAATTGGTGTAGGAGAACATTCCAAAAGAATCTTATCCTTCTTTAAAATAATAGAACAAATACTTTCAAGATCAATAAGTAATTTAATAAATAAGAAGAGAAATGAGGATTGGGAAAAGAAGTTAAAGTCAGTTAATAGTAACACTAAATTGTGGCAATTACACAAAATATTCCATGAAAAAAATAAAACTAGCTATCCTCCCATTAAATACAACGGAAAAGTCAGCTATTCGTCAAAAGATAAAGCAAACCTTGTAGCTGATTTCTTAATCGATGCCAGCAAGCAAAATATAAATATGGGCTCACCCCATCACACACAAAAAATTAATGAATTCATTAGAAATTACTTAACAGCAAATTCCAACTACGAAAGCCCTAAATCAATGAAAGCTACATATGCAGAAATTTATAAAATCATTAAGATTCTTAAAAATAGAAAAGCTCCCGGTATTGATAGAATAAACACATTACAAATAAAATATCTTCCTCCGATCGGAATCAATAGGCTGCTAATAATAATAAACAAAATACTAGAATTTCAATATTTTCCCAATAGTTGGAAAAAAGCTCTTATTATACCTATCCCAAAACCAAATAAAAACAAAGAGGAAGCAACAAGTTATCGTCCGATAAGTATATTAAGCATAATTGGAAAAATAACCGAAAAAGTAATTTTGAAGAGACTGGATGCCTATATTAATTCAAACAATATTCTTAGAAATGAACAATTCGGATTCAGACATAAACATTCCACTACCGCTCAGCTAGCCCGACTTGTAGACCATATTACAGGTAGTTTTAATGATAAAAAGCATACAGGAATGATTACATTAGATGTTGAGAAAGCCTATGATACGGTTTGGCATAATGGGTTATTATATAAATTGATAATGTATAACTTCCCTCCTTATCTAGTAAATATAATGCATTCCTGGCTCTCTAATAGAACAATAATAGTTTCGATAGAAGGTGAAAAATCATCCTCAAGAGACTTGTGCTTCGGTCTCCCTCAAGGTTCATCAATCAGTCCAAAACTCTATAATCTATTTATAAATGACATGCCTAAGATCCCAAATGTCAATATGTCGCTATTTGCTGACGACACTGCCTTTTATACGTCATCATATAGAACTGATACTATAAAAAAATAGACTGAGTTTAGCAATCAGAAAAATCTCACACTATTACACGAAATGGAAAGTAAAAATTAATAGTAATAAAACTCAGGCAATACTTTTTACAAAACGAAGACCTAAGCACATTCCTAATATAACTTATAATAACATTATAATCCCATGGGAGAAAAACATTAAGTATCTAGGGGTCAACTTAGACAGCAGGCTAAATTTTGCAAAACATGTTAATTATATTTGTGATAAAGCTAACAAAACTCTCTGTAAAATGTATCCATATTTCAACAAGAAGTCCTCACTGAGCCCATCTAATAAACTACTCCTATTTAAATCAATAATAAGACCTGTATTATCATACGCTTGCCCTGCATTCAGCTTTATATCAAAATCAAATTTGCAGAAAATATAAGTATTTCAAAACAAGTGTCTCAGAATAACCAGTAACTACCCGTACTATACAAAAATCTCAAAAATGCACACTGAAACGAAAATACCATACATAAAAAAATATATATATAAACTTACGTGTAGTTTCTTTCAAAGATGTAGGAAAAGCAGGAATCCACTGATAAAAGAAATAGGTAACTACACCAAAACATCAAGTAAAAGATACGTGCACAAACGTACTAACCACATCCTTATGAACAGGACTACTGAAAAGTAAATATGTAAGCTCTAGGTGGTATAATATCTAGTATACTGCCTGATCTCTGCTCCTATTATCTCATATCAGTCTTTAATGAATTTAGTTTGCTCAATTAGTTTTATGTCTAGTAATTATTATTAATATTATTACTATTATTATATATTATTATTACCTCTCCTATTACTTATCAGTGTAATATCTCTTCAAATAATTATTATCATTATCATTGTAATTAAGTATTATTTATCATTAATTATTTTAGTTATCGTTAATTTTATATTATCATTATAGGATGTATCTTAGTAGTTAGTAGTATAAGTCAGGGTTTTTGTGACATTTTTCCCTTACAAATAATTGATAGACTTTATTTTCACTGCAGTGTGTTAATCCTAGAAATAGAGTGTTTGTGTGGTATAGAGGTACACACGTGTAATTGTAATCGTTGTCTTTTATTCAATAAACATATTTAAATTAAAAAAAAAAATAAAAAAAAAATATAATTAAAGAGTTTAAAATAAACAAATAAATATTAAAAACATTAAATAAATATTAAAGGAATGGGGGCAATAAAAAGATATGAACTAGAATAAATACATAAACATGAGAAGAAAACAGCAATATAATTTACAAAGGTAATCTGGTCTTTCTGGTGGTGAAATTTTAAAAAGCGTCTTCCTGGGAGGATAGGAGAAAAGCAAAGAGGCGGGATTTAAATACAGGTAAGGAAGGAGAGTGTCGAATGGAAAGAGAGATAGAGTTCCAGAAGGAGGAGGCTCGGAAGATGAAGGAACGGTCGAAGAAGGCTGTTTTATGAGTGGGAGGATAGAGATTGGAGGAACGGGAGTGGGTACCACGGGAATGGACAGAAGATTTAAACTGAAGGAGGTTGTAAATATAGGAGGGAGATTTGGAAGAAATGGTTTGGTAAAGGAAGGAACCTAGGAAACGTGAATCATTTTTGTGTGGGTGTGTGTGTGTGGGTGTTTAACGGCGTATCAATTAACGCCGGGCTAACTACAGGTTGCTACCCTTTTATAATGACAACAGCAAGTGATCGGTCACCCATTCAGGTGCTTGCCACGCCCGACGTTGCTTAACTTCGGTGATCAACGGGAACCGGTGAACTCAACGTGGCTATTGCCGTTTGTACGAAACACAGTATCGAATTCATCGAAGAGGCACCAAAAAGGTGGGAAACATGTAGCGAGAAATTAATGTTATTGAAAATATTGAATCAAAAATTCGAAGATTAAAGTAAATTGTTGGATTAGTTTTAATAATAAAAAGCTTTTGTTTGCTTTCCTGTTACATAACTCGCTCCGACGTATAACCCGCGTCCAGAAATCCCAAAACTCGCTCCAACGTATAACCCGCGTCCAGAAATCCCAAAATGATTGAACATACCGTAGATATTTGCATGTATATGAGAGGATCCCCAAGACGGGACCCGAAGGCCGTCCACCATAAGAAACACCCTTGTGAATAAAGTATAGGAGGCAGAAACTCAAAGACGGCACATTTACATTTCACAAGCCATTTCTTCAAAAAGGGTTTCGCTCATAAAAACTCTGAATATATCCAAAAGGAAGACTTGCAGAAGAAGAAACTTCAAGACTGGACGCTGTTATAAATCGAAATAAGACTTAAAACTGTTTTATAGGTCCGCCGTAATGACTCCTTCACTCGCCGGGGATATTTCGCCCTCGTCATTACAACAGGAATGCTTTTAAATAGTCCAATTATTCTTATTAATATTTATGGTTTCTCGGAGACTGTTCGTCACACCACTTGCTAGATTATATTGTAACAAGGAGGATTTCCAATTCAATTGGCTAAACCATTTCGATGCTTCCAGTCCAAGCAGCCATAAATTCTGGAAGTAGTGGATGCGCTGCTACCTCAAGTCCTGGGTAGATGGGTGCACTTTATGTTAACAAACATAGCTTATTAATACAGCACTAGTATAGGAGTCTCCCCGTGGACTAGTGGCAAACAACTTGGACTAGGGGGAGAGATGGTGGGTTCGAGTCCCACCGGCGCACAGTGGAGCCAAACGACATACTGTGTTTAATAAAAGGCTCCAGCCTCTAAATCTGAACCGTTTTCAATGCATTTATTTTAAATGAGAGCTAATAAATCTTAGAACAACTTTGTCTAGAAAGATTGTTGTTTCTAAAGAGTGCCAACTACAACACCCCCCCCCCCCATGATTCTAAGTACCCAAACCAAAATCGGTATTCAACAACTATTTTTCCCATTTTCTCAAAAACGGTTAAAGCTATCGCCTTGAAAATGGTTTCATTCCTTTTCCTTGGCCAAGAAGCCTATAAAACGAGTACTTACAAGCATATGAACTCAAAAACGTAAGCGTTACGATTTTTTTTAACGAATTTCACCCCAAACGCCATCTTCCAGTGGGTGGATTTTGCTAGTTAACGAACTTGACCTTTCAAATTGGACGACGGATTTTTGTACTAAATTTCATCAAAATCGGACCATCAGGGAAGCCAGAAATGAGCGAACAGACAAATATATATATATATATATATATATATATATATATATATATATATATATACAAATTTGAACCACCGTTCTGAAACGCAAAATTTTCTAGTCGACACTTCCGGATTGTTTCATGAGATCAACCTTATAAGCGGGGTTCCTCCCAATGAAGGGAGGGAGGAACCGCGCTAAAAAAATCCAAAAGTTTCTTTCAGTTAATTTTTATTGCTTCCACACTGGCCAATGGATTCCCACAGTTGGGTCAATAAAAAATGAGTAATCCATTATTTTTCACACAAGTTATTTGAAACTAACAAAACTCCATTTTATATTTTTTGACAGAAGGGAGTGAATAGTTCAACCTATCCCTTAATAAACATCCAATTAATTTGCACAGATGTATTGCTTACTAAATGCAGAAGTTTTCCTGTAAGTTTTGAATCTGTAGTCCTTTAGAGGGCTCTGGGAAAAAAATCACAAAAAACCTATGATTCATGGGGAAAAAAACAGAAGTGCGTTATTGGACGTATCCAGAAAGTATCTTCTCTCAATGGGTTTAGTGAATTAAATCACTGTTTCCTTAAAGGAAATATTTCCTTCTATTTTATGTTGGCATAATTAGAAGTTAATTATCTTGAACAGTTGTTGATGAATTCTTTCTTATTCAATAAAAAATATGTTTACGTTTAAAAACAGATAATTGAACATGACTGCTTTTCCCTACGGAATCTGATTATACTTCAAATGAACTTTTTTTGGGGGGAAATTATGTATAGAATCGCCTCCTAGAGTTTGGCTACTTAGAACTTATATCTGAATCACCCTATATATATATATATATATATATATATATATATATATATATATATATATATATATATAGCTAGTAACTAATAATTGTTCTTGAAAGCCATCTTGAGTACCATACTGTTCATACCTGCGCTAGATTGCCGACAGGTGATGGTCTGCCGGGGACAGGTGATGTCAGCATCGGGACCAACTGCCGGCTCCTTTATACAAAAAAAAAATCCAGACACACGCTCAGACACATGTAGCGAAATTGATAAATGCTGTGATGGCGCCGGTAGCGCACGCGCACTCCTCTTCCCGCACTAATGAACACAGCATCTGCCCACAATTAAGCTCGTGACAGTAGATCCTTATCAGGAATGTTATCAGCTACCCACACTTCGGAACTACTTATAGTCCGTCCAGGATCTCCCGGGCTACGCGGAGGAATACATTTAGAACAGCTTTCACGGGATTATTAACTAACTACGCCAAAGTGGGAAAAATACAACTAAGGTCTGTGTAAACTGTAGTAGCATATCCTCGAGGAAACCGCAATATGTCGAATGTAAAAAAATCAAAAGTTTTCAGGGGTAACAAAAAAACTGTTCCAACGTCCCCCCCCGTAATTTTTCCCCAACATTTATTGCCTTCTATGATTTATGTTGACATACGACTTTTTAGCACATTCCTCCGAAGGAAAGTAACTATTAAGGTTGCACTCATGACGGAATTTTTGAAAAAGGTCTTCGAATCGATCATACCTAGTAGATACCGAAAATGATCCCCGTTAAAATTTATATATATATATATATATATATATATATATATATATATATATATATATATATATATATATCCGTTAACACGATACAGGCCAGAGTTTTTTTTTTTTAGTCACGAAACTTGGTATATAGTATTCCCCCATCAAACAATTGAACGAGTTCGTTAACCAACAAAATCGGTCCATCTGGAAGGGGGGGGGGGGGGGGGGGGGGGGGGTTAATCCAGAGCCAAAGTAGTTATTTGCCAAAACCAGTCGTAATTTTTGTTATATTTCAACGAAACTCGGTATTCGTTGTGGTCAACTGAAGAGAAAAAAGTGTTGTAAAAATAAACTAAATTGGTTCACTAGAAGGGGGGGTTTACTCCGGACCCAAATTACTAATTTGCTCATACCGGTCGTAATTTCTGTTGTATTGTTACGAAACTCTTTATACGTCGTCGCTATCTAATAAGAAAGAAGTGTTGTAAAAATGAACTAAATCGGTCTATTGGAAGGGGGGGGGGGGGTGTTACTATGTACTATGTTTGAATTGAATTCTTCTGCCAAACGTAGGTTCGCGAAACTCAAGATCAATAGATCAATATGTGGAGCTTTGTGTATTTATTACGTAGTGTAGTACCACGCATACACATAACTCTGGAAGGAAATTAATTACAAAATTAATAATTGAAACAGCTGCTCATAAAAAATGCGAAAGAGTAGAACTATGAATGTTTTTATTTTATTTATCTATATAGGTTATTTTAAGCAAATTATTCAGGAATGCACTCGACACTACCCAATTCCCACCACCCATTACCACCCATTTCTAGCCAGGATCGGGGTGATGACTTTTCTTTTTTTGAAAGAAAAGCCACCACCCCTAGTGGGAATTGAACCCACGTCCTTTGTCACGGAGTGTTAAGAGCTCACGCCTTAACCCTCACGGCTACCGGGTCTCCGAAAATTTATAAGAAAACGAAAAAAAATCGACGGGAAAGTGCTTAAGTAAAATGATATCAGTTACTACTTTTAATGTTTTTATTGAAGAACAACTATGAGTTGTATAATCAATAAAAAAAAACAAAAAAAAAAACAAACAAATTTAGTGGCAATGGTAAAAATGTGTCATAAACCCATTAAACATATATTGAATACGATCACATAGTTCTTATTTCTAATATTTTATTTTGGGTATCATAATGGGTTTTACTTGGTTTTTTTATTGGCGTTTAGTAGATTGTTAGTATTCCATACCCCCCAATGGGAAATGGTCCCATACCCCCCCCGAAAATATTTTCGAAATTGTATCTTTTTATCAATCATCAGAACTGTATGTACCTATGTAGCATCAGAGCTTGCACACCAGAGGGTACTTGTGTCACCCTTCCTGGGTAAAAGTGAAGTTTCACGCCCTCAAAACCGATTTCTCTAACACTTTCACAACAATGTATTTTGATGCACTAAACACGAATACGTTAAAAAAAAAAAAAAAAAAAAAAAAAAATCCCATTTAACTAGGAAAGAAGTTATTAAGCACTAAAGTTCACTGTTAGGAAGGTTATAAAACTAGGCATCAACAGCGTATTTGTAAACACGCGCATGCGCAGATATGTAACATTGGGAAACAGAACTCTCATTTGAAATGTTCATAAACCATTTATTCAAAAATATTGTTAGTTTTAAGGGCATACGCCTATGCGTTTCCGCTCGCTCAAGAAGATAACAAAACCCCAGTCAATCCAACTCGCTAAAATTAATAGAAGTCTATTAATTTTAGCGAGTTGTATTGACTGGGGTTTTGTTGTCTTCTTGAGCGAGCGGAAACGCATAGCATGTATGCCTTAAAGTCGTAATTTATGCCTTAAAGTCATGTATGCCTTAAAGTTGTCACAAATTTAGTTATTTACATTAGCTCTCATAACCTGCATAACAGTGAACTTTAGTGCTTAATAACTTCTTTCCTAGTTAAATGCGAAGGTTTTTTTTAACGTATTCGTGTTTAGTGCATCAAAATACGTTATTGTACAAAATTTGAAAGAAATCGGTTTTGAGGGCGTGAAACTTCACTTTTACCTCCTTCCTGTCTTAATGCTATTGCCTCAACATGGGCTAGAGTGACACATCTTCAGTGACTTTTATTTTGAGTTGTGTGACTTTAGAAATTGTATTATTATTAAATTATCATGGGGCTAAGGAAGAACGTACCACACTTGATCCAGGATTTAACACAACAACCTTTATTTTACATTAGGCGGTTAGATATAAAACATGGCCTAAAGAGCTATAGGTATGACGTCATATATTACAGAAATATTATTGCGATAACTCCAATTAAAGGTCTATTCTACCCTATACATATTGACAGTTGGGGGTTTTCTTCCTGCGCAGTCTTCTCTGCTTCCAGTCCAAGCAGCTATTACTTCCAAAATTATTGGGATGCACTGCTACCTGTGGTCCAAGGTAGATGGGTGCACTTTATGTTAACAAACATAGCTTAATACAGCACTAGTATAGGGTCTCCCCGTGGTATAGTGGCTAACGCCTTAGACTCCTACGCGAGAGATGGTGGGTTCGATTCCCACCGGCGTACAGTGGGGCCAAACGACATACTGTGTGTAATAAAAGTCCGTCACGCAGGAGCTGCATAACTAAGCACTTTCCTCAGAATTTGGGTAGTGTAGACTGCTTTCCAGAACAATATGCTTAAAATATCCTACATAAATAAAATAAAAACCTGAATAGTTCTTTTTTAAATTTGTAATGAGTAACGGATCAATTATTAATTTGCTTCCAGAGTTATGTTTACACAAGGTTACTTACTATAATACGTAATAAATACAAAACACCTCATATTATCGTATTTTGATCTAACGCAGGAACAGGATACAGTCCCTCTAGTGGTCGAAAGCGGTCCTTGCGGCGGCCTTGCGAACCTACGTATTCTATTGAAATATATTTGGGTCCCCTACTAATTAACCGATTTAGTTTATTTTTACAACATATTTGTACCTGTAGATTACCACTACGAATACCAAGTTTCGGCGAAATATAACAAAAATCACGGCTGGTAGTGGCAAATTGGTATTGTGGGTCCAAAGTTAACCCCCCCCCCCTTCTAATGAACCAATTTAGTTTATTTTTACATCTCACTTTTCTCGTTAGATTACCACTACGAATACCAAGTTTCGTTGAATTATAACCAATATTACGGCTGGCCTGGTCAAATTAGTGTTTTGGGTTCGGGGTAAACCCCCCCCCCTCCCAGTGGACCGATTTTGGTGGTTAACGAACTCGTTCAATCGTTTACTAATTGAACGCTATTATTGAACACACACACACACACACATATATATATATATATATATATATATATATATATATATATATATATATATAAATTTTAACGGGGGTCATTTTCGGTGTCTACTAGGAAGGATCGACAAAGATTTGAAGAAATTTTTCAAAAATTCCGTCATGAGTCCAACCTCAATAGCTACTTTCCTTCGGAGGAAAGTGCTAAAAGGCTACAGCCTCTCTAAATCTTAACCGCTTTCAATGCATTTATTTTATATGAAAGCTAATAAGGTTTAGAACAACTTCGTCTAGCCAGATTTTTGTTCCTAAAGAGTGCCAACTAGAACACGCAAAAGATGAATCAATGAAAATTCGTGAAACACGAAATAACACATATCTCTCAAATAAAAAAAATCCAATAAATTTTTATTGCTACCTCACTGGCCAATTGATTCCCACAGTTTGGCCAATAAAAAATGAGTAATCCATCATTTTACTCGCAAGCTATTTGATTCTAACAAAACTCCATTATATATTTTTTGTGACTGATATATGGTGTCTAACAGGTGTCTTATTGTACATAAGGATGAATAGCTTTTCAATAGCTTTTCGGTAGGATCTACACCCAACATTCTGCCAACAGCTCTCTAGCTCTTTAGAATCATCTCCTTGCAAGTTATGTACTCTCCTAGAGGTACAGAACAGCTCAACCAACAGGTGTCTTGTTGTACATAAGGATGAATAGATGGTATCTAAATGAGAGGATCGTGCGGTATGCTCTATGCAACGCCTAATAGAACGTCTCTTCAGGAGCTTAAAAACTTGATACAGCCTAATAGAACGGGAGTGAACTTATGTACGAGTAATGACGTAGTATATATATATATATATATATATATATATATATATATATATATATATATATATATATGGTTCCCTCAGACAAAAATAACTCCAATTAAAGCTCTATTCTAACCTATAAATATTGACAGATGGGCGTTTTCTTCCTGTGCAGTCTTCTCTGTCGTCGTTTTGCCAGCACAATAAGGAAGTATAACCCTGGATTTCTTCCATCGGAGGATAACTACTTTAAAACTATTTGCTAGATTAGCTATGGATGATGGTAATCTGTCACCTAGCTAGTAGTTTGACAGTACTACCTAGTCGCCGGAACGAACCAGCCCCTAAAAACCACCATCCTCCCTTCTTGGGTAATTTAATAAGCTCCCTGCTGTTATGCGTTCCGCTCTGCCTACCTACAATATCTTACTTATTGCCCAATTATTATAGGTAATTCTCTGTCCCTCTCTCTCTCTCTCTCTCTCTCTCTCTCTCTCTCTCTCTCTCTCTCTCTCTCTCTCTCTCTCTCTCTCTCTCTCTCTCTCTCTCTCTCCCTCTCCTTGTTGAGAGCCTTCAGTTCTTTAAGGGATTATTACCCAGCACTTTACTCCACTCCGTGAAATATGAAATTCAATCAACTAGAACTAGAGACAATTTTCTCGTCAAGGACTTTTAATCCGGATACTAGTTTTACAGAAACTAAATTCTTTTTTTAAAAAAAAAAAACAGAATCTGTATCTAGTGTTCGTAAGCAAAGATGGTGTAGCGGAGCTTGTTTTAAATTATATTTTTCCGCGGGAGAAAAGCCCGCTGCACTAAAGTTTTAATGGAGCTTTCCCGCGGGAATAATTTTTACCGTTAGTTAAGGAGTTAGTATCCAGATAGTGAGCAGATAACCGGAGGATTCGGCATCTCAGCAGTTCAAGCCAAGTGTCGTTCTCCTAGCATTCCATGACCAGCTACTTGCTCCTAGAAAACCACTGAAACCAGCCCAACATCTCGGTACACTAGGATTTATCCGCAAGTACTGAACGTTTTACTAGATTTAAGGCAGCTTCCGATAACCCTAGGTTACCTTCTCGGAACAAGCAGTACCAGCGAGATCCAAGCTCCCGGCTACCAACTCTCCGCATGGAGATCTACACATCAGCCTAAGTGACGTCATTCCCTTCTACTTATCTCTTCTAATTTATGAACACTTTTTATTTATGAACAATTATACATTTCATTTATTTATGGACAGTCGTCTTATAATTTTATTTATTTATTGAAGTTAAGTTTTATTATTTTATTTATCCAAGAGGAATATATTTATTATTTTATGAACACGCCTATTATTTATTTATTCTTTGTTGGGACCTTCTCACCAATATACAGACTATTAATTAACCCCAACAATGGAATAGTTGGGATTCGGCTAAAGAAACCTAATACGATTTTTGTAAAAAAATCTATATTTAGGACGTTTCGGCTACTCTTTGGTAGCCTTCGTCAGCAATGAAAATGCCGGGAGGCAGAGGAAGACCAAAATCAACACCTAAGTGACCATTGTGGAAGTGTCTACTTCCACAAAAGTCTCAGACACTTCCACTATGCCTTAAGTGTTAACTTTGGTCTTCCTCTGCCTCCCGACACTTTCATTGCTAACGAAGGCTACCAAAGAGTAGCCGAAACGTCCTAAATATAGATTTTTTTAACAAAAATCGTATTGAGGTTTCTTCAGCCGAATCCCAACTATTCCATCTTTACTTATCACCGCGTGGTAGAGCATTCGAAAAATATGCTGGGGGACATTTCAAAACTAGAGCGCTCTAAAGATTTTACTTTCTAGTGTCTTCCTTCGTAGGTTGGATTCTGGGTCGCAGACTGTCTCTTGCTCCACCCAGCCTTAAATTACTTTATTAATGGATACTTGCAATGCGGACCGAAGTATAGTACTGACCACTCACTGACCTATCATCGCCCAGCCCAAACCACTTGAGAGAAAAATTTTAAATTTTGCATGGACACTCCCTTAAATATGTATAAACTCGCTAAGAAAGGTTTTTTTTTTTTTTATATATTGAAAGTATATTTAGAGGGGTTTGAATTTTTAGTTGATTTTTAATAAAGCTTGCTCGCCTTGGCAGCATGCGTTGCTAGGACAATAACAGGTTAGCTGTTACTGTACTCTATCTATTTCATAGAATTAATTTGAACTGGAGACCCGGTAGCCGTGAGGGTTAAGGCGTGAGCTCTTAACACTCCGTGCCAAAGGTCGTGGGTTCGATTCCCACTAGGGGCGGTGGCTTTTCTTTCGAAAAAAAGAAAAGGCATCACCCCTATCCTGCCTAGAAAAGGGTGGTAACCTATAGATAACCCGTCCTGAAATTCGTAGTTAATAATAAATGGACGTTAAAATTGAGGTTAATTTCAACTATGATGGCAGACCTTGAATTACTAGAAATAAACATTGATTTTGTCCCTCATAGAGTTTACGCTATACCTGGTGATGGTCCATCCGAGGTAATAATACCCCGAACCCTTGCACACCCTCCTCACCCATCAGCATCCCCAGTCAGAACACTTCTTGGTAATGCTCGCAAATATAATGGGTGTTTCCAAATGACATATTAGAAACATACATTTTCAAATTTTAACGTTAATTTATTATTGGCAACGAATTATAACCTGTACTGGTTAAACTCCTGTTACTGGTAACCTATAGATAAAGGGTTATCTGTATGTTGACAGTGGTCCATAGCGCCTTAGTGTCAAGAAACATTATGCTTTGATTATTTATGAAAATGTGTACTTGCAATGCGGACCAGAGTATAGTACTGACCACACTGTCTCCCTAGTGTGGCGTATAGTCAAGAATCAGATACATGTCCTGTATCTGCTCCTCTGGGCCATCGTTTCGGGACTTTTTTAATATATATTCGTTTAAATGATTTATATGTTTAATTTAGAAGTAAATTTTCCAAGGATTCAAACCTGGGGCAGCCCATTTGTCATGAGGTAGTTGAAGAATGAAATAAGGGTGCTTTGCTCGAGATTATTGTGAGTAAGTACGTTACAGGATTACCATCAAAAGAGAGAAATGTTTGTAGAATGTCTATATTACCCCCGAATCACCCTTCATCCGACAATACCTTACTCTCACAATCAGAGTTTTTACTACAAAACCTCCAAGGGCAACCCTTCATCACACAATACTCAATTCACACAATCAGACTTTTTACTCCAAAACCCCCAAGAGCAACCCTTACTCCTCATTACTCACTATTTACTCACCCTTTCATCATTCACTCCTACTCGTGTGAACATTCCTTCTTTCTGTAATTCCTTCCTTCCCCTACTTTCCGGAAGATATTGTACTGTCGGCTTCCCTGCGGGGGGAGGAGAGCAGGTATTGTCAAATCCTGGATTTCTAAGGATTCCGCCAACCCTTTGTCAGGTTAAAAAAAAAATTGGGAAAAATTTACTCCGTCCCCTATTCCTTTTGATGAATTGATTTCAAATATTGTGAAAGGCTGTGATTTTCTTTGACGTTTATCGTATATAGTTTGGGTTCAAACGTTAAACGTTATTTGTCGACGGTTTAAGAATTTCTTTCAGCATTCATCCGAAATATTAAGAGGGGAATATCTGGATCTTTGAAATGCTTGATTATTGAATACTTATGATTAATTGACAATTATGTCCTTGTGCCTTCAAAAATAGAAACAGTATACACTTATTGTTATAATTAAATTACAATGGAATCAGGAATATTTTTCATTTTGTTCTGAAAAGATCACAAAAATAGACACATTATTAGTTTTACTTATTAGCTGTTTTTGTCTTACTAAATGTCCTATTAAACTATGAAATTGATAGGTAATCTCATTTCTGATTTTACTGTTAGAAAGGTAATTAAATTATAGAACTATTTGTAAAAATCGTGACCTTGCAGGGTTTTTTTTTTGGGGGGGGAGTAGCGATTCTCGAACATTTGTTGCCAGCTAGGCTTTTTTATTAATAGTTTTTGGCCAGTTATTGCGATTTCAAAAAGTCCGATTCGCAGGAACTGCGTCATCTTTGCGCGGTTCCGTTCTTATCTCTAGTGTTTATGAAGGCATAGAATAGAAACAGTTATTACTTTGTTTAGATCAATAGCGAAACAGCTATCCAAATGAAATCTCAAACAAACCAGTCTTGAAAGGTCTTGATTTACAATCTTACCTGTATGGGTCAGCTATCCCATAAGTCGGGCAGAAAGGCCTCCGCTCAGAGGCATTTGGAAAGCCTTGGGATCTCTCTCTTTGAACGCTACATTTCAACAAACAATAAATTATAACAAATAAATATAACAATAAATTGATCTTCTTATTTTTCTAAACCTGTTTTATTTTCAAATACATTATCCAACTATAAGCAATTAAAAAATAACAAGGAATAAAAAACAGACAAAAAGAACAGTTCGAATAAGCGAAATCAATTACTTTAAAGTTTTAAGCTCTTATTTCTCCGATTGACATCGCCTAATCAAAACTTTCATTAGGACCTTTTTTTAGAGCATTTAATAAGCTTTCTAATGGTATTCTTCCGTTTAACAAGATTCTCAACCTTTTTCGAGATATTAAGGAAAGTAAACAAAGTTACTAAAACTTTTTATGTCTGTTAATAAAATATTTTATTCTAACCCTTCCTTAACTCCAAACGTAACAAAACTTTTAACATATTAGTTTTAATGAAAGTAGAACATGCAGAAAATATTTCAACTGAATCCCATGATTCTAAGTACCCAAACCAAAAACGATATTCGAAAACTATTTTTCCAATTTTCTCGAAAACGGTTAAAGCTATCGCCTTGAAAATGGTTTCATTCGTTTTCCTAGCCCAAGAAGCCTATAAAACGAGTACTTACAAGCTTATGAACTCAAAAACGTAAGCGTTACGATTTTTTTGCGCGAATTTCGCCCCAAACGCCATCTTCCAGTGGGCGGACTCTGCTGGTTAACGAACTTGACCTTTCAAATTGGACGACGGATTTTTGTACCAAATTTCATCACAATAGGACCATTAGGGAAGCCAGAAATGAGCGAACAGACAAATATATATATATATATATATATATATATATATATATATAAATATATACATACATATATATATATATAAATATATACACATATATATATATATATATATATATATATATATAAATATATACATATATATATATATATATATATATATATATATATATACAAATTTGAACCACCGTTATTTTCGGTTTCTAGGGGTTCTGAAACGCGAAATTTTCTAGTCGGCACTTCCGAATTGTTTCATTGTATCAACCTTATAAGCGGGGTTCCTCCCTATGGGGGGAGGGAGGAACCGCGCTAAAAAGACACTTGTGAACATCGAAAGTGTATTGACCTTAAAAAAAATTTAATGCTGATTTCAAAAAAAGTAATGTAATGTCTACAAGCAATGAAATTTCAGATTTTTCTACAAAAAAACGTGTTTTTTTTCTAAATAACCTTTAGGACGGCATATGTCTGGGACAAAACAAGATAGAAACTTGCGATATACCCTGTATAGAATATATATATATATATATATATATATATATATATATATATATATATATATATATATAAATATATATATATAGTATCACATTTCTTTGTTAAAATGAATTAATATTATTATTAGCACCTATATAAACTTCAATAAAATAGCCCTTTTTTTTCTTTTTTTGTTATGTTTCTATTGATTTTCATTCTACTCATTCTAAGAATTTAAGACCAATTTGTTCTTTTATAATAAGTTAATTATATTTATATTTATGTTACTTATCTCAATTATAAACCTTTTTTCTGTATTAATTTCTGTTTTTCTTGTCATATTAGCTGATGAAGGCTACCAATGAGTAGCCGAAACGTCCTAAATATAGATTTTTTTAAACAAAAATCGTATTGAGGTTTCTTTAGCCAACCATTCCATTTTTACTTATATATATATATATATATATATATATATATATATATATATATATATATATATACTTTTCTCTCAGCAGAAGTTACATGGATATTGATTTAAAAAGAAGGAATTGTACATATACAAATATGCACAGTTAAAATATCAGGAGAATATTGAGAGAAAACGCGAACCTTATTAAAAAAAAAAATTATCTTCGAGTATAAAAAGAAAGTATATTGAAAAACGAGCCACTCAGTGGTGATCATTGGAGGACCATAATCGCTGAAATTAACTTGTTGAGGATTTCACAGGTCATGCATTTCACCGGTTTCATTAACCAGCCAATTTTTCCGTTTTTCTTGATTCGTTTTCAATATGAAGGAGGTTTCTCCTTTCCATGGACTTAGTTTTTTAGCGAGGAAATGTTAACAGGCAGTAGACCAAAAATAAAAATCATCGAAAATATAAATATATGTTTTTTAGGTACAAATATTTTTTTTTTAAACCTTTATTGATAATTACAACAATATGCTATACATATTTCCAGTAATTTTACTGGCTATGGAACAATAACTTTGGGAGGCCTGATGTGGGAATATGTACAACTACACAACCCACTAGAATAATAAATTTTGAGCATTGCAGATGGCATATTATAACAAATTGTCTCTAGGCCACCGCCGCTTCAGCCTTCTATGAGGATTTTGTGGATTATGGAAGGAGGATAGAGAGTTTATCTAAGGATTTGGATGGCCAGGGAGATTGGAATGGAACTTTTGATAGACTGATTTGGCCAGGGATTGGATAAAGGGGATATTGAAGTCATTATGCAGGGTTAGGTTCGAGACATAGTAAGGAGCATTGGATATTTTCCCAAGGATTTTGGATTGCATTGTTTGTATTCTGTAGGAATTGGAAGGTTTAGTGGAACCCCAGAGTTCTAGTCCATATTGGTCGGAGTATGGTATTGTATATAAGTCGTTAGTTAGTCAATGATAGTTTCGAGCGTTTGTCCAATAAGCGTGATAAAAGTCTAAAACGTCTGTTTAGTTCCTGTCTTTTCTGTGTTATGTGTGGCTTCCAAGTTAAGCGTTTGTCTAGTATCAGTCCTAAGTATTTTACTTGCGATTTCTGTGGAATTTGAATGTTCCGGAGGGTTATTGGCGGGCAGCTTGACTTACGAAGTGTGAATGTTGAATGAATAGATTTTTCCGCATTTACTTTGATTTTCCAATTAAGTTAGCCATGGTTGAAGTAGGTACAGGTGTTCTTGAAGGGAATTGGAGGTACAAATATAGGGTAACTCTATGAGGGACAGTTTATTTCTAGTAATTCAAGAACTGCCATCATAGTTGAAATTAACCGCAATTAAAAATAATACTATGAAATAGATACAGTACGGTAACAGCTGTTCTGTTATCGTACTAGCAACGCATGCTGCCTTGAAAACTAAAAATTCAAACCCCTCTAAAAATACTTAAAAATTTGAATATCAAAAAATCCTTTCTTAGCGAGTGTTTACATCCTAAATGGAGTGTCCATGCAACATTTCAAATTTTTCTGTCGAGTGGTTTGGCCTGGGCGTTGGTCGTCAGCGAGTGAGTGAGTGAGTGGTATTTGACAAAGGTAAAAGTGAAGTTTCACGCCCTCAAAACCGATTTCTTTCAAATTTTGTACAATAACGTATTTTGATGTACTAAACACGAATACGTTAAAAAAACCTTCGCATTTAACTAGGAAAGAAGTTATTAAGCACTAAAGTTCACTGTTATGCAGGTTATGAGAGCTAATGTAAACAACTAATTTTGTGACGACTTTAAGGCATACATGACTTTAAGGCATACATGCTATGCGTTTCTCTATTAATTTTAGCGAGTTGGATTGACTGGGGTTTTGTTATCTTCTTGAGCGAGCGGAAACGCATAGCACGTATGCCCTTAAGCGACAGGTGACGACGGGTGAGGATGCCCTTAAAATTAACAATATTTTTAAATAAATGGGTTATGAACATTTCAAATGAGAGTTCTGTTTCCCAATGTTACATATCTGCGCATGCGCGTGTTTACAAATACGCTGTTGACGCCTAGTTTTATAACCTTCCTAACAGTGAACTTTAGTGCTTAATAACTTCTTTCCTAGTTAAATGCGAAGGTTTTTTTTAACGTATTCGTGTTTAGTACATCAAAATACATTGTTGTGAACAGTGTTAAAGAAATCGGTTTTGAGGGCGTGAAACTTCACTTTTACCCAGGAACGCATAGCACATATGCCCTTAAGCGGTTTTGAGGGCGTGAAACTTCACTTTTACCCTGGAACGCATAGCACATATGCCCTTAAGCAGTTTTGAGGGCGTGAAACTTCACTTTTACCCAGGAACGCATAGCACATATGCCCTTAAGCGGTTTTGAGGGCGTGAAACTTCACTTTTACCCAGGAACGCATAGCACATATGCCCTTAAGCGTTTTTGAGGGCGTGAAACTTCACTTTTACCCAGGAACGCATAGCACATATGCCCTTAAGCGGTTATGAGGGCGTGAAACTTCACTTTTACCCAGGAACGTATAGCACATATGCCCTTAAGCGTTTTTGAGGGCGTGAAACTTCACTTTTACCCTGGAACGCATAGCACATATGCCCTTAAGCGTTTTTGAGGGCGTGAAACTTCACTTTTACCCAGGAACGCATAGCACATATGCCCTTAAGTGGTTTTGAGGGCGTGAAACTTCACTTTTACCCAGGAACGTATAGCACATATGCCCTTAAGCGGTTTTGAGGGCGTGAAACTTCACTTTTACCCAGGAACGCATAGCACAAATGCCCTTAAGCGGTTTTGAGGGCGTGAAACTTCACTTTTACCCAGGAACGTATAGCACATATGCCCTTAAGCGGTTTTGAGGGCGTGAAACTTCACTTTTACCCAGGAACGCATAGCACATATGCCCTTAAGCGGTTTTGAGGGCGTGAAACTTCACTTTTACCCAGGAACGCATAGCACATATGCCCTTAAGCGGTTTTGAGGGCGTGAAACTTCACTTTTACCCAGGAACGTATAGCACATATGCCCTTAAGCGGTTTTGAGGGCGTGAAACTTCACTTTTACCCAGGAACGTATAGCACATATGCCCTTAAGCGGTTTTGAGGGCGTGAAACTTCACTTTTACCCAGGAACGCATAGCACATATGCCCTTAAGCGGTTTTGAGGGCGTGAAACTTCACTTTTACCCAGGAACGTATAGCACATATGCCCTTAAGCGGTTTTGAGGGCGTGAAACTTCACTTTTATTCAGGAACGCATAGCACATATGCCCTTAAGCGGTTTTGAGGGCGTGAAACTTCACTTATACCCAGGAACGCATAGCACATATGCCCTTAAGCGGTTTTGAGGGCGTGAAACTTCACTTTTACCCAGGAACGTATAGCACATATGCCCTTAAGCGGTTTTGAGGGCGTGAAACTTCACTTTTACCCAGGAACGCATAGCACATATGCCCTTAAGCGGTTTTGAGGGCGTGAAACTTCACTTTTACCCAGGAACGTATAGCACATATGCCCTTAAGCGGTTTTGAGGGCGTGAAACTTCACTTTTACCTTTGTCAAAAAGCATTCAACCATCCAACAATGCTTCAGCGTTGTTGACACCATATCCCACGCGCTTGAAAGTAGAAACTACTGCACGAGTGCCTTTCTCGACGTCGCCCAAGCGTTCGATCGTGTTTGGCACCCGGGGTTGTTATACAAAATAAAGCGCATACTTCCTCACACATATTTCCTAATCCTGCAATCCTATCTATCTAACCGCTCCTTCCAAGTAAGATCCGGTTCCGCATTGTCTAGTTCCCATCCCATTTCCTCCGGAGTACCACAGGGAAGTATTCTTGTTCCTCTCCTCTACCTTTTATACACCGCAGACATCCCTACCCACCCCAGCACCCACTTAACTACCTATGCTGATGATACAGCCATATTTTCCTCCTCTCCTGACCCCGTAACTGCTTCCTGTTATCTACAAGAACATCTGGAATCTGTCGAGCACTGGTGCAACAAGTGGAAAATAAAGGTGAATCCTGAGAAATGCTGCCAAATCACATTCACCCTCAATAAGAGAACCTGCCCTCCAGCCATCATATTCAGCCACGAACTCCCCATATCCAACGAAGTGCGCTACCTGGGATTATTACTGGACAGTAGACTCACTTGGAACCCACACACCCGACTGAAAAGACAGGAACTGAACAGGAGATACGGACTCTTACGACGACTACTGGGACCTTCATCAAAACTGACCATACACAACAAACTCATTGTTTACAAAACCATAATCCGACCTATTTGGACTTACGGACTTGAACTCTGGGGTACAACTAAAACTTCTAACATACAGAGAATACAGGCATTCCAATCCAAAGTCCTCCGCAAAATAGTTAATGCTCCTTTCTATGTTTCCAATAAAACCCTTCATAGTGACCTCAACATCCCTTTCGTTCAAGAACTGGCAAAATCCCGCTTCCTAACGTTTCATTCCAAACTGTCCTTCCATCCCAATCCTAGAGCACAAACACTTTCCTCCCAAACTCACCCCAAAAATCCGCCTAGAAGGCTCAAGAGACATTGGCCTCGTGATCAATTAACTGAATAGGGACAAAACATTATTCTAAGTAGGAAGTGCCAGTATTGATTGGCTCCTTCCAAAAGTGTTATTATTATGGTGTTATTATTTTTATTATTATTTCCTATTCATTGTTTTTGTTTGTTTTGTTTTTTATGTACTTTTTCTTTCTTTTTTTTATTTTTTATTTTATTTTTTTATTTATTTGCTTATTTGTTTTTTTATTTATTTTGTATTTCAACTCAATTCTGTATATAATTATTATTTTTATCTGAGAGCAAACTTAACTAATGTACTCTCCAAATGTACAGATGTTAAATAAACGTATTACCAAAAAAAAAAAAAAAAAAAAAAAAAAAAAACCTTTGTCAAAAATACAAATATAGTAGAAAACAAGATAAAATTCATTTTCTCTCCAAGATTTGTAATATAAGACAGTTTCTGCCTTCAGAAATTATTAAAGCTTTCAATTGCTTATGGTGGATGTGAGTACAATAAATATTGTTACCAATACATAGCCTCGTTAGAATAACTTGCTTTGAACTATAATTTCAACTATCTACAAGTGTTAAGTGTTTTTGTGTAAGTAAAGATGGAATAGTTGGGATTCGGCTAAAGAAACCTCAATACGATTTTTGTAACAATAATCTATATTTAGGAAAATCAATAGAAACATAACAAAAAAAAAAGAAGAAAAAGCAATTTTATTGAAGTGTACCTATAGTAAAATAGCTTTTTCTTCTTTTTTTTTTGTTAAGTTTCTATTGATTTTCTAGAACTCATTCTAAGAATTTAACACCAAATTGTTCTTTTATAATAAGATAATTGTATTTATAGTTCTGTTACTTATCTCAATTATAAATTTTTTTTCTGTATTAATTTCTATTTTTCTTGTCATTTTAGCTGACGAAGGCTACCAATGAGTAGCCGAAACGTCCTAAATATCGATTTTTTTTACAAAAATCATACTGAGGTTTCTTTAGCCGAATCCCAACTATTCCATCTTTACTTATCACCTCGACGGCTAACTATCGAATCTTCATGGTTAGTGTTTTTGGATTGGTCCTAGAGAAGAGAAGGAATGATGAAGCAGTTCCAGGCGTGACCTAGGACCCTTGAAGTACCTCTTGTGGACAATGCTAACTGGAGACAAGCAGACAATACAGCAAGGAGATGGGGAGTGAGGTTTAATTGCCGAAAACACCGCTTTATTATAGAGCGCTCCCATCACCCCAGAGTTTTTGCCTTAGATTTGGCAGGTCCCGGCGCCTACAGCTCCAGGTAAAAGGTCCCTTACGACTCATGGCTCTTCTTTCCGCCATATGCCACGCGCTAACTCTCGCGCGGGGTGAAAAAAATGGAAAACTCGTTTATTTTTTCAAAATAAATTTGTTACACTCCACGGTCGTGTGGCTAGCTTACTCTGTCATTTCCTATAAACTAGAATAAGCTTCCTTTCGGTGTTTTTTATCCAATAACAATAGCCCCTTCTGGTGATTGCTGGCACATCCACCATACACCGTATGGCGCTGTCTAGGAGAAAACAATATGGGCAAACTTCTTGATAGGGTCGTCTATTTCTCGCAACTCACACTTTTATATCTCACCAAAAAATAGCATTCGTCATTTTATTTATTTCTCCGTCCCTAGCCAGAGTTTTTGTTGGTAAATATGTCGCGTTTGGGAATATCGCATTCCCATAACAAATGATTGGACGAATTCATTAATCAGCAAAATCAATCCATCTGGAGTGGGCCCTGGTACAAATTACGGCCGGAATGTTTGTTTAATTGCTACAAAACGTTTTATACATTGGGCACGACGCTGGGGTTGACTCAGGAACTTAATAATTTTATATCTGGGTATGCTGTACTAATAACACTGGCCAACAATGGTTTTGTTGTTTTTTGTGTTTAACACTTGGGCTATTAACACAAGCACGTGGTCGGTCACTCATTCCAGATCTGACCACGCCCGACGTTGCTTAACATCGGTGATCAACAGGAACCGGTGCACTCATCGTGGCTAAGGCCGTTGGCTGTTTTTCTTATTATTTTTATCTACCTATAGTAATATTGTGCACATTACCTCATCAGTGATATGGGGGAAGATGTTACAATTTAATGACTTTCTTAAACATCAAATTTCGCATTTATTTTCATGCTAAGGAGTGTATTAAGTTGTATACATAATCAATTAGGTATTGAGAAATGAAATGTATTTTTTCAGGATCTTGTTTTTACAATTTTTGAAAAATTCTTAGAGTGAGGTGATATATTCCTCACTGTGTATGGTACATTCTTGAGGCCCGCATTGAACTGTACAGTCCATCGAAGTAGAATGATAAAACCAATAGATTGACTGTACAGACCAATGAGGCCGGGACTGTGCAGGCCAGGCCTGATCAGTGTGGACAAGAGGATATTTTCTGCACATTCAGTGGGTCTACTATAACTGGACTGTGCAGTCCCTGCCTTGAGGTTTATTAACTTGTCGTGTGTGTGCTAGATCCGTTGAGTCCAAACCTTGAGGCCAAACTGTGCAGTCTCTGCCTTGAGATTTGAACTGAACGTGAAGGCCACCTTTAAATGTGGCGTATTCTCCCACTTTATATTTATGTATATACATTTTGACTGAGGTCATTTTAGGTATCTAATAGGTGTAGAGTGAATAAATATTTGACATTTTTTTCGAAAATTCATTAATGAGTGACATCTGAATAGCTAAAATCAATAAAACAAAAATTGATTAATCTCGAGTTTTTTTGATATTTCTTGTAGCTTGAATGAACTATTTTAATGCAAATCTGTAGTGAAGTGGACAGAAAAAAACCGTGTTACCTGCATCAATGCGGAGCCACGTTAAGGTCCTCCAGGTACCATTATCTAGAAAACAGAGACAAGTCCTGACATTATCCTATCTTGGGTCAAGATGTATTGTCTTCCACTATCTCTCTGATTAATAGTCTTCCTAGAATGATGTCATCAGAGGCAACAATATATTCCAAAAGGTAACATCTAATGAGAGATATATTAGCATAAATATGTTTTAGCGATGACTAAACTCGAAAAAAAAAAAGTTACAAAAAAAGTGTTACAAAAAAGTGTCTGCTGGCGTTCGCGCTGGCGGGGGCAGGGTGGCCATATACAAAAAAAGTCCGTCACGCAGGAGCTGCATAACTAAGCACTTTCCTCAGAATTTGGGTAGTGTAGACTGGTTTCCAGAACAATTTGCTTAAAATAAATATAATAAATACAAAAATCCTCATATTATCGTATTTTGATCTAACGCAGGAACAGGATACAGTCCCTCTAGCGCTCCTTGCGGCGCCTTTGTGGACCTATGTCTGGCTGGCTTTTCTATTGAAATATATTACAAAGTAAACCCCCCTTTCCGATTGACCGATTCAGCTCATTTTTACAACACTTCTTTCTCATGAGTTACCCACGACGTATACCGCGTTTCGTTACAATACAGCAGAAATTACGACCAGTATGAGTATATTAGTAATTTGGGTCCGGAGTAAACCCTCCCCCCTCCTAATGAACCGATTTAGTTTATTTTTACAACACATATTAACCTGTAGATTACCACTATGAATACCGAGTTTCGTCGAAATATACCTAAAATCACGGCTGGTAGTGGCGAATTGGTATTGTCGGTCAGGAGTAAACCCCCCCCCCCCACTCCTTATAAACCGATTTAGTTTATTTTTATATCTCACTTTTCTCTCTATATTACCAGTACGAATACCAAGTTTCGTTGAAATATAACAAATATTACGGCTGAAATGGTCAAATTAGTGTTTTGGGTTCGGGGTAAACCCCCCCCTTCCGGTGGACCGATTTTGGTGGTTAACGAACTCGTTCAATCGTTTGCTAATTGAATGCTATATACCAAGTTTCGTGACGAAAAAACAAAAACTCTGGCCGCTATCGTGTTAACAGTCATATATATATATATATATATATATATATATATATATATATATATATATATATATAAATTTTAACGGGGGTCATTTTCGGTGTCTACTAGGTAGGATCGATAAAGATTTGAAGAAATTTTTCAAAGATTCCGTCATGAGTCCAACCTCAATAGCTACTTTCCTTCGGAGGAAAGTGCTAAAAAAGAAGACTGTATGTTATACAGTACATTACATAGGTTCGTCGGGTGGACCTAAAGCATATCTATGTTCCAATAATGGTGCAGCATAAACAATTGTACTACAAATCTTTTAACTCATTAGGATAATCTCTAGCGTGGATACTTTCGGAGTTATGAGCAAAAGAAGTACCAAAAAAAAACTAAATTTTTTATATTAGAAAAAATATATATCGGAATTTTTTTGTTTTACTCATACCTACATCAATTATGAAAAGGTGTAAATTGCTACACAACATTACTTACTCACATTAAGTACGAATGGGTAAGCAAGTGGTTTAAAGCAGAAACAAAGTTGCGAGAAATTAAAAATACAACGAAAGCCTGGTCAAAGGAACACTTCCAAAATGGAGTCCATCCAGACGAGGTACACTGTTGCATCTAGCAGTGCATGAAAAAGAATAAAATGTTCGGCCTACTTATATATTACAAAATTGTAATATAAATTTGGGATCTTTTTCGAACATGGATAGGACTTATAAATTGTGACGAACGACCGTTTTTCAACAAGTTTTCAATGAGGGTTGAACAATTGATGACAAATGAATCAATGTCCTTGACATCATTCACCTCCTTTTCGCCTCCATCGAAAACCATGTTTTCCTAGTTTATTGAGGTCTGAATCCGAACATCGCAGGTGGTTGCAGCTAATTTCTCTTTGAAGTTTTTCTATACATTTTGAAAATAGAATATGACCCGAGGTTAGTGCAAGTGGTACAAAGTAAGGTTAGTAACTAAGGGTTAATTAATTGTTGCAGATGGATATTATTTATGCTTGTAAGTGCTGATTTTTCTTTATTAAATAATTCTGACTCAAAATCAAACAACATTAAAAAAAGTTATTAAGATGAACGGATGATTCTTTCCTTGTTTCACAACTTTAAAGGGATAGTAATGACTTGTACCCATTTGTACACGGGCTAATTTTTTTAAATATTATAGCCGAACCCTTCCCATTTATAATTAGATGTGTTTCAGCCAGCACACTCAAGTACAACATTTATTTTTTTAAATTTTAGAGTACTTCATTTCGAGGAGGTATTTTTTTGAAAAACGGTTGAAGCACCCAACGGAGGATAAACACTCTGTCATGTTTTCCTAGTTCATTGAGGTCTGAATCCGAACATCGCAGGTGGTTGCAGCTAATTTCGCTTTGCAGTTTTTCTATACATTTTGAAAATTCATGGTGCACACGGATGCACAAAAGCTCACAGTTTAAAAGAAACCTGAAACTTGAAAATGTGCGGATTTTTCATTAACCCCTTTTCTAATAACGATTTCGAATAAAAGTTTCGCCTTCCCGACATGAAGGAAACATTGTTCCAATCACCTCCGGTCGGAAATTAAAGAATAAAAAAATTGTAAATATAGATCAGAAGTGTTGATATTTCCACAATGTCTTTTATTATAACGTTCATTAGTGGCACTTCACTTTGAATCAACATGGAATTCAGTACTGTCGTGGGGTTACAAGCAAAACTAGCCACTATAAAACCAACTTTTGACATATGCTAGGACTTGATCGGACTTCTACAGCACATTACTGACTCAAATTCAGTGCGAATGGGAAAGTGAGTGGTTTCAAGCAGAAACGAAATTACGAGTCACTAAAAAGCCTGGTCAAATGAACACTTCTCTCGACGAGATGATGTTATTCTAACCAGGCTTCGAACTGGACACACTCTACTTACCCATTCCTACTTACTAGAAAGAAAGGACAGGCCAACTTGTAAGTACTGCAATGAGACTCTGACAGGTAAACATGTACTTACAAACTGCAGACAACTCATTAACAGGGGTCTCCCGTGGTCTAATGGCTAGCGCCTTGGATACATAAGCGGGAGATGGTGGGTTCGATTCCCAACCTCCGGCAGGAATTTTATCATCCCACGGCTCGCTGGTAAAATTCCTCGCTGCACCCTGGATGTCGGCGCTAATGACCTAGATGTAGATGCGCCGTAAAAAAAAAACAAAAAAAAAAAAAAAAAAAAAAAAAAACTCATTAACATAAATATGCCCCACGACTTACACGACTTGCTGACAGAAGGTAGCACACACATCCATACACTATTCAAATATTTGAAAAACTCACAGTTATACACCAAGCTGTAAATAATTCATTGGACTTTCACAACGAATATTTCGAAATTTCATATTTTAATATAATTATTACTTTAGTTTTATTTTGTTTATTATTATTTTTTTCTTACTTTCTTCTTTTTCAGGTTTTTGTTAAGCTTTATGTTTCTAATTTATTTATTTACCATTTGTTTGATGTTTCTTTCTTTTTTTTTTTTGATGATTTTTTGACGTAACATGAAATGAGTTGGTCGCCAATGTTGTGAACCTCAAGAATCAAATAAAATAAATAAAAAATAAAAGGTTAAATGATCATTTTTTAAATACATCTCTTGAAATGTAGCCTTCTCTATCTCGTCCATAGTCCTGAAGATGAATTGTAATAAACGTTGGCAGAAATATATATTACTCATTTTCGTTATAAAATGTAGTTTTATTTAACAAATGACCGAGTCCCGATCATCTACACCTTCTCAATACCAACGGTCCATTTGACCAAAAAAAAAAACAACACAATTGGAGCGGTATGGTCCTTATGGGGTCGCTGATTATCATGAGTGGGTTGGTTAACCTTCATCACATCAGATTCAAGGTCATTTGAAGGTCAAAAAGAGAAAAAACCGTACGAAAAATCTGAAAAATGCATGCCTGTGTTTTTTGAGGTCCCTGAGTCAAAATCCGTAGTTTGTTTTACCTTACGCCTTTTCCAAGAGGTCAACTGAATGTCAAATAGAGAAAAAAATGTAGAAGAAATCTGAAACATTCATTCAAAAATTCATTTTATGGTAGGCAGTGCGAGTCAAACAAACTACGTGTTCGGACGAATGGAACTCAAAAACGCACTTATGATTTTTTCTAAGATTATTCTCTATTTGGCCTTAAAATGACCTTTAAATTGTCTATCGGAAAATCCGTAAAAGTCAAACAAACTACGCGTTCGGACGAAAGGACCTCAAAAACGCACTTATGATTTTTTCTAAGTTTTTTCTCTATTTGGCCTTTAAATGACCTTTAAATTGTCTTTCGGAAAATCCGTAAAAGTCAAACAAACTACGGATTCGGACTCAAAAACATATGCATGAACTATTTCAGATTTTTCCTTCGGTTTTTTCTCTATTTGACCTTCAAATGACCTTGAATCTGATGTGGTTAAGGTTGCGAAATCTCTCATGATAATAAGCGATCCCAAAAACCACATAAGGACCATAACACACAGAGCTGTTTTTTTCTTACATCAAATGTTGACCTGTGTAATTTTAATTTAAGTTTTTCCCGCAAAAATAGGCTTCTCTCCTCTCAACATCCAGATACGTTTGAACAGATGCGTTACAAGGTGAATTTTCAGCATTCGAATGTAATGTTAAAGACGAAGTGTCAAAATAATCTTGAACTCCAATCGGAGGGAGAGGGCTCATAGAAGTAAAAAAATTAGCGCAACACTTAATTTCTATAATTTCCCTGAATTAAGAGCAGAAACTAACAAATAGATAAAAGTGAACCCTGAAACTGTAGATAAGATGTTTGTCCTTATCCTTGCTCGGTACATACCGCCGTTGATCCTTGACGACCCTAGCAGGTGATCCTGAAGGACATTCCCCCTGCAATCCTGTCAATCCTCTAGGAGAACGTCTAAATCAGCCTTCTAGAAGTAGCTCCAGTCCCTGTTTGGTAGGCGAGCAGTCTGTACATAGAAAACTGTACCTAGAAACTCTTGGCAATCCTCTAGGAGAACGTCTAAATCAGCCTTCTAGAAGTAGCTCCAGTCCCTGTTTGGTAGGCGAGCAGTCTGTACATAGAAAACTGTACCTAGAAACTCTTGGCAATCCTCTAGGAGAACGTCTAAATCAGCCTTCTAGAAGTAGCTCCAGTCCCTGTTTGGTAGGCGAGCAGTCTGTACATAGAAAACTGTACCTAGAAACTCTTGGCAATCCTCTAGGAGAACGTCTAAATCAGCCTTCTAGAAGTAGCTCCAGTCCCTGTTTGGTAGGCGAGCAGTCTGTACATAGAAAACTGTACCTAGAAACTCTTGGCAATCCTCTAGGAGAACGTCTAAATCAGCCTTCTAGAAGTAGCTCCAGTCCCTGTTTGGTAGGCGAGCAGTCTGTACATAGAAAACTGTACCTAGAAACTCTTGGCAATCCTCTAGGAGAACGTCTAAATCAGCCTTCTAGAAGTAGCTCCAGTCCCTGTTTGGTAGGCGAGCAGTCTGTACATAGAAAACTGTACCTAGAAACTCTTGGCAATCCTCTAGGAGAACGTCTAAATCAGCCTTCTAGAAGTAGCTCCAGTCCCTGTTTTGTAGGCGAGCAGTCTGTACATAGAACACTGCACCAGAAACTCTTGGCAATCATCTAGGAGAACGTTTAAATTAGCCTTCTAAAAGTAGCTCCATTCCCTGTTTTGTAGGCGAGCAGTCTGTACATAGAACACTGTACCTAGAAACTCTTATTGGGAATTTGGGTTGCACAAAAAAGGACTCTAGGCTATTTACTATTTACAATATTTAAATTTTTTACTCCACTTATTTTTGACCAATTAATTAAGAAATCAGAAATGTATCCTCTACGAAAAGGGCAGTTCTCCCTCTTCTCCATAGCCCTGAAGAAGGCTAGTATATCAAGCCGAAACGTTGTCGTTAATAAACACATTTTAACTATAAAATGTAGTTGTTTATTGAATCAAAAAGATCGAAGGAGGCCCGGAGGCCGTGAGTGTTAAAGCGTGAGCACTTAGCACTCCGTGCCAAAGGTCGTGGGTTCGATTCCCACTACGGGATGGTGGCCTTTCTTTAGACAAAAGAAAAGGCATCCTGGGTAGAAAAGGGTGGTAATCTATAGATGTCCCGTCCTAAAATTCTTAGTTAATAATAATGAACGTTAAAATTAAAATAAATAAAAAAACGAACGAACGATGATCAACACGTTCTACATCTCAACGGTCGACTATATCTTCTAAATAATTAAGTAATTAATTCATATGACTTAAAATCGTCAAAAAAACGGTTACCGTCTTATTGATAAACACACATTTAATAGGTTTTATGGAAGGATAAATTATTTAAAAATCTTACATTAATGGCCGCGGAGGAGCTGTACTTTCCAAAAGCTCCTTTTCTTACATAGTTCAAGAAATAGTTCCCAATCCATGGGCGTATATAGGAAATAATTTCTGAGGAGGCTGGGAAAATCTCGGGGGGGGGGGCTGAGACTATTTCCGGTGTATGGAATACTAACTATTTAGATCTTGGAAGAGTTTTAGCCAACTAAAACGCTATTACACCCAAAATAGAATATTTTTTATGAACTAAATGATCTTATTTATCCAAGGATGTAAAAACGGTCGAAAATTCCCACAAGTGTTTTATTGGCAAAACGTTTTCAGGGACTAAGCCCCATTTTCAATGCCCTGTGACACAATACAGTAATTAAAACAGGTTCAATTTAAAACAGATTAAAATAACAATACAATTATAACAAAAAAACAATCGTAAAACCTGAGACTACATATTAAAATAATATAAAACCCCATTTTGTCCAATTATTTAAAAGTCAAGTCAATAAAAAGTTAAAAGACACATTCAAACAATAAATAATAAATACTTTCATTCTATCACACAAACACACATGCAGGAATAAATAAGTCTAAAATAGGATACAATGATATGAAAAACATATGAAAAAACTAGAGAGAAGGCTATGTACCCACCATGCATTGGCTCTTATTCAGCCGAGCCTTGCTCCTAGACTGGCTTTGGAAAGCAGCGAGGGACTGTAGGGCTGAGGTTGAAACATGCTTCAACGTACCGCCGTCTCCTTTTACGTTAACATTCTTCTCCGAGACAGCGTCAATTTTAATCCAAACCTTTTCTGCCATGTCCATCTTTCTTCCCTTCCTCAATGTCTCCAGTACTTCACAGTCGAGGAAATCTGTGTCATGGTTTTCTTTAAGTACATGTTTCCTCATCTCCGAATCCTTTCTGGTCAAATGCTCTTTAATCCGTACTTTTAATTTCCTACCACTTTGACCACCATACGAAGACCCACAGGAAGTACACGACACTCGGTAGACTCCCGACTTCTCCAGAGGCTGGATGACATCCTTCGTTTTTGGTAGCCGGTTTTTCAAAGTTCCCCTGCTCCTATATGCTGTCTGCGCCCCTACCTTTCTTAGCATCCGTCCAACTCTTTCCGATACTCGGCCAAGGTAAGGTATACTCAACAAGTAACCCCCTTTTTTTAATAACTCTCCCTCCTGTTCCACTTCTGAATCCCGCTTAATCTTTTTCCTATAGCGCCTTTCCAAGAGCTTATCGACTAAATCACATTTATAACCGTACTCCTAGATTAATTAATTTAAGTGATATAACTTTGGAACCTGAAGAATCCATGTTATTGGAAAAGGGACTTCAGTATTGCCGAAAAACTATTCCTAATGAACGTGATTTAGTTCAGTTGGTGGCAGCTATTGAATCGATTCCGATCGATCACCCGGTAGTGAGGAAAGTCGGTATCGAAATTGACAATTTCCTTCGTGAGGATATTAAGAAACCTCATAAAAATAAAAATAATAGTGACAATAAATATTTAAAGAGCATAAAAAATAAACTAAAAGAAAATGACCTTGTTATAACGAAGGCTGATAAAAATAAATCCTGTGTAATTTTACCAAGAAAAGTATACGACGAGAAATCTGTCGCTTTAATTATCGATTTAGGTTGTAAGCAACTCACCACTGATCCCACTGAAAAATATAACCCCGACTTGAAATCTATACTTAAGAGCACCGAACAACTATTTACTCCGGAAGAAAAGAATTATCTATATGAAATGAACCCATTACCTCCATTATTATACTGTTTACCCAAAACCCATAAACCAGGAATGCCCATGAGACCTATTGTTGCTCATATTAGATAATGGGAAGGAATATTTATTAATAAAAAGGTTAATATGATCAAAATCAATTCTCTCAACTAGGAAAAAAGTTATTAAGCATTAAAGTTAACTGTTTTGCAGTTTTTATGAAGGATAACATAAACAATGATATTTGTAAACACAATATTTTATTCCTTTTCTCTCTCTCTCTTTTTGGATATTTTACATTTATTTAGCATTATGGGCATTCGTGCTATGCGTTTCTGCTCGCTGCGATTCCAAGCATAAATAATATCCATCTGCAACAATTAATTAACCCTTAGTTACTAACCTTACTTTATACCACTTGTACTAACCTCGGGTCATATTGACCCGTAACTAAAAAATTAAGGAATAATTATATAAATACAATAAAAAACACATTCCAGAAGTCTTAGGATAATCAAATTTATCACATAAATATAATATATAGAGAATAATGAAGCCTATCAATCGTCAATTTGACCCGAGGTTAGTAACCAAGGGTTAATATAAAATTAGGAAGACTTGGATTTTTGTGTTAGAAATAATGCCTGGAATTGAAGAGATTTATTCAATGTTGATACGGATTCATACCTTTGGACCTTATTAATCACCACGGGGACTGTTTCAGACCTAAGCAAATACTATAATGTAATGTTTTGGTGTATTGTTTACATCATTCCAATACCAAATTTTAGAATTCTGAACATGAATTTTGTCCACCTAATTAGTACAATCGAAAAACTGTTCGCCGGTGGGGATCGAACCCACCATCAGGCTAGCCCCGTCAGGCGCTAGCCACTACACCACGGGAGACCCCAGTAAAGTATGTACTGCATATATGAGTCTGTACTGCATATATTTGTGTTTGAGAACCACCGAGGACTATTTTCGAAGAATGATCCCTCTGCTTTGCGATTCTACACGTCTCGGTGTGTAAGCTCCATGTAAATTACAATATTCTAATTAATACAACTCTACACGAATGCTCATTGCTTATTATCTCCCCGAGTGTTGAAGCTAATGTAGACTAATTCACTTGATTCCTTCTACTAATTAATTTCTCTCGTAATCCGTAATAAACCCCGTTAAATACGAGTGAGTATTTCACGGTGTGCTATCGGCTAAATGATCTGTACAACGATGCACTCCCGATACGGCTCGAGTATGTTAATGCGATCTGCTTACGAGCACAGCCGACGAGTAGGAATTACAACAGTAGGTCTTGGACGAGTCCATCCACGAGAGTTATTTGTAGACTTGGGAACGTTCAAGCAAAAATATTTTGTATTATATGATAGTGCCCATATTTTTGAATAAGTATTTAATGTGGCAGAAGATAAAATTCCATTAACAACACACCCTACATAATTTTTCTACTGTAATCTATTCCCAAGCCCCTTTTGATGCGAGCGATCAGGTTCTTCCTTGAGCCAATGGGTTCCCTGAAGACCAAATCAAGGACAGTTGTCCAGCCCACTACGGGAGGACCCCACGAAATTGGCTGGAGAATAACCACCCATGGCGTTGGACAGGACCTGGTGGGCCGGTATCTTGGCCGGCTCGGCCTTCAGACCTCACGCTTTTGGTTTCCTTCCCATGGGGACACGTTAAAGATTTGGTCTACAGGGAGCCCATTGGCACAAGGGAGCACCTCATCCATAGCATCAGATGGGCCTGGGAACAGATTACAGCAGAGCAATGCACAAATGCCATCCAGTCTGTCAATGTGCGATGTGATGCCTGTTTTGCTGCAAGGGGACAAACCTTTGAACAGTTTTTACATTGATTGTCAGGAATTATTAGAAGAAGTAATTATTATTTATTTTAATTATGTATGCGTCCAGTGTTAAATGTTAAACTGTTTTAAGAATTGAAACTTTAATTTTATTAAGAATTGAAAGTTTTTTTTGTTTTGTGTTATCACTTTCCTCCGAAGAAAAGTAGCTATGTTAAATTATGTTTAACTTGCAGCTTTATATAACGTAATTTAATTTTTTTGACCAAGAAGATTTTCCGTTGTTTTGTTTTGGGTGGGGGTGGGTGGTAGAGAGGGGGGAAGATAAATCATATACTTTTAATGATTCTTATATAGGCATTATGAAAGAATGCCTATTCAGGATTGTGTTTTAGTTTTTTGCGTTTTTCTCGGGAAACGAAGCAAAAAAGAGAAAAATTCTAAAGGACTATTTTTCTTCTTTTTTTTTTCATCCTGCATCGATTCCCGAAGTTTTGCACTCGACTAATATGCTGGAGGACCTGAATTAAAAACTGAAGACTGAATATTTTATGTTCTAATGTCACTGGATCGCTGGATTCAGGGTTCTCAGACAGTCCCTAGGCCTTTAATCTAATGGGTACTTAGGAGAAAATCAGGAGGCCAGAGCATAGTACTGACCACACTATCTCCCTAGAGTGTCGTATGGTCAAGAATCAAATACCTCTACAGTATCTGACGCTCCGGGGCAGATTTGCATTTTAATGTCCCTTCTCTAAAATACTCTCTCATTCTGTAGAAGGTTCGCTTAATCCCAGGTCCATCATGTGCTATTCAGAACCTTGTAAGCCCTAAAAAACAGCCGTTGTGAGTTGAGAATACGATTATTAATATTAAAATATGCAAAAATATATTTTTAAAAAGAGTCTATGACATATAACTTTTACTAAATGACCACCTGTCATCTTCTTGTAATGTCAGAACTAAACAACAAGATCGTCCTTGATTCAATTCCACGTAGACTGATTTTACTTGCAAAGCAACAGAATTTACCTGTCATCGTTTAGAACTCTTCTCAGAAATTACCCGCGCAATTACACCTAATTATGACGAGAGGTACTTGTGAGGTTACCCGAATAGCAGGTAGTAAGGTTACCTTCCTCCAGGTAAAGCTCCCCATCTGTCGATCCTCATCAACCACAGCTGGAGAGGTTTTTTTTCCCCTATTCTTCTTTCCTAAATATCGGTTTAGCTAAGAAATTTATTTAGGTGTTCCGCAAGGCAACGCCCTTCTTATAATCGTTTCTTCTCCATTTCGCCCTGTAATTAAAGTTTATTTTTTGTAACATTTCCCAGCCAGAAAGGTTGTTATATTTTATTTCCCTTGCAATGTTTTGCGAACGTTCTGACGACCTTAATAATTAGTATTAGTGAAACGTCGATATGATGGGAAAAGGTTTTATAGAATGATAAATTATTTGAAAATTTCACATTAATGATCGCTGAGGAACTATACCTTACAACAGTTCCTTTTCTTACATAGTTCGAGAAATAGTTCTCAATTGTTATTGATTTTTAGAATTATTTATTTCTATTGTTTGACCGCTGCAATGGCGGTTTGCATAAGAAAGGTTTGTATGGAAACGCCAGCTTTTAAACATTTAGATTTTGAAATATACTAACAAAATAATGAAGAAATTATAGTACTCATAAATATATTGTTGGAAAAATAAGAATAAGAATTTTACTGAATTGATAGATGAATATTGAGCAATATGGAGTTAACTTCATTTTAGTTTTGAGCTAAACGAATTCTTGCTGTGGAAAGCTAAGTTTTTTCAGGTGTTTGAATAAGGAGAAAGCTCATTATTTATGTTACTTCTTGCTAAATGGGTACTCATATAAATTTAGGAAGATATTTCAAGTTTTAAATAATTTTCCCTAAAAAATTAAAAAAAAAAAAATTGTAGTTTCACGGAGAGTCTTTAGATGGTCTGCCGACAACTCCTGGTGCATCGATTTGGTCATGGCACGCCTCATAGTTTGCCTGCTATTGATAGCATGCGAACAATCCTTTATGGTAATAATTATTAAAAAAAACAAAACAAAAAAAAAAAATCCGTCCCGTAACAGGCCACGAGGGCCCTGAGGGGCAGATACTATAGAGGTATCTGATTCATGACCATACGGCACACTAGGGAGATAGTGTGGTCAGTACTATGCTCCGGCCGCCTTATTTTCCCCTTGGCTGCTTTGACTGCTCTGGAGTCATTAGCACCCAAGGTACCCATTATTAAATTTATTAAAGGCTGGGTTAGCCTAGGGACGGTCACAGTGAGGCCGAATTGATGAGTGAAGACACTAGAAGTTAATAACCTTTAGTGCTTGCTCGGGATTTGAACTCAGGCCTCCAGCTTATTAGTCCAGTGCTCTACCACTGAGCTAACCTCGCCCCATAATAATATTTAAAGATTACTCAATTACATACACACAAAACTATTCCAGGTGATAAAATAAAACAACACAATTCTTCTGTAGTAGAACTATAAAACGTTTTAATAAATTTGATAAGATAAGTATAATAGGTCATTGTTATATAACTCATTAACTTAAATACGCCCCACGACTTACACCACTTACTGACAGAAGGTCCCACACATCCATACACTACTCAAATACTTGGAAAGCGTATATTTATATGCCAATCTGTAAATAATTCATTCAATTTTCACAACCACTATTTCAAAATTTTACGTTTTCATATAATCATTACTTTAGCGTTATTATTATTATTTTTTTTTTTTTTATGTTATCTTCTTTTTTACGTTTTGTTAAGCTTTAAGTTCTTAATTTATCTATTTACCTTTTTTTTTCTTCCTTGTTGACGTAACAAACATAATGTGAGTTTGTCGCCAATGTTGCGGAACTCAGCAATGAAATAAATAAAACATTGTTGGAACCTGAAACCTAAGGAATGACTTTATTAAGGAGTTACATTCCATTCAGATGAGGTTTTTCAGAAGCCCATTTCATTTGCATGAAGTTTTAATATTAAAGGTTAAATTTCGCCTATAATTGCATGACAAGAAAGATGTTGACAAGAATTATTTTACTTGAAGGCATTAACTCTATGCTGTCTGTAAGTAAGTGTTTGTTACCCTTTATATGAGTCATCCATTTCCAAAAAGTCCGTCACGCAGGAGCTGCATAACTAAGCACTTTCCTCAGAATTTGGGTAGTGTAGATTGCTTTCCAGAACAATTTGCTTAAAATATCCTACATAAATAGAATAAAAACATGAATAGTTCTCTTTTAAATTTGTAACGAGTAACTGATCAATTAATAATTTGCTTCCAGAGTTATGTTTACACATGGTACCTATTACACTACGTAATAAATACAAAAAACCTCATATTATCGTATTTTGATCTAACGCAGGAACAGGAAACAGTCACTCTAGTGGTAGAAAGCGCTCCTTGCGGCGGCTTTGTGAACCTATGTCTGACGGGCTTTTCTATTGAAATATATTACAAATTAAACCCCCGCTTTCCGATTGACCGATTCAGCTCATTTTTACAACACTTCTTTCTCATGAGTTACCCACGACGTATACCGCGTTTCGTTACAATACAGCAGAAATTACGACCGGTATGAGTATATTAAGAATTTGGGTCAAGAGTAAACCCCCCCTTCTAATGAACCGATTTAGTTTATTTTTACAACAGTTATTTACCTGTGGATTACCACTACGAATACCGAGTTTCATCGAAATATACCAAAAATCACGGCTGGTAGTGGCGAATTGGTATTGTGGGTCCGGAGTAAACCCCCCTTCTAATGAACCGATCAAGTTCATTTTTATATCTCACTTTTCTCTCTATATTACCACTACGAATACCAAGTTTCGTTGAAATATAACAAATATTACGGCTGACATAGTCAAATTAGTGTTTTGGGTTCGGGGTAAACCCCCCCTTCCTGTGGACCGACTTTGGTGGTTAACGAACTCGTTCAATCGTTTGCTAATTGAAGGCTATATACCAAGTTTCGTGACGAAAAAACAAAAACTCTGGCTGCTATCGTGTTAACAGACACACATATATATATATATATATATATATGCATATATATATATATATATATATATATATATATATATATATATATATAGATATATATAAATTTTAACGGGGGTCATTTTCGGTGTCTACTAGGTAGGATCGATAAAGATTTGAAGAAATTTTTCAAAAATTCCGTCATGAGTCCAACCTCAATAGCTACTTTCCTTCGGAGGAAAGTGCTAAAAGACCTATGTCCACAAAGTTTCGAAAATGATATTTTGGTTTAACCACTGGATTAAGCTTTTCCTGCTCTTTCCAGTGAATAAAATATTAAAGCCTTAAAAAGACTCTTATCCTATGAAAAACACTTTTGAAGATCATGAACAGAAACAAAACGCACCATGTCCTTCAGCTGAAATATAACATGGCCAACTGTTGCTTGATAGGTTTAAACAGGAACAAAGAGCTTCTTGTCCTAAGTTGGAAGGACCATATAAACACAATATACTTCCAAAGCCATCCTTGTCCACTTCATAAATTTGAAGGACATTATATTGCAAAAACGGGTTTTTTTGCTAAGACACCATCCAGTTACTTTTGAAATAGCAGCAGTGATTTTATCAGTGATTCAGCGCATGCGCATAACTCCTTTGCCTTCTTATTGGAAGCTTCCGATGAGCAATTGTATTGGTTCTTGCTGGGAGTAAAGTAACCTTCAACAGTGAAATAGCGTTTGTTTGTGAAAAAGCTCTGTTTATGTTAGTGAGAAAAATGGGTCTTTACAATTAGTTCGCGATTTTCCTGATAAAGAAAACGCGATTGGTTTCTTACTCGCAAAAATTAACAGAATTCTATTAATTTTAGCGAGTTGGATAGACTAGAGTCGCTAAAATTAACAGAATTCTATTAATTTCAGCAAGTTGGATAGACTGGAGTCGCTAAAATTAATAAAATTCTATTAATTTTAGCGAGTTGGATTGACTAGAGTTTTGATATCTTTTGAGCGAGCGCAGCGAGCAGAAACGCATAGCACGAATGCCCATAATGCTAAATAAATGTAAAATATCAAAAGAGAGAGAGAGAGAAAAGAGGAATAAAATATGTGTGTTTACAAATATCATTGTTTATGTTATCCTTCATAAAAACTGCAAAACAGTTAACTTTAATGCTTAATAACTTTTTTCGTAGTTGAGAGAATTGATTTTGATCATATTAACCTTTTTATTAATAAATATTCCTTCCCATTATCTAATATGAATTATAACCGTAGATAACGAGTCAAGTAGTAAAAGATAACCAGCAAAGAACCTGTAAGCTAATCAGTAAGCTTATCAGCGAGTACGAGTAACTGTTATAAATCACTACTGCTACTTCAAAAGTAACTGGATGTGGTCTTCGCAAAAACACCCGCAAAAAAATATTTTTATAATAATATTATTGGTATTTTGTATGTCAACTGTGTGTTTTGCTGTTGGCAACAATGTATGACAAAAATAAACAAAAGACAGAACATTTTGACGGGTACTTTCATTGTATAATTTAATACTTTTTTGTTTTAACAGTAAACAAGCATAATGTCAACCTCGCAAATTACACAATTCATTATTAAATCAAGTTAATAAAGCATTGTACAAAATCAAAATGCACCTTGTCCATTTCATACAGTTCCAAAGTGATCCTTGTCCATTTCATACAGTTCCAAAGTGATCCTTGTCCAGCATACAGTTCCAAAGTGTTCCTTGTCCAGCATACAGTTCCAAAGTGATCCTTGTCCATTTCATACAGTTCCAAAGTGATCCTTGTCCAGCATACAGTTCCAAAGTGATCCTTGTCCAGCATACAGTTCCAAAGTGATCCTTGTCCATTTCATACAGTTCCAAAGTGATCCTTGTCCAGCATACAGTTCCAAAGTGATCCTTGTCCATTTCATACAGTTCCAAAGTGATCCTTGTCCAGCATACAGTTCCAAAGTGATCCTTGTCCATTTCATACAGTTCCAAAGTGATCCTTGTCCAGCATACAGTTCCAAAGTGATCCTTGTCCATTTCATACAGTTCCAAAGTGATCCTTGTCCAGCATACAGTTCCAAAGTGTTCCTTGTCCAGCATACAGTTCCAAAGTGATCCTTGTCCATTTCATACAGTTCCAAAGTGATCCTTGTCCATTTCATACAGTTCCAAAGTGATCCTTGTCCAGCATACAGTTCCAAAGTGATCCTTGTCCAGCATACAGTTCCAAAGTGATTCTTGTCCATTTCATACAGTTCTAAAGTGATCCTTGTCCAGCATACAGTTCCAAAGTGATCCTTGTCCATTTCATACAGTTCCAAAGTGATCCTTGTCCATTTCATACAGTTCCAAAGTGATCCTTGTCTAGCATACAGTTCCAAAGTGATCCTTGTCCATTTCATACAGTTCCAAAGTGATCCTTGTCCATTTCATACAGTTCCAAAGTGATCCTTGTCCAGCATACAGTTCCAAAGTGTTCCTTGTCCAGCATACAGTTCCAAAGTGATCCTTGTCCATTTCATACAGTTCCAAAGTGATCCTTGTCCAGCATACAGTTCCAAAGTGATCCTTGTCCAGCATACAGTTCCAAAGTGATCCTTGTCCATTTCATACAGTTCCAAAGTGATCCTTGTCCAGCATACAGTTCCAAAGTGATCCTTGTCCAGCATACAGTTCCAAAGTGATCCTTGTCCATTTCATACAGTTCCAAAGTGATCCTTGTCCAGCATACAGTTCCAAAGTGATCCTTGTCCATTTCATACAGTTCCAAAGTGATCCTTGTCCAGCATACAGTTCCAAAGTGTTCCTTGTCCAGCATACAGTTCCAAAGTGATCCTTGTCCAGCATACAGTTCCAAAGTGATCCTTGTCCATTTCATACAGTTCCAAAGTGATCCTTGTCCAGCATACAGTTCCAAAGTGATCCTTGTCCATTTCATACAGTTCCAAAGTGATCCTTGTCCAGCATACAGTTCCAAAGTGATCCTTGTCCATTTCATACAGTTCCAAAGTGATCCTTGTCCAGCATACAGTTCCAAAGTGATCCTTGTCCATTTCATACAGTTCCAAAGTGATCCTTGTCCAGCATACAGTTCCAAAGTGTTCCTTGTCCAGCATACAGTTCCAAAGTGATCCTTGTCCATTTCATACAGTTCCAAAGTGATCCTTGTCCATTTCATACAGTTCCAAAGTGATCCTTGTCCAGCATACAGTTCCAAAGTGATCCTTGTCCAGCATACAGTTCCAAAGTGATTCTTGTCCATTTCATACAGTTCTAAAGTGATCCTTGTCCAGCATACAGTTCCAAAGTGATCCTTGTCCATTTCATACAGTTCCAAAGTGATCCTTGTCCATTTCATACAGTTCCAAAGTGATCCTTGTCTAGCATACAGTTCCAAAGTGATCCTTGTCCATTTCATACAGTTCCAAAGTGATCCTTGTCCATTTCATACAGTTCCAAAGTGATCCTTGTCCAGCATACAGTTCCAAAGTGTTCCTTGTCCAGCATACAGTTCCAAAGTGATCCTTGTCCATTTCATACAGTTCCAAAGTGATCCTTGTCCAGCATACAGTTCCAAAGTGATCCTTGTCCAGCATACAGTTCCAAAGTGATCCTTGTCCATTTCATACAGTTCCAAAGTGATCCTTGTCCAGCATACAGTTCCAAAGTGATCCTTGTCCAGCATACAGTTCCAAAGTGATCCTTGTCCATTTCATACAGTTCCAAAGTGATCCTTGTCCAGCATACAGTTCCAAAGTGATCCTTGTCCATTTCATACAGTTCCAAAGTGATCCTTGTCCAGCATACAGTTCCAAAGTGATCCTTGTCCATTTCATACAGTTCCAAAGTGATCCTTGTCCAGCATACAGTTCCAAAGTGTTCCTTGTCCAGCATACAGTTCCAAAGTGATCCTTGTCCATTTCATACAGTTCCAAAGTGATCCTTGTCCAGCATACAGTTCCAAAGTCATCCTTGTCCAGCATACAGTTCCAAAGTGATCCTTGTCCATTTCATACAGTTCCAAAGTGATCCTTGTCCATTTCATACAGTTCCAAAGTGATCCTTGTCCAGCATACAGTTCCAAAGCGGCCCATGTTCCAAATATTATTTACTTTTTTAAAAACTATTGTAGTGAAAGAGTAAAACGTCATGAAACCCGGTGTGGTAAACCCCTTTTAAAAAAAAGTCCGTCACGCAGAAGCTGCATAACTAAGCACTTTCCTCAGAATTTGGGTAGTGTAGACTGCTTTTCCAGAACAATTTGCTTAAAATATCCTACATAAATAAAATAAAAACATGAATAGTTCTCTTTTAAATTTGTAATGAGTAACTGATCAATTATTAATTTGCTACCAGAGTTATGTTTACACATGGTACCTACTGCACTACGTAATAAATACAAAAAACCTCATATTATCGTATTTTGATCTAACGCAGGAACAGGATACAGTCCCTCTAGATACAAAGCGCTCCTAGGTGGCGGCTTTGTGAACCTACGTCTGGCGGGCTTTTCTATTGAAATATATTACAAAGTAAACCCCCGCTTTCCGATTGACTGATTCAGCTCATTTTTACAACACTTCTTGCTCATGAGTTACCCACGACGTATACCGCGTTTCGTTTCACTACAGAAGAAATTACGACCGGTAGGAGAATATTAGTAATTTGGATCCGGAGAAAACCCCCCATTCTAATGAACCGATTTAGTTTATTTTTAAAACACATATTTATCTGATGATTACCACTACGAATACCTAGTTTCGTCGAAATATACCAAAAATCACGGCTGGTAGTGCCGAATTGGTATTGTGGGTCCGGAGTAAACCCCCCCTCCTAATGAACCGATTTAGTTTATTTTTACAACACATATTTACCTGTGGATTACCACTACGAATACCGAGTTTCGTCGAAATATACCAAAAATCACGGCTGGTAGTGGCGAATTGGTATTGTGGGTCCGGAGTAAACCCCCCCTCCTAATGAACCGATTTAGTTCAGCTAACTTATGCAGCTAATTTCGGTTTGGGCTCTTCCTGTACATGTCCATGGAAAATTTAAGCCCGAAATCCGAGAGACGCAGAGAGATGCAAAAGCTATAAGCCAAAAGGATCTGATACGTGTAATTGTTTTAATTTTTCAGTATCCCCGTCCATGAAGACGATTCGAAAAGTAAAAAAATGTTTTTTTTTGTCCTTTGAACATCGCACTAAAACAAAAACAAAAAATACGTCAACTTCATCGGTCTTAACAAGTGAAGTTGAAGGAACGATTTTGGTACATGAGGATTTGGGAAATTTTCTCGTTTCTATTACTTCAATGATTAACCACCGTCCTGCAATCAACAGTGGGGACCTAAAACTCAAGAAATGGCACTCTCAGGAGGTGTTTAACATATATTTAAGGCCAATGTGTTGGGAGAAAATACTTCAAAAAATCAAGTTTTGAACGGTTTTTGACTATTTTTAACCACTGTGCGCCGGTGGGGATCGAACCCACAATCTCCAGCATATGAATCTAGACCACGGGGAGACCCCCGTTATGGTTAGTATAAGTGATTTCTCATATGCAAATTTTCCATCTCGCAAATTCGCCTTAATGATGAGACAATCTTTTCAAGTAGGATTCGTTTTATTTGTCGAATTATGAAGAAGAGTTAATTATCCTAAAGTTGTTGTAGTATGATAGGTAGCGCTGCATGATGCTTTGGCGAGACCTGTAATTAATCATCTATTGAATAATTCATCTTGTATATTTATGCTGATTTTAGCTGTTCCTCTTAAGCTATTCAGCTACTGTGGTGATCGTTTAGCAGAATCAGCTGGCGGGAAATTAGATCTTGAAGGGTAATTGAGGCACTAGGCTCTTACAACTTTGGAAGAAGCGGATGTCAGAAAAAGTAAACGGCCGTTGGTAATTGTGAAAAGTAATATCCTTTAACAGCTATATTTAAATGACACGTAATCATTTTCATTCACACTTCAAACCTTGCGTTGCTCAGGTCAGCTGTTACCGTACTGTTTCTACTTATTTCATAACAATCAGCTTTCGCAGTCCCAACATTCTTGGTAATCCTCGGAAATATAATGGGTGTTTCCAAATGACATCATGGAAACATAAACTTTAACGTACCTACATTTAATATTGACCAGTAGTGGTTAAACTCCTATTACTGGTAACCTATAGACAAACAAACAAAACAATTTTATTGGACCAATACAAAACGTATTATACACAAAACAATATTTGTAAGATAAAAATTTAAAGGGTTAAAATTTCATGATAAAGTCTGTGTTTGATTCGCGAAGTTTTTCTTTGTCCAAGTTGATAAAACACGGAACTGCTGGAGGCTGGTAGAGTCTGGTGATATTTTCGCACTAGCTTTTCTATGTGAGTGAAAAATGGATCAACCTCCAATTCTCTATGGATCTGGCTGTTCCTTACGAACCAGGGGGCATTGGATACTATTCGGAGTACCTTGTGTTGAAAAGTTTGTAGACGTTTTATGTGTGTGTTACTGGCACCAAACCAGACAGGGCATGCGTAAGTTAGTATGGGTAGTATTGTCGATTTGTATAGTAGTGTACCACAGGTGTGTTTTAGGGGAGTTTTTCTATTTATTAATGGGTAAATTTGTAACAGTCGTGTGTGAGCTTCTTGTAGTTTTTTGTGTATGTGATGTCGCCAAGTCAGTCTTGTGTCTAGATGTACTCCGAGATAGCGTATACTCTGGTCTTTTGGAGTCCAGAGAATTGAGTGATGACCAATTTTCAGCTCTGGTAAATCTTCATTTTGGAATTTTCTGAGAGAAAACACTTTACATGAAGATTTCACCGGATTTTTGTAACCTATAGAAAATGAGGTATCTCTAGGTTATCTGTTTGTAGACACTAGTCCTTAACGGCCCAGTTTTAAGAAACATTATCCTACCGAAAAGCTATTAGGTGTTGCACAAGGCATACTGCATGGCCCTCTCATTTAGATACCATCTATTCATCCTTATGTACAGTAAGACACCTGTTGGTTGATCTGGTCTGTACCTCTACGATGGTACATAACTTGCAAGGAGATGATTCTAGAGAGCTGTTAGCAGAATGTTGGGTGTAGATACTACCGAAAAGCTATTAGGCGTTGCACAGGGCATACTGCATGGCCCTCTCATTTAGATACCATCTATTCATCCTTATGTACAGTAAGACACCTGTTGGTTGATCTGGTCTGTACCTCTAGGATGGTACATAACTTGCAAGGAGTTGATTCTAGAGAGCTGTTAACAGAATGTTGGGTGTAGATCCTACCGAAAAGCTTTTAGGCGTTGCACAGGGCATACTGCACGACCCTCTCATTTAGATACCATCTATTCATCCTTATGTACAATAAGACACCTGTTGGTTGATCTGGTCTGTACCTCTAGGATGGTACATAATTTGCAAGGAGATGGTTCTAAAGAGCTAGAGAGCTGTTGGCAGAATGTTGGGTGTAGATCCTACCGAAAAGCTATTAGGCGTTGCACAGGGCATACTGCACGACCCTCTTATTTAGATACACTCTATTCATCCTTATGTACAATAAGACACCTGTTGGTTGATCTGGTCTGTACCTCTAGGATGGTACATAACTTGCAAGGAGGTGGTACTAAAGAGCTAGAGAGCTGTTAGCAGAATGTTGGGTGTAGATCCTACCGAAAAGCTATTAGGCGTTGCACAGGGCATACCGCACGACCCTCTCATTTAGATACCATCTATTCATCCTTATGTACAATAAGTTATATCTGGTCGTTATCCAGTCCCGCTTCGGGAATCCACTTCACTTCTTAATTACCAGATTATCTCGTCCGGTCTTCGCGGCTCTCGCGATCCGATCAACACCGCATAATAATAATATTAACCACGAGCAGGCTTTGAACCCGAACCTATTTATATAATAGGCTTTAGGCTAATTGGGCTGCCCTGTAAATATATTATACTCTCCTTGGAATTCGATAACAGCTCGGACCATCACGAAGGAATCCTTCAGCATTTTGACCCCTGAAACGGCTCAACCCAATCCCTGGATCATAGTCAATATTGTTCATCACGACTATTAGGAGAGTAGTACTGTAATTTTCTAACGCCCAAGAAAGAAGTCTATTAACAATTCCAACTCAGTAACTCACAGAATAATACAAAAGTCCGACACGCAGGAGCTGCATAACTAAGCACTTTCCTCAGAATTTACACTACGAAAATTCTGAGGAAAGTGCTTAGTCGTGATGAACAATATTGACTGTAAATAACCTCTATAAATAAAATAAAAACGTGAATAGTTCAATTATTAATTTTGTAAATAATTTGCTTCCAGAGTTATGTTAATACATGATAATGTACTAGTTAATAAATACTCAAAAACTTGATTTTCTGTCTTTTGATCTAACACATGAACAGGATACAGTCCCCCTAGTGGGTGATAGCGCTCCTCACGGCGCCTTTGTGGACCTACGTCTGGCAGGCTAATTCTAATGAAACCGAGTTTAAAGTACATATATATATATATATATATATATATATATATATATATAAATTTTAACGGGGGTCATTTTCGATGTCTACTAGGTAGGATCGATAAAGATTTGAAGAAATTTTTCACAAATTCCGTCATGAGTGCAACCTCAATAGCTACTTTCCTTCGGAGGAAAGTGCTAAAAGGAGCGAAGGGGCAGGGGCGATGAAACTAAGGAAAACAGACAAAAAGAGCTGATTTAAGCAGTTATTTATCCGAAGAGTAAGCTTTAAATGGTTACCTTCTAATTACCACGATTTTCAAACCGTTCTCGGATATATAAGAAAATATTCGAAGAACCCAAAACTTTTCATGTCCATTAATATTCTTTTTAATATTTCCTTAGCTCCGAAAGTAACCAAAATTTATATCGTAGGAAGCTGGTAAAATTTTAATTCACTCCTCAAATGTATATATTTTTTTCAAATTACATAGGGTGTGGCATGTAGCACACAAAGATATTTAATATTTGTTAGAGAAACCTTCATCTATAAACCACTTTCAATCTGTATAATTGTGCATTATCTCCTATTTATTATATTACAATCTTCAGGTCATGTTTTTATACTGGACCATGTGCTTGTTTAGGTTAATGTGCTTTTAGTATGAATTAGGAGGAAATCACTTTTTTCAATGCATAGTTAATATCTTGTCTTGAGTCTGCTTCTGCTAAGGAGGACTGAATTTGCCAACTAAACCAGTTGGCGGAGGGCTAAATCATACAAGGTTTTGTATGATCTTTTCTTCATTATTATTTTTTTAAATTTATTTTACGTGGTCCGCAACGACGGAGATTTGCTCTTTTTAAAATACAACCAATACAAATTTATATGGTAACCATTAGTAGTAACTTATTTAACTAAATACATCAAAAGTTTTAAGAGAACATAAAACAAAATTTAGTAGATTTGTGTACACAATTAATGGCTAAACATTATTCACAGCATTGCTATTTACTACCAATGTTGGGCAAAACTAAAAACTAAAACTAAAATTAAAACTAAATTCACTTTTTGGAATAAACTAAAACTAAACTAAAAATTGCAACCTAAAAAAAAACTAAAACTAAAATTTTACTAATTAATGGATTTTAACTAAACTAAAACTAAAACTAAATCTTTGGGAATTGACTAAAAACTAAACTAAAAATTTAGTTTAGTTTAGTTTAGTTTAGTTTTACTAAAATAACATGAATTAATATAAATCATATGTTATTTCGATAATTAAGTAAATTATTAAAACTAATAGAACTTGCTTAAGAATAAGAAATGTTGGCTTTTTCTCGTAATTTGAAAACATATGTTCTTTGATAAACTAAATTAGTTAACTAAAAACTAAAACTAAACTAAAATCACAAATTTAGGTCTCTTTTACTAAACTAAACTAATTGCATTACTAAAAACGGAATCCATATGATTAATAATTATACAAATCTAAAACTAAACTAAAACTAAAACTAAAAATATAACATTAGTTTAGTTTTAGTTAGGGAAAACTAACGTTAGTTTAGTTTACTAACGTTAGTTTTGCCCAACACTGTTTACTACGTACTATATTCGTAACGTATCTCTAAAACTACTAACATTATTCACAGCATTGCTAGTTACTCGTATTCGTAACGTATCTCTAAAACTACTAACATTATTCACAGCATTGCTAGTTACTACGTACTATATTCGTAACGTATCTCTACAACTACTAACATTATTCACAGCATTGCTAGTTACTACGTACTATATTCGTAACGTATCTCTAAAACTACTAACATTATTCACAGCATTGCTAGTTACTACGTACTATATTCGTAACGTATCTCTAAAACTACTAACATTATTCACAGCATTGCTAGTTACTACGTACTATATTCGTAACGTATCTCTAAAACTACTAACTTTATTCACAGCATTGCTAGTTACTACGTACTATATTCGTAACGTATCTCTAAAACTACTAACATTATTCACAGCATTGCTAGTTACTACGTACTATATTCGTAACGTATCTCTAAAACTACTAACATTATTCACAGCATTGCTAGTTACTACGTACTATATTCGTAACGTATCTCTAAAACTACTAACATTATTCACAGCATTGCTAGTTACTACGTACTATATTCGTAACGTATCTCTAAAACTACTAACATTATTCACAGCATTGCTAGTTACTACGTACTATATTCGTAACGTATCTCTAAAACTACTAACATTATTCACAGCATTGCTAGTTACTACGTACTATATTCGTAACGTATCTCTAAAACTACTAACATTATTCACAGCATTGCTAGTTACTACGTACTATATTCGTAACGTATCTCTAAAACTACTAACATTATTAACTTATTTATTGGGTCATGGAGAACGCAACATTATTGTATTATTCCAATATTGCCCAAGTAAAATTGAAAAATAATTAATTAATTGAATTATGTTAAAAAAAAGTTCAAAAGGTTATAAATTGAAATCAGTTTTATTATTACACAGTCGAAATAATATTTCCAAAAGCTTACGACTAAATTTTTTTCTGAAATCAAATTGTTGAGTGTAGATTGTAGTTTGTTTTTTTTTTTTTTTTTTTTTTTTTTTTTTTTTTTTTTTTGTGTGTGTTCAACGGCGTATCTACAATTTTTAATGAGTATGCCGAAAAGGATGGAAGCAGTTATTAAAGCCAGAGGAGGAAATACTTCTTATTAAGTGCAATAAAATAATAAAAATTAAATTTGAAATTTTATTGTTCTTTTATTTATTTATATTTTATTTTATTTTTTTTTATTAAAAAAATATAAAATTTTAATATTCTGTTCAATAAAGTTGTTTATTTTCAACATATGAGGCTTTTTGTAAATTTAATCCTGCTGTTCTCCTAAAAATAAATGTAGTTGTTGCGATTTTTTTGACAGGGCGTTTATAATTGCTGTACTCCCTATCCTAAGCCTTCCTTACGGAATCAGGACTCCTTATTATGTTGAAACGCGCTCAAGTGTCGCAGGTTTTGAGATTTTTACATTGGCACTACATATTGCTGTCTAGGATGAGAAGTTATTTTTAAGGTTCAATTGTATGAATTTACAAATCATAAAATATCGATAGTTATAATTTGGTAATTTTTGGGGTGTTTAACTTTTGGCGTATATACTATTGGGCTATTAACGCCGGGCTATCTACAGGTTACCACCCGTTTATAATGCCAACGGCACGTGGTCGGTCACCCATTCAGGTACTGACCACGCCCGACGTTGCTTAACTTCGGTGATCTATGGGAACCGGTGCATTCAACGCGGCTATGGCCGTTGGCTAGATTGTAGTGTTTTAAAAATGCTAATATACCTTTAATGAAAGGGCTACCCTCTGTCAGTAGTTCCTGTAAGTTGTAAGGTAATTTTAGTTGTTCTCGTATTCTGCATTCCGTTAGTAAATGTTTTCCTGTCATTGAAACGTTACACTGTCTGCAAATGGGTTGTCCTTTCTTTGTGATTAAATATGAGTGAGTTAGTAAAATGTGTCCTATCCGTAACCTACATAGTATAACTGCTTCTCGTATAATTCTTCGGCTACTTGAGCTCCATTCGTAGACAGTATTTTTGATTTCTATCAGTTTGTTGATTTGTACGTTTGACCAGTATTCTTGCTATGTTTGTTGTATAGTATCAACAATTTTTTATTTGCACGATTTCAAAAGTATTGCGAAAACGATATATTTCTGCAATGTTTCGAAGAGTGTTAATGAATGTCATCCTCATGGAACACCATGAAATGGTGAAGATATTTTATCCTTTTGGTGACCGTAGCTGCAGTTTATTGTGCAGCTTGTCGAGCTGCAGCTGGTGTTATGTGACCTGAATAATACTGCATCCAAGATCTGCTTAAAGGTATAGGATATCCTGAGCAGGCTTCCTGCACGCAACGAGAATGGCGTGTCTTTCCTTACCATCTTCCATCCTCTAACTTACACTCCACTCCTCCGCAACGATTCGAATAGATATCAGCATATCGGGCATCTGCTTAAAATACTGATTCGTCAGTTCTGATTTAATTTCATCTGATAACTTATCTTTGTTTCGTATGTTGCTTACCTTCCTGTTGGGAGGAAATCCACTTGAGATTCCACCCAAAGCCGATGACGGATTCCATATAGACGAAAAAAATCTACCTTTCGATGACCCACAGGTCATGAAAAAGGAGGTCGATGCGTTTCTCGAAGACCTAAGCTCGAAAAGGGCGCTCAAAGAAAGATTTTTCTTTTAGTTCATCTGTGGTCAAGGCGTCCACGGTATGAGTTGGTCACCTAGTACTGACAAGCCTATCACCCAATTGTGCCTTATAGTCAAGAATCAGCGACCTCTGGACCCTCGAGACTTCTTAATCTTATATATATATATATATATATATATATAGAGAGAGAGAGAGAGAGAGAGAGGAGAACACAGTTAATTTCGTAATCTAAACGTGCAATATTCTAGTCGGCACTTCCGGATTGCGTCATGAGGTCAACGTCATAAGCGGGTTTCCACCCTAAGGATGGTAGGAGGAAAGGCGCTAAAACTCTGAGTGTTCTAGAAATATATAGCTTAAACACAATCTACAGAATTACTTAGATTTTCATTTTTTCCTTTACATTCTTTTACACCTCCCGCTTTGGTGTGTACATATATATATATATATATATTCATATATACACCAAAGCGTGTGTGTTTTCAGATTGATTAATGTGTTTATTCAATATATTAGGACAGATTAATATCTCGAAAACGGTGGACAAATAATTTTATTTTGACAGTCTGAAGAAACTGTCCATGATTTTGTTGTCCATGAAGTGTTTGATTCATTCCTATGAAGGCAAAAAATAGGAGTACGTATATATTTTAAGCGCTGAATATTTCACCATACATAAGTTTTATACGGAATCACGTTAGTTACTGTGAATCGGACTTAAAGTTTTTTTTGGTTTCAGACCGTATTCCGGTTTTTTAGCACTTTCTTCCGAAGGGAAGTAGCTATTGAGGTTGCACTCATGACGGAATTTTTGAAAAATGTCTTCAAATCTTTATCGATCCTACCTAGTAGACACCGAAAATGACCCCCGAGATGTCTGTTAACACGATAGCGGCCAGAGTTTTGGTTTTTTCTTCATGAAACGTAGCATACAGCGTTCAATTAGCAAACGATTGAACGAGTTCGTTAACCACCAAAATCGGTCCACCGAGAGGGGGGGGGGGTTACCCCGGACCCAAAACACTAATTTGACCATGCCAGCTGTAGTTTTTGTTATATTTCAACGAAACTCGGTATTCGTTATGTTGATCTAAAGAGAAAAATACTTTGTAAAAATAAACTAAATCGGTTCATTAGGAGGGGGGGGTGTACAATACCAATTTGCCACTACCAGCCGCAATATTTTGTTACATTTCAACGAAACTCGGTATTCGTGGTGGTAATTAACAGAGAAAAATGGGTTGTAAAAATAAACTAAATCGGGTTATTTTGAGGGGGGGGGGGGTTACTCCGGACCTAAAGTACTAATATACTCATACCGGTCGTAATTTCTGCTGTATTGTAACGAAACGCGGTATACGTCGAGGGTATCTCATAAGAAAGAAGTGTTGTAAAAATGAAGTAAATCGGTCTAATGGAAAGGAGGGTTTACTTTAAACTCTGTTTCATTAGAATTAGCCCACCAGACGTAGGTTCCCAAAGCCACCGCGAGGAACGCTATCTCCCACTAGGGGGACTGCATCCTGTTCCTGCGTCAGATCAAAAGACGGAAAATGAAGTTTTTGCCCATTTATTAGGTAGTACAGTATCATGTATTAACATAAATCTGGAAGCAAATTATTTTCAAAATTAATAATTGAACAGTTCTCATAAGAAATGTAAATGGACAGAACTATTCACATTTTTATTTTATTTATATAGGTTATTTACAGCAAATTATTCAGTAATGTAGTCTACACTACAAAAATTCTGAGGGAAGTGCTAGTTATGCAGCTCCTGCTGACGGACTTTTTCACCTTTGCGTTCGGCCTGATTTTTAAGTCATCGGCTTTGATGCGGTGCCTTCTTGATGAGTAAATAATTTGAATTTCTCTGAGCGAGAGGTAGAGTGAGATTACGGATAGAGGGAAAGAGAGAGAGAGAGAGAGAGAGAGAGAGAGAGGGAGAGAGTGAGAGAGAGAGAAAGAGAGAGGAGGAGGACTTGCTGGTTTTTTCTCCCCTCCTCAAGAATGGGAATATATGGTAGTATAAGAAAAGGCTTGGGGAATGAAGGAGCCGTCAGGGGAAAATGCAAAACTGTCCATCAAAGGTAGAAAAAATATATAACAAAGCGCGGGTTCGATTCCTACGGGATAATTATTTGCGGAATCCTCGCGGCGGCTCCTTTCTTCTAGAATAATTGCTCTAATTACTCTCCCTAACCATCTCGAGGCGGAAGAAAAATATTCTCCGATAGTTCACTGACTCCGGGGGAAGATCGAATAGGATCAAATAGGACTTCATAATAACTAATAGTGGGGAAATTTTAGAGGACTTTAGATCATAGATTTACCACATCCGGAAAGCAAGGCTGCACCTACATTAGACCCTTATTTCTCCCGATCCGATCCCATTTCGTTTGACCGAAAACGGTCGACGGCTGCAGACATTGTTCCTGACCCGATCTGTTCCGATTTAGTCACAGCTCGTCAGAAATGACCTCGTAGTGAAGTGAAAATGAGTGATTGATTTAAGAAATACCACCTAATAAGCATAGAAATCTTCGATTAGGTTGAATGTTGGAGGTTAGAGAAGCATTAGCATTCATATTCTAGATTTTTTCATAAGAAAGGTAGCTAGAAGGTTATAATTACTGGAAGGTTATAGACATTGGATGGTTATAAATATCATACAACGTAATTTAATAAAAAAGGGAAACAAAAAACAAAATGGTGAATTGACAATGTTGTTCTAAATTTTATTCGCTTTCATTAAAAAAAAAAAAAAAAAAAAAAAAAAAAAAAAAAACAAACATTGAAATCAGTTAAGATGTAGAGGCTGTAGGCCTTTTTAAAACACAATATGTCGTTTGGTGCCATTTTGCGTCCTTGATCAGAAATCGGTCTAGAAACAAAAAAGTTTGAACGACCGAGAATCGGTGGCCATCGGATTGGATCGGATCGGGTCGAGTCGGGACCAATTTAGGCGCTTCCATTGAGATGCATGTGATTGTTTTTCATCCGACAGTCGGTGGCTATCGGATCGGATCGGGACCAATGTAGGTGTCCCTCAGCCTTTATCTGTATACTAGCCGAATACCCCTGCTTTGACACGGCAGATAAGTAGTTATTTTATTGCGTTCAATAAAGTATCAGCATAATTAACGCTACTACATAATGTTTTGCAGTTTATTATAGCATGGTTCCCGTCATACTATATGTTATACGTACATCAATTGATAAGTAATCAAAGTATAATGTTTTCTTGACACTGGGGCGCTCCGGCCAGTGTCAAGAAACAGATAACCTAGAGATAACCCGTTATCTCTAGGTTACCAGCATGGGCGTATATAAGGGGACTGAAGGGTCTGCAGCCCCCCCCCCCATTTTTATTTAATAGTAAAAAGTGTCTTAAAACCCTTGAAAATAAATTAAATAAGATCACTTAGTTCATAAAAAATATTTCATTTTACTTGTAATAGCGTTTTAGTTGCCTAAAACTATTCCAAGTTCTGAATTGTTAGTATTCCATACCCCGGAAATGGTCCCAGCCCCCCGAACTTTTCCCAGCCCCCCCCCCCAAAATTATTTCCTATATACGCCCATGGTTACCAGTAACAGCAGTATAACCAATACAGGTTAAATTTCGTTGTCAATAATAAATGTACGATAAAATTAAACATTTATGTTTCTCATTTGGAAACACCCATTATATTTGCGAGCATTACCAAGAAGTGTTCTGACTGGGGATGCTGATGGGTGAGGAGGCTGTGCAAGGGTTCGGGATATTATTACCTCAGATGGACCATCACCAGGTATAGCGTATACTCTATGGGAGACAAGTTGAAATGAACCGCGAATGAAATGGTGATTTTGTCCCTCATAGCGTAAACTCTATGAGGCACAGTTTATTTCTAGTAATTCAAGGTCTCCCATCATAGTAGAAATTAACCTCAATTAAAAATAATACTATTTATTCATTCATTTAGGGCTTCAAAATAGATCATTCAGCCCAGGTCCACATTGGTTGTAAAAATAATACTATGAAATAGATAATGTACGGTAACAGCTGTTCTCTATCGTCCTAGCAACGCATGCTGCCAAGGCTTGCCTGCTCTAACCATCTAAAACTTTAAACCCCCCTAAAAATACTTAAGAATTCGAATATGAAAAAATCCTTTCTTAGCGACTGTCTACATTCTATAGGGAGTGTCCATGCAAAATTTCACATTTTTCTGTCAAGTGGTTTGGGCTGGGCGATGATAGGTCAATGAGTCAGTCAGTGAGTGAGTGGTATTTGACAAATATATAGTAGACTAGCTGAATACCCGTGCTTCGTCACGGCAGATAAGTAGTTATTTTATTGCGTTAAAAAAGGTTTCATTAAAATTACGTTACTATACAATTCTGTGCAATTTATTACAGCACGGTTCCCGTCATACTATATTTTATTCAATGGGCGTTAAAATTTAAAAGTTTATGTTTCCAAGAAGTCATATGGTAACACCCAATATATTTACGAGTATTACCAAGGTTATAGGCGAGGAGGCTGTGCAAGGGTTCCGGATATTATTAGCTCGCCTGGAAAAGCTAAGGATATGTCATACATCACGGTTTGACCGGGACTGTCCCGGTATTTTGCAATTGTTTCGGTGTCCAGCCCAGTTTTATCAATGTCCCGGAAAAGGCTGTAAGATGTAAAAAGTAATGAATTCATGTTTATAAGAATCTTTTTTAAATCGGTTACTTTTCTACAATTAACATTTTTACTACTGCTCACAGTGTCAAAGAAATGAGAAGTAATCTAACTGTAAAACGCTGGAACTACCTGCACAGCGCTGCCAGCTGCCAGACACTGCTATTTGGCTGAGAGATTGTTTTAAGAAAATCAAGTAGCAAAAAAAGTTCCGTTCTTATTTTTAAGGTTTGGGTAGACTAACAGTTTAGGATTCCCCCTACCCGTTAGTTGCTAGGCTTAAAACTCACCAACCATTTTGCTTATAGTTTGTACTCTTTTTATCCCCCCCCCCCCTGGTATGCCCATCCCATATTAATGTGTCTCGGTTTAACTCTCCAAAAATATGGCAAGCCTATCTGACGGGGACAGGCAGAAAAGAAACGCAATTAAAACTCTATGAGGGGCAGTTAATTTCTAGTAATTCAAGGTCTGCCATCATAGTTGAAATTAACCTCAATTAGAAATAAAACTATGAGATAGATAATGTAAGGTAACAGCTGTTCTTTATCGTCCTAGCAACGCAGGCTGCCTAGGCTTGCATTCTCTAACCAACTCAAACTTTAAACCCCCCTAAAAATGCTTAAAAATACGAATATCAAAAAATCCTTTCTTAGCGAGCACCTACGTTATATAGGGAGTGTCCATGCAAAATTTCAAAATTTTCTGTCGAGCGGTTTGGGCTGGGCGTTGATAGATGAGTGAGTGAGTGAGTGGTATTTGACAAATATATAGTAGACAAATGATTGGTGGGATTATTTAAATTTTGGAGGACCGCAGTAATTCAGTTGTTCCATTTATCATGAAACCTTCAGAAGAAGAGCATTAATCGATTAAAATAATATGGCTACTCTAGACCGACAATGGAGTTACTTGAAATGTACCAAAGGTCAACATTTGATATATAAAAAAATCACTAGGTCAAGGGGTTTTGGGGGTCGCTGATTACGATGAGCGGGTTGGTTAACCATAATCACATCAGATTCCACGAAATTTTAAGGTCAAATAGAGAAAAAACCGTAGGAAAATCCTGAAACAATTCATGCCTATGTTTTTAAGGTCCCTGAGTCCGAATCAGTATTTGAATCAGTGTTTGGCCTTTACGCCTTTTCTTAGAGGTCATTTGAAGGCCAAATGGAGAAAAAACCGTAGGAAAATCCTGAAACAATTCATGCCTATGTTTTTAAGGTCCCTGAGTCCGAATCAGTGTTTGGCCTTTACTCCTTTTCTTAGAGGTCATTTGAAGGCCAAATAGAGAAAAAACCGTAGGAAAATCCTGAAACAATTCATGCCTATGTTTTTAAGGTCCCTGAGTCCGAATCAGTATTTGAATCAGTGTTTGGCCTTTACGCCTTTTCTTAGAGGTAATTTGAAGGCCAAATGGAGAAAAAACCGTAGGAAAATCCTGAAACAATTCATGCCTATGTTTTTAAGGTCCCTGAGTCCGAATCAGTATTTGAATCAGTGTTTGGCCTTTACGCCTTTTCTTAGAGGTCATTTGAAGGCCAAATAGAGAAAAGTCCGTCACGCAGGAGCTAACTAAGCACTTTCCTCAGAATTGGGTAGTGTCGAGTGCATTCCTGAATAATTTGTTTAAAATAACCTATATAGATAATTAAAATAAAAACATTAATAGTTGTGCTCTTTTGCTTTTATGAGCAGCTGTTTCAATTATTAATTTTGTAATTAATTTTTTTACAGTTTTGTGTATGCGGGGTACTACACTACGTAATAAATACACAAAGCTTCACATTTCATCTATTGATCTTGATGAGTTTCGCGAACCTACGTTTGGTGGAAGAATTCCATTCAAACATAGTACAAAGTAAACCCCCCCCCTTCCAATGGACCGATTTAGTTCATTTTCACAACACTTCTTTCTTGTTAGATAGCCAGGACGTATAAAGAGTTTCGTAACAATACAACAGAAATTACGACCGGTATAAGGAAATTAGTAATTTCTGTCCCCTTCTAGTCGACCGATTTAGTTTATTTTTACAACACATTTTTCTCTTCAGTTGAATACCGAGTTTCGTTGAAATTACGACTGGTATTGGCAAATAACTACTTTGGCTCCGGAGTATACCCCCCCCCCCTCCAGATGGACCGATTTTGTTGGTTGTTGGTTTGTTTGTTAACGAACTCGATCAATCGTTTGATGGGGGAATCCTATATACCAAGTTTCGTGGCGAAAAAACAAGAACTCTGGCCTGTATCGTGTTAACGGACACATATATAACTATATATATATATATATATATATATATATATATATATATATATATACATATATAGATATATATAAATTTTAACTGGGGTCATTTTTGGTGTCTACTAGGTAGGATCGATAAAGATTCGAAGAAATTTTTCAAATATTCCGTCATGAGTGCAACCTCAATAGCTACTTTCCTTCGGAGGAAAGTGCTAAAAAGCATAGGAAAAATCTGAAAAAAATCATGTTTATGTTTTCGAGCTCCCTGAGTCCGAACCCGTAGTTTGTTTGACTCGCTCTGCCTCGCTGAAAATGATTTGTTTCATATTTTAGCTTAAATATGCTTTAGCGGTGTTTTCTACGGTTTTTTTTCTCTCTATTTGACCTTCATATGACCTTGAATCTGATGAGGTAAAGGTTAAACAACCCGCTCATTGTAAGCAGCAACCCCATAAGGACCACTAAGCAGCAACCCCATAAGGACCACTTCGCTCCGAGTGTTTTTTTTTTTTTTTTTTTTTTTTTTTTTTTTTTTTTTTTTTTTTTTTTTTTTTTTATATCAAATGCTGACTTGTGTAAGTAATGTTCGATGGACTGGTGCTAGACAAACGTTTAACTTGGAAACCACAAATAATACAGAAAATAGAGGAGTTAACCAGACGTTATAGGCTTTTATCACGCATATTTGACAAAAACTCAAAACTTTCATTGACTAACAAACGACTTATATACAATACCGTACTCCGACCAAGATGGACTTATGGACTAGAACTCTGGGGTTCCGCTAAACCTTCCAATTCCTACAGAATACAAACAATGCAATCCAAAATCCTTGGAAAAATATCCAATGCCCCTTTGAATGACTTCAATATCCCCTTTATTCAATCCCTGGCCAAATCAGTCTATCAGAAGTTCCATTCCAATCTCCCCGGCCATCCAAATCCTTTGATAAACTCTCTATCCTCCTTCCATAATCCACAAAATCCTCATAGAAGACTGAATCGGTGGTGGCCTAGAGATAATTTGTTTTAACATGCCATCTGCAGTGGTCACAATGGATCGGACTAGTGGGTTATGCCAGTTTCTGTGACAACGGGCATGGCCCGTGGCCTGATAGCTACTTTCATGACAAGGTAATTTCTTCGCTTAGGGACCGAAAGTCACAGCTGTGATATGAGCTATCTACTCGCAGGCTGTGGTGCTGGCCTCTGTTGGCTGCTTCATGAATTACTTCAAATTCACACCGTTTGACCGATTTTGACGTAACTTTGCACACAGGTAGATCTTGATACGGGGAGTGTCGTAGGCAGAAAGTAGGTGTAGCCAGGCACGCCGGAATTTTATAAAAAATAGCTAGTTAAGAATGCAATGATTTGACAGTGTTTCCAAGCTCTGTCAAAATAAGCTATTTAATTAAATATCATGATTTAGGGCGTGTTTCCTTGAATAAAAGGCTGAAGACCCTAGAGATACTGCGTTCATTATGAGAGTTCTAAGCGAGTGAAGGATATTTCTCCAAGGAATGGTGAGGAGATTCCAGGCACGAGCCACCCCTAATGAAACATGTTGCCGCCATATTGCCCTGGAAGAAATGAGCATCTATCTTATGCCTTCATCTCCCGAATACTAATTCATATATAACCCACTGTCTTATCTTACTTTATACACCTTTCTCATTAGAGCGGAAAGGTTTCGCCGCATTTAGCCTTCTTCTTACTCGCCAGAATAATAACAAACTTATATGAGTAATATACTTCAAAACTTAATATGAAGGCTGTGCAAGTACATTTATTTAAGCACTTGAAGATGTACAGGAGCTTACTTCATCACAACTGGACAAATCGGACAAGGAATTACAATATTATGTTCCATGGGCGTATAAAGAAAATAATTTTGGAGGGGGCTGGGAAAATTTCGGGGGGAGGGGGGGAGGAGCGAGACCATTTCCGGTGTATGGAATACTAACAATTTAGAGCTTGGAAGAGTTTTAGCCAACTTAAACGCTACCTATTTACTTATTTTTTTTTTTTTTTTTTAACGGCGCGAGGAATTTTCTCAACGAGCCGTGAGATGAGAAAATTCCTGCCACCGGTGGGGATCGAACCCACCATCTCCCGCTTATGAATCTAAGGCGCTAGCCACCAGACCACGGGAGACCCGTGGTATTTCAATGAACTAAATGATTTTATTTAATTTATTTTTAAGGATTTTATGAAATTTTTAACGATCAACTCAAAATTTCGGGGGGGGGCTGCAGGCCCCTTCCCCCCTTATATTCGCCCATATTATGTTCCACACAATTTCTGGACTTGACGGACTTAAAATAAACTTCCTTCAAATACCCATACAATATAACTGGGGAGCTGTATAACAATATTTCTCGGAAGTTGGGAAGTGTACAATGCACTCCTGAATATTTCTCGGAAGTTGGGGAGTTTACAATGCACTCCTGATTATTTCTCGGAAGTTGGGAAGGGTCCAATGCACTACTGAATATGTCTCGGAAGTTGGAGAGTTTACAATGCACTCCTGAATATTTCTCGGAAGTTGGGAAGTGTACAATGCACTCCTGAATATTTCTCGGAAGTTGGGGAGTGTACAATGCACTCCTGAATATCTCTCGGAAGTTGGGAAGTGTACAATGCACTCCTGAATATTTCTCGGAAGTTGGGGAGTGTACAATGCACTCCTGAATATTTCTCGGAAGTTGGGAAGTGTACAATGCACTCCTGAATATTTCTCGGAAGTTGGGAATTGTACATTGCACTCCTGAATATTTATCGGAAGTTGGGAAGTGCACAATGCACTCCTGAATATTTCTCGGAAGTTGGGAAGTGTACAATGCACTCCTGAATATTTTTTTTTCTTATTTGAAATCTATAAACCGGCAATCTATAGAATCCAGGCTTCCTGTAGAATTCCTAGGTATTCTATACAATACCTAATCGGCTTAGGCAAAGTATAGAATTATTAGTTTTTTCAAGGTATTACCCTCATTGCCTAGGCATCGTATAAAATGCCTAGGTATTCTATAGAATGCATGATGCTAATTTGGCATTGTATAAAATTAAAAAGGTTTTGAGTTTACTCTTAACACTTTACCTAGGTAATATGAATAACTCTAAAAATTGGTTAAAAAATACATCTTTTAGTACTGCAAACAAAGGTCACTTTATTTTTCAGTTGATGTAATCTATGAATTAAATGATCCGTAGTGGGAATCGAACCCACGACTCCGTGCCAAAGGGTCATGGGTTCGATTCCCACTAGGGGTGGTGGCTTTTCTTTATAAAAAAGAAAAGGCATCAGCCCTATCCTGGCTAGAAAAGGGTGGTAACCTATAGATAACCCGTCCTAAAATTCGTAGTTAATAATAAATTGGTGTTAAAATTTAATAAATAAATTTACGAATTATATCTAGTGTATTTATTACTGCAATCACCTGTAGCGTTGACTATGGAGGTTGCACTGAGTATGGATCACCTATTAGTAATTTTTGATTTCGTTTATTTGAACTGTTCAATTTTTTTTTATTGGTTATTATTTCTGTAATTGCTTGTAGTAGGAAATTGATTTTTTTCTATAAAACAGGAAACGGAAAATGAGTGGTAACAATGTTTTATTGTTAGAAATAGGGAGGGGGTTTCGAACGTAATTCGAAAATATCGTGTGAGTATTTTCTATTACTGTACTCCTGTTTTTTTCTCTCTCTCTATTTAATCACTTTTTATTATTTTTTGTTATTTATTTTATTTTTATTTTTTGAATTGGATTTAACATTAACATGATTGTTTCTCATATTCTTTCCTTCTTTTTTTTTACTGGAATACTCAGTTTACTGTTAAATGGTGATTTTACTGGCTAACAAACTTGTCAAATGTTTAGTTCTGGGAATAGGGAGGGAGGGGGGTTACCACCAAGTTTCGTTGTGATAAAAGACAAATCGTAATGAAACAATGAAAATTAATGAAAAAAAAAAAACTTTATTCTGGGACTTCGTCCCATAAGAATAAAAATAAATACAAAATAAACAATAAAGAAATTTAACCTAAAAATATAAATATAAATAAAGAAAAAACAAAAGTAAAAAAAAAACTAATACAAATATTATATATGAAGCCTTAAATGATAAAATGAAATATAAGTAAATATGTACATATAATTGGAATGGGGCAATGATGATACAATGTTCAGAGGGGGATGGGAATAAAATTAAAGAGTTTAAAATAAACAAATAAATATTTAAAAAATTAAATAAATATTAAAGGAATGGGGGCTATAAAAAGATATGAACTAGAATAAACACGAGAAGAAAACAGCAATATAATTTACAAAGGTAATCTGGTCTTCCTGGTGGTGAAATTTTAAAAAGCGTCTTCCTTGTCCTCTATCTTCTTAACGGATAGGGTCCTAAAAGTCCTAAAAAAATTAAATCCCGTTCAATATTATTTTGGTATTTATTTAAATTTTCCCATTTCCTGCTGATCCTGAGCGGACATCTTGCAAATTCTTCTCCGGCCACTTCTCGATTCCTATTCATATTTGAGAAGCATGAATTTCCGATGACAGCTATTTTCCAACAGGTATATACCTTCAAGGCCCAATGAAAGGACCTGAAAGATACGCTATTATTGGAGAAGGCAGGTTGCGCATAACAATACGCCCACTTACAAATCCTATCGTCCGTGTCTGCAGGTCGCGGGTCTATTCAGGTCTTCATACCTGCTTGCCATTCGAAAACCATCCAGCAAAACCCATTGTTCTCGGGGGATTTCGCCAACGACTTAGGCTCAGGAAATTGACAACGACATTTTTACACGAATCATTTAATATTTTAAATGAAAACTGTCCTCTGAAGTAGGCAAAGCAATTCCTGCACGCAACCCACAAAATGTTACGGTCCCCTTTAAGCCTTTACGCACATCCTTGTCAATAGGAGCTGTGCAGGTTCATCAGATTTTACGACTGTTTTCTTAAGAATATCAATTTATCTCAACAAAATAAAACAAGAACACCCGTTCATAATACAGACTTGAGAAAAGGACTCATAAAGAATGAAGAAGCAAACAGAATTTCTTCTCTACGAAAGCAACATAGCTTTGGGCAGAAAAATTGCAACGAATTCCAATTCAGACTTGTATGACTGAAGATTATAAAGCAATTAAGAAATAAACAATGTACCTATTATAAGATTGTGACCCTTGGTCTTAACTATGTAAAATTGGAATAAGGTCATCAATATATATAAAAATCACCTGTTTGTCTAATTGTCTGTCTGTCTCTTTGTTCCTAATACACAAAAATCACCTGTTTGTCTATTGTTCTGTCTGTCTCTTTGTTCCTAATACACAAAAATCACCTGTTTGTCTATTTGTCTATCTGTCTCTTTGTTCCTATTACAAATCCACGCCCGTTACACCGATTTTTACCAAACTTGGCACACAGGTAGGTCCAGATCCGGGGATTCTCGTAGATTAGGTCAACATCGCATACCAGCTGTCTGTCTATGTGTTTGTTCCTTATACAAATCCACACCGTTTGAGCGATTTGGACCAAATCTAGGGAGTTTCGTAGGTACGTCAATCAGCTGTTTGTCTGTCTTTTATAATATTACGTATTTGGTTTCTATTTTATTTTGCTTTTCTAGATGCAGAAAGTAGGTGTAGCATGGGTAACAGCTATTATTAATGGGTACCTGCAAAGGGGAAAATCTTCAGTAATAATCTGTACTGACCACACTATCTCCCTATGGTGTCGTATGGTCATAAATCAGATATTTCTATAGTATCTGCCCCTCAGGGCCCTCGTGGACTGTTACGGGTCTGATTTATATATATATATATATATATATATATATATATATATATATATATATATGTATATATATATATATATATATATATATATATATATATATATATACAGTCGTGATGATATTTAGAGTAACCCACTCCTCCTGCAAAAGACTCCCGGTGGAAACCGACTTGGCCTTCTACGGGAGTACACGACCCTCGTAAAAAAAAATATCACGGATTCCAGTCTTCTCCACTCTTCGTTATAAATTTGTTTCGATCTGGACGGGAAGGGAGCGGACGCAGGCTGGGTTGAAGGTAAGCAGGCTCGAAAAAAAGCCTTTTCATGCCTTCCATAATTCAGGAGAGTAGGCGGTGGGAAGACCGCTGATTGGATATTCATGGGATCCTTCTCGACCAATGGGAATCGACCCTAGGCTTCTATCATTAGAAAGGGCAACTCTGGTTGGCGCGTAGAAATAGCCAATAGTGTATTTTCTATTGGGATATTTATTGTAGAACTGAAAGAATTTAATGGGACTCCTGGATGAGAACCTAGTAGGAGTTATTGTCTGGCTAAATATGTCCGCGGTAGATCCGTGTAGAAATACGGACCTCCGGAGAATTGTCTTGTAATCCTGACAGCGGATTGTCCGATTGCTCCTAGATGTCAATAAAGCCCTGTTTCCGAGAAAGGAGAAAAAGAAAGCAAGAATCGTACAGGTTGTCAATAAAATCTTCACCATAAGTCTTCAGGTTCTTATCGGTTGAAGAAAAAGCCTATTCAAGAGAGGAATGCTTGATGGTGGGTCTTCATTCCAAAGACTCCAGGCCAACCCGTTCTGTGGCAGCATCAATTCGAAAACTGAAAATGTTTTCTTGAAGGTGGCCAACTGGATTTACACCAGAGTGTGCGGTGAACATTTCTTCTTGAAATCCGCGTTTCTCTGGCAATCTCCCGAGCACTGATGTCCAAGATGGTGTTCTGGTCTCTTCAACGATGTCTTCTGGTGAAAAATAAATGTCCTTGTCGGGTGTTTGACACCATGCGCAAAATCATTTTGTAAGACAGATGAACTCGGTTTGGGTAATTCTGCGCGTTAGTCGAGCAGCCATCCGAGCTTTAAGTCTACACTTCCCGAAAAAAATAATCATATCCACAATCTCACAACTTGTTAATTTCATGGTTGATAGCGAATATTACTCTAATAATGAACAAAAGCAAAATAATGAGCCATAATCCCATAAGGAATATCGGATCCAAAGGATTAGATAGATAACAGGAATGATCAGATTTAGCTTAGTTAACCCTTAAAAATAAATACTTAAACATATGCCTTATTTTCAATTTTATTGACGTTATTAGGAAAAATATTTCTTTTAGAGGATCGGCCATATTTTTTTCAGAAAGTTGAGGAAAAAATACCTCAATGTCATGTATCACACATTCATTACCGACCTCTGTAAGTGCCTTCAAAAAATCGTTTTCATTTAGAACAATGAAATTTGAATCGCACGAAACATATTTGATAATAAAGATATCGAAGTGCGGTTTACAGCAAAGAGTTTGTTTTTTAATTTCCTTTAAAATGATGTGCATAATAATTGGGGTCATCTGCAAACCTAAACATTTCAGCTAGCGCCAAGCGCACATGCGCGGTGAATATGTTAAATAATTGACATTTTTGGAAAGTCTAGGTCAAGCGCTACAACTTTTGTTTCTGACATTTTTTTCTCAGATCAACTGTTTGGCCGCAAAATTAGTTTGAGCCGTCTTATTTGGGACACCCTGTATAAGGTCCTCCATTTGTTACCGAGAACAAAATCAGGGAGACTGAATGTCTAAAGAACCGACCACTAGAGGCAGCACTCAATATTGGCCTAACGCCGTTCGTGGTGGTAGACAATCTTACAAGGCATTTCGCTCAGAAATACCCGAAATATTGTTTCTAATTTTACGTATCCTATTTTATTGCCAAATAGATTTATATTCTATAATCAATAAAAAAAAAAAAAAAAAAAAACTACTAGCAATAAAGAACTAAGGGTAATACATGAAAATAGGGAATACCAAGAACAATTCTAAAATACGAAATCAAAACCAGTACTGTAATCTAGATATTCATACGGCATCTTCGAATTCTAACAAACAAAATAATGCTTTTAATTATACATATCCTATTTAATGAAAAATACATTAGACTACTATAAGCAAGTACAAAAATAACGAGCAGTGAAAAAAAAACTTCGGGAAACACATAAATAGATCCGTTTAAATAAAGGAAACTAACTAAGTTTTAAGCACTTATTTCTCCTAATGTGACGACCCCATCAAACATTTCTGTAAAACATTTTTTGTAGAGAATTTAGTAAGCTTTCGAACTGTTACATTTCAATTGCCACGATCTCCTAACCCTTTTCGAGATATTAAGGAAAAAATACGAAGGGGGCCTAATAGATATTCATAAGGGATCTGAGAACCCCAAGATACCGCAAAAATAAAATATTCTAATTATACGTATCCTGTTTTATTGGTAAATACATTTGACTACTATAAGCAATTGCAAACAATAGGGAATATGCCAAAGAACTCGGATTAGGAGCCTCGACAGTTTCAAGACATTTGAAGGAAATCGGCAAATCCAAAACTGACATTTCATACGGTACAGCCTGATATATTTCTAACAATGAATTGTTTTTCTTATTTTAATTAATCTATTTTATTGTCAAATACATTATCCAACTATAAGCAATGTAAAAATAGGAATAAAAACAGACAAAAAGAATTGTTCGAATAAACGAAATCAATTACTTCAAATTTTAAGCACTTATTTCTCCGATTGACATCGCTTATTCAAAACTTTCTTTAGAACCTTTCTTGTAGACCATTTAGTAAGCTTTCGAATGGTAACCTTTCGCTTCCCAAGATTTTCAACCGTTTTCGAGATATTAAGAAATTATACGAAGTTCCCAAAACTTTTCATTATTTCTGACAACAGAAAATAGGTCTCATTTTACCTATCCTGTTTTACACACACATACATTTTCCTTACAAATACAACATAAGAAATTAAAAAAATAAAAAGCAATAAAAAACCAAGGGAAAGAGACAAAAATTACAAAAAGAACGACAAAAACCCGTTCATAAGAACAAAACAGACGTATTTGAAGTTTTAAGCACTTATTTCTCCGATTGACATAACCTAATCAAAAATAGTTTTAGAATCATTTTTGTAGAGAATTTATTAAGCTTTCAAATAGTTTCTATCCACTTACCACGATTTCCCAACCGTGTTCAAGATATTAATGAAAGTATACGAAGTTCCCAAAACTTTTCATGTCTGTTCATTAAATATTTTATTCTAACCCTTCCTTAACTCCAAACGTAACATAACTTTCAACATATTAGTTTTAATGAAAGTAGAACATGCAGATAATGTTTCAACTGAATCCCGTGATTCTAAGTACCCAAACCAAAAACGGTATTCAAAAACTATTTTTCCAATTTTCTCGAAAACGGTTAAAGCTATCGCCTTGAAAATGGTTTCATTCGTTTTCCTTGCCCAAGAAGCCTATAAAAAGAGTACTTACAAGCTTATGAACTCAAAAACGTAAGCGTTACGATTTTTTTTGCGCGAATTTCGCCCCAAACGCCATCTTCCAGTGGGCGGATTTTGCTGGTTAACGAACTTGACCTTTCAAATTGGACGACAGATTTTTGTACCAAATTTCATCAAAATCGGACCATTCGTCTTCTATTTAGAGAGCGAACAGACAAATATATATATATATATATATATATATATATATATATATATATATAAATATATACATATATATATATATATACAAATTTGAACCACCGTTATTTTTGGTTTCTAGGGGTTCTGAAACGCAAAATTTTCTAGTCGGCACTTCCGGATTGTTTCATTGTATCAACCTTATAAGCGGGGTTCCTCCCTATGGGGGAGGGAGGAACCTCCCCCATAGGGAGTCCCCCCTATGGGGTCGGTTCTCAGCCTCAATATAGAGGCAGAGAACCGACCACCACAGCCAGGAAGCCTGAACCTTCTAGAGAACTGGTCACCACAACCAGCACTCATGATCTTGCAGAGAACAGGTCACCACAGTCAGTAATCAAGAGCTTGCAGAGAACCGACCACCACAGCCAGGAAGCCTGAACCTTCTAGAGAAATGGTCACCACAACCAGCACTCAAGATCTTGCAGAGAACAGGTCACCACAGTCAGTAATCGAGAGCTTGCAGAGAACCGACCACCACAGCCAGGAAGCCTGAACCTTCCAGAGAACTGGTCACCACAACCAGCACTCATGATCTTGCAGAGAACATGTCACCACAGTCAGTAATCAAGAGCTTGCAGAGAACCGACCACCACAGCCAGAAAGCCCGTCCATTGAAGAGAAAAGATAGCCACACATAGCACTCAAGATAATGCAGAAAAACTACCACCATAGACCAAACCACCCTTTACCTACCCAGGGAACCGTCCACCAAACCCAGGAAGCCTGATCCTTCATAAGAACATGTCACAGTAAGTAATCGAGAGCTTGCGAGAACCGACCACCATGGCCAGAAAGCCCATCCTTTCCAGAGAACAGGTCACCACAGCCAGCACTCAAGATCTTGCGGAGAACAGGCCACCACAGCCAAGATGCCTGAACCTTCCAGAGAACATGTCACCGAAGTCAGCACTCAAGATCTTGCAGAAACCGACCACCACAGGCAGGAAACCTGAACCTTCCACAGAACAGGTCACCACAGTCAGCACTCATGATCTTGCAGAAAACTAACCACCACAGCCAGGAAGCTTGAACCTTGCAGATCAGGTCACGACAGTCAGCACTCAAGATCTTGCAGAAACCGACCACCACAGGCAGGAAACCTGAACCTCTCAGAGAACAGGTCACCACAGTCAGCACTCAAGATCTTGCAGAAAACCAACCACCACAGTCAGGAAGCCTGAACCTTGCAGATCAGGTCACCACAGTCAGCACGCAAGATCTTGCAGAAAACCGACCACCACAGCCAGGAAGCCTGAACCTCTCAGACAACCGACCATCACAGTCAGCACTCTAGACCATGCAGAAAACGAACCACCACAGAAAAGCACTTCTTACCGCCAAGAGAACTAGCCAGTACAATAAGAAACGTCGATTCCAAATGAGAATGGACCACAACAGTCAGGACACGTTCCTATCAGTTATTTACATATATGTAATTCAGAGTATTGACAGTTAATGTGGTTTTCACTGGCCACAGTCTTTTTCCCTAAGGTACAAAGATCAAACAGAGTTGGAACCCATTATTCGGGAGTAAGGTATTCAAGCTTCCACGCTTTCCGGAATAATGTCTGGAATTCTTCAAGTCCCATCGGATTGTATTAATTTGACCATTCTATTTGAACGTAAAATCGTCTGTTGTTTGGAAGTGTACAGTGGGTCAGGGTTTAAAGTAATTACGTGTCTGACTGAGATTTCGAGACATAATTCAGTTTTTCCTATTAAAATTACCCAAGCCTTTATAAATTCAGTTCTACTCAATATTTCGTTTTCATTCGAAGGCTTTAATTTACGCCAAGAAACGCCGATAAATGTTCGAATGTACAGGCTGAGCGAATAGCTGAAAAAATGTCATTTCTTCGAAAAATATTTTCTTTTAAATCTCGATTTATTGTTATTAATGTATTAAAGGTATCGCGAATGGCTTGCAGTATACAAAAAGATTTATTTGCGACAATTAGGATAATAGCTATACATATTTCTTCAATCTCGTATTTCCTATTTAAACGTCGATTATGGACGATTTCGGATGTGAAGCAGCCACTGTTCCTGGCTGAAGTACTTCATCCCTCCTGATCTAGGAAGCAGTGAGAATTGAATGAGTCAGTGGCGAACGAAAGACCGGTGGCTGCTATGAATCAAGCTGTCCTGTAAATAGGGTAATTAAGCTTTACGGATCTATTATCAACAATTATCTACACAACATGAAGGGCATCTGCCCTTCAACGCTTCGGCTAAGGTCGAGCTTAGTACTTAAAACCAGTGATCGAAACAGTTAATCAAAAAAGTTAAAATTAGACTGTTAAAATAACTGTTATTTTATAAATTAAAAATAACTGTTAAAGAAACTTGTATTTAAAAGTTTTATGAGTGGACGTTATTCAGGAATTCCTAAAATTAAGTACACGGAAATAAAAGTTTAATAAACGGTTTAATAAAAGTTTTCAGTATTTTAATCAAGAATTTGAGGGTTTCGTTGGTTTAGAATACCTGTAATACTAGAAAGAAAGAAAATACACACTTCCTTAGCTGCATTAACTAGGACTTATCCAACACCCCCAGCCCAGCCACTCAAGTAAGTGTTGAAAGAGACTTTTCAACCGTAAAGTATATATTAAATTATTATAGATAGAATCTAAATTCCAGCAACCCACAGGATAAATTATTATAGAAATTGAATTAATTCTTCAAAATAAGTTAAATGATCTATGTTTAAAAATCTATTCTTGTTTATTTAGCTCTAATTTATTCATTTAAACTCTTTCCTACATATTAAGAATTTTAATACCAATTACTTTAAAATTTTTATTTTTTAAGTTAACAAAAATAACAGTAAAAAAAAAACTATTTTAACAGTAGATTTACCAGACCTAGTACTGGTATAATTGTCAATAAAAAAAAAAATATATTTGTTACCAATAAATACAAAGTTACATTAAGTTCATTAAATGTATTATCTACTTATAGCTACAAAAGTCATAATATCATTTAGGAAAGCAAATGTTATATGTAGTAGGAATTTTGAATTGAAATTGCACGACCAGTAAAAGTGTCTGCTCTGGTAAATCTAGTTATAAAAAATTTTTAAACCCAAAAAGTTATTTTCGAACCTTTTCTTTTTCAAAATGAAAATAAAAGTAAAAGTTTAAAAAATACTTTTAAAAATAAAAGTTAACACTTATTTTCTACCCCTGCTTGTAATTAGTGATTTTTCCTCCTACTAAGCTGGCTTAGTGACAAGTGACAAGTAGTTGTTCCAACATTTGTGGACTAGTAGCTTTTAGTAAGGACAGTTTAGTAATTTAGGCAGGCTAAGTTGTCATTAAACTCTTGTTGTGCTGTTTACATGAGGTGGCAAGGGGCAAAGGTGTGGTGGTGCTTATTAAATAGAAGCCATTCCTATTCACTAATACTTGCCACTTATCATTAAAAAGGTACAAGTATTATGCTGGTATAAACCAGCCATACGGTCGATCTTCTAACCCTATTACTAGATCCCGGAAGTTAGGCAAAATGCATTTTTTATCTGAATGGATATATTGAAGAATCAGATAGAAATAAATAAGTTTTCGTGCATTTAAGAAGTGTAGAGACAATTTTTATTTTGCCTTTTTTGCCTATTTTGGCTCCCTATTTTAAGATTTAAAGTCTTTTTTGATCGTTATGCAATTTTTTTCTGCGATTTAAACATTTTAAAAAGCACATAATGAATTTCCGTTCATCGAAGACCAAATAGGTTGCACAAATTAAATTACTTAATATCTATTGGAAACCTTATTTTCCCAACCCATGGATTGAACCTCTGAAAATAACAGAACCTTCCTTAGTGGAAGGAATGCACAGGCATAATGAATAGCAGGAAAGAGAGAGGATGAGAGAAGTACGTCTCCTTCCTCACACCCCTTTTGCTGTGACAATCCGTAATTACCTGGTATTCCGGATTTCGAAAGTTTTTCTCTGAGATGGACTATGAGAGTTGATACTTTGAAAAAGCATCTTGTTGTTGCTTGTAAGAAGGGAAAGTAAGAGTAAGTACACTAATTCTGTGATAAATTGATAATAAAGAAATGAATGAGTATTTAAAATACATATTTTCATTAATAATGAGTGAGATTCCTCTTTGCCTTCACTTCTAATAAATGCCTATTTTAATTACAGTACTGCCTATTTTCAGTATTTCAACTGTCCTTTTGCCTGCCTATTTTAACCAAAAATAAATGCCTAACTTCCGGGCTCTACTTATTACATTCATGAATGTCATCACTTGTAAGAATTCGTCATTTTTAAAATTCTTACCACGTGTAATTGGTACTCAACTGTACATGTGACTGGCCTTCGACCAAAAGAGGCAAAACAAGGGAAGAAATTCTTCTTTATAGCCTATGAATAGGTAAATACTCGTATATGACCCTTACCGAAGGCAACGTGTTAATTTGAAATCATTAAATCTTTCTTCAATAATTTCATACAATAAAATTGCCTACAACTCCGGTCATTCTTAAAAGAACAAATTTAATTAGCCATGTTTGTCTACCCCCCCCCCCAGAAGAGGGAAGGGGGATTACTGTGATAGATGTTACCAATTCCTAGCCGGAATTAAAACAATGAGGGAATTTATGGGTTTTTTAACTGATAACAGGAGCAGCTGAACGAAGGGTAATGAAAATATAAGGGCAGATATAGGGGTCTGTTTGTCCACTAATTCGTCTAATCAAATAGCGACCTCTTCCCTCCCTCCACCCCCTCTCCCCCTGCTCCTCCTGTCTTGTCAATAGCTATCTGATAAGGGCTCCAAAGAGGAATCCCGTATGCTGACCTCTTTATTAGGCAGTTGCTTATGGAACAGCTGTTTATCGCAGCTTTCAAGACGTGCAGCCCATTTAAAAAAAGTAATAGGAACTGCGTCATCTTGGCGCGTTTTCGATCTTATACTTGGTGTTGTTTCGAGGAACGACAAATTGAAACAGGTAATATTTTTTATTTTAATGTTTCGTAAAACATTTAATCACCTACACAAATTAAAATTCGAAGATATTATTTTAAGCACCAAGTCAGGAAACTAACTGTAGCCAACATTAAACTAAAAAAAAAAGAAGCCCGTCACGCAGGAGCTGCATAACTAAGCTCTTTGCTTAGAATTTCGGTAGTGTAGGCTGCATTGCTGAATACTTTGCTTAAAATAAGCTATATGACGTGAAAATTTCAAAATTATTTTTTCAAAATTCTTTTACATTTGTAATGAGAAACTCAATAAAATTATATTAATTATTTAAATAATTTCCTTGCAGAGTTTCGTGTATGCTTGGCACCAAACTACTTAATAAATACAGCAAAACTTCACATTTTCGGCTGATGCAGGAACAGGATACAACACCTCTAGCGGAGACGTGAGAAGTAATGTCAAGAAAGAGGGACCTAGCGGCAGCTTTGCTAACTAACCTTTCACTGGAAAGTTCTATTCAGACATAGTACAAAGTAAAACCCCCTTCCGATGGATCAATTTAGTTCATTCTTACAGCACTTCTTTCTACTAAGATAACCAAGACCGAGTTTCGTTACAATATAACAGAAATTGTGAGCAAATTAGTAATTTCGCTTCGGAGTAACCCCCCCCCCGTCCTAACGAACGGATTTAGTTTATTTTTACAAAGTCTTTTTCTCTTTAGATGACCGCTACGAATACCGAGTTTTGTTGAAATATAACAAAAACTAAGGCTGTCATGGTAAAATTAGTGTTTGGCATCGGAGGGGGCACCCCCCCCCCTACTGGTGGACCGATTTTGGTGGCTAACGAACGCGTTCAATCGATTGCTAAGGGAACGCTATGAACCAATTTTCCTGATGAAAAAACAAATAATCTGCCGTCTATCGTGTTAACAGATATATATACTTATAAGTTTTAACGGGGGTCATTATCGGTGTTTATTAGGTAGGATCGATAAAGATTTGAAGAGATTTTTGAAAAATTCCGTCTTGAGTGCAACCTCAATAGCTACTTTCCTTCGGAGGAAAGTGCTAAAAAGCATAGGAAAAATCTGAAAAGTGCTAATTATTCACTCATCCTCCTAGAATCACATTCATTCTTAAAGAAACCTCTATCACAAGCATATTTACATCTCATTTACATGCCTTGTTGGGTCTCCTCGTGGTCTAGTGGGTAACGCTTTGATTCTAATGCAGTAGATATGGGGGTTCGAGTCATACCTAGAGCAGCAAGTTTTCTCATTCCAGGGCCTTTTGAGAAAAATCCCGGCTGCACTATGGATTTCGGCGCTATTACACAGATTATGTTGGCAGACTCGCACGCTTAAGCAGGCCGTTCACGTTCCGATTTGCAGTACGACTTGTGGTCCATTTTCAAAATTTGGACCACAAGTCGGATCCGACTGGCGACGGAGTTGGAGCGTGAGTGAGGGAGTCGGATCAAAGTCGTCCAACTTAGCACAGTCATTGGTTGATCTTCGAGCATCTTTGTCGATGGAGTCTGCACTCGATACATTTTTTGGCTCATGAGCAACGTACGCAGCCCTGAAAACAGACTAGGACTAAAGTTGGATCGCTAGTTGGATAGCAAGTCGGAGCGTGAGTGGAGTCGACTATCTAACTAGTAGTCCTACTAAGTTGATACATTTTTTGGCGCATGAGCAACGTACGCAGCCCTGAAAACAGACTAGGACTAAAGTTGGATCGCTAGTTGGATAGCAAGTCGGAGGGTGAGTGGAGTCGACTATTTAACTAGTAGTCCTACTAAGTTGATACATATTTTGGCTCATGAGCAACGTACGCAGCCCTGAAAACAGACTAGGACTAAAGTTGGATCGCTAGTTGGATAGCAAGTCGGAGTGTGAGTGGAGTCGACTATCCAACTAGTAGTCCAAATAAGTCGTACTGCAAATCGGACGTAAATGGCTCGATATACCCTCAGTGTGATTACGACTTGTCCACTCAACGAATTATGGTAAAATTATCTTCTCCTATTTCTCTTATTAACCCTTTAATGTCACCACCACATTGAATTATCATCACTATATTTCTAAAACCCTTTCAGAGATTCTTACCTGGATTTAACGTTTCATTCTCAACTTCAAAATTATGAACCTTAATATGAAATTTAAAAATTATAATAGACTTTAACACGACTAGGGGGTGAGGTTAGTTGACATATGCTGGAGGACCTGAATTCAAGTCCCCAGCAACCACTAACGATTTTTATCGTCTAGTGCCTTCGTTCATGGGTTGGTTTCGGCCTCCCTGACCGTCACCAGGCCTATCCAGCCTTTAATTAATTTATTAATGGGTACCTTGGTGGTAATGGCCTAGCAGTCGAAGCAGCAAAGGAGAATATCAGGCGGCCGGAGCAGAGTACTGACCACACTATCTCCCTAGTGTGCCGTATAGTAATGAATTAGATACCTCCTTTAGTGGGTTCTCCCGTGGCCTAATGGTTAGCGCCTTGGATTCATAAGCGGGAGATGGTGGGTTCGATCCCCACCTCCAGCAGGAATTTTCTCATCTCAGGGCTCGTAAAAAAAAAAACAAAAAAAAAAACCTCCTTTAGTATCTGCCCCCCGTGAATTTTTTTTTTTACACGACTTAATTAAAGGTACCTAATATATTGTATTATTATATACCTACCTTATTTACTGTAATTTGTATAGGAATTAGTAATATAGGAGGAGTATCCTTCTTATACTTCATTTTATGCGGATACCTGATGATGAACTTAAACAGATTCGAAACATGGAAAATATAAGGAATCATCGGGTTTCGGTCTTTTGTTGAATAAAAAATTCATTATATAGTTAAAATGTGTTTATTTACGCCAACGTTTCAGCTAGATATACAAGCATTCTTCAGGGCTGTGGAGAAGAGGGGGGGGGCTGTCCCGTTTCGCGGAGGCTACATTTCTGAAGTGGCAAACATAAGTTAATGTTTTAAACAATATTTGGGAGCAACTCCTTATAGTTACTTCAAGATAGAGATGGGCATAATTTTATTTATAAATAAAAATACGAATTTATTCGTACTTCATATATTTGTAAATGCGAATATAAATAAATTCGTATTCATAAGTGTGAATACGAATTTAACTTTATTCACGTATATTAAATATAAAAATACAAATAAAATTTTATTCGCAAATTTTCCTGCGAATACAAATAAATTCATAGAAAAAATTGTAAATAATCACAAAAAATGTGAATATTTACAAAAAATCTGAATCTAGGCGCTGACAAACTCGGCGTTAAGCGCCTTAAAAAAAAATCACCTTCAATAACTTTCGTAATATCATCTTAATACGATAAAATTCATAATTTATTTGCGAATTTTATTGTGAATAAATTTGTATTCACAAATTATAATGTGAATAATTTTGTATTCATATGTTTTAATGTGATTTTTTTAATCACATGAATTTTTGTAAATATTCACATTTTTTGTGATTATTTACAATTTTTTCTGGGAATTTATTTGTATTCACAGGAAAATTTGCGAATAAAATTTTATTTGTATTTCTATATTTAATATATGTGAATAAAAATAAATTCGTATTCACACTTATGAATACTAATTTATTTATATTCGTATTCACAAATATATGAAGTACGAATAAATTTGTATTTTTATTTATAAATAAAATTATGCCCATCTCTGCTACAAGGTAATAAATTCATTGGAAGAAACGAAACCGAGAATTTTAGGCCCGTTTTCGCCGGCTAGAACCGTGTTGCAAGGATCATGAGAAACCATTTTACAACGCAAGCATATGTTGGCTCTGAGTATAGTTTTCTCTGTCCTTCCAATAAACCCATACACTTGCATTGTATATTCATCATCCGTTCTAGAAGACATATTCAATAGTCTTGCCTCCTGTGTTTTATTCATGTTATCTTGCATCCAGATGGAATATTAATTAAGTAAGAACATGTACAAGCACTAATTGCAGCTGTATGTGCATCTATTAACTGCAGTTCTGGTACGTGTTCTGATTGTGATGAACTCACATGGATATATATAGTACAGGGTCTGCACATGCTTATCTAGATTTACACTTATAACAAAAAAAAAAAAATTGGTTAAGTTTGCTCAGGTTTGAAGAGTAAAGAAACTTGAGGCAAACCGCTCAAGACTTTTGTAAATGTAATATGCACGTTAATGTTATATGCACGTAATGTCGTTTGATTTAAATCGTTTATATATGTATATACATTTTGCTTGGTATAGCTTGGAGTAGGGAGCTTAGAAGAAACAGCTCACTCAAAACCTATATAAAGTGATATATATATATATATATATATATATATATATATATATATATATATATCACTTTTAGCGCGGTTCCTCCCTCCCTCCATAAGGAGGAAACCCCGCTTATGAGGTTGATTTCATGACACAATCCGGAAGTGCCGACTAGAAAATTTCATGTTTCAGATCTCATAGATCAAGAATATAACAGTGGTTCAAATTTATATATATATATATATATATATATATATATATATATATATATATATATATATGTATATATATATATATTTGTCTGCTCGCTCTCTAGATGGCTCAAAAATGGTCCGATTTTAATGAAATTTGGTAAAAAAATCTCTTGTCTAATTGGAAAGGTCTAGATTGTTGACAAGTAGAATCCATCCACCGGAAGATGCTTTTTGGAGCGAAATTCGCGCGAAAAAAATCGTAATGCATACGTTTTCGAGTTCAGGTACTCTTTTTACAGGCTTCTTAACGTAAAATAACGAATGTGTAACCGATTTTTCAGTTTGGGTATTTAGAAACGATTAATTGAGTTGAATCATATTCCAGACGTTTGATATTCATCTAATCTATGATAGGTAAATTTTGGTTCCGTTTGGAGTTGAGGAAGTACTAGAAATAAAATATTTCATTAAGGGGCATGAAAAGGTTTGGGAATTTCGTACATTTTCTATAATATCTCGAAAACGGTTGGAAACTCGTGGTATGTGGAAGTTAACCATTCGAAAGCTTACTAAATTCTCTACAATAAACGTTCTAATGTATTGTTTGATGGGGCGATGTCAATCGGAGAAATAAAGACTTGAAAATTCGCAATTGTTAGTTTTGCTCATTTGAACGGGTTTTGGTATCTGTTTACCTAACGTTTTAACTAGTTGTAGCTTATTTTAATTCCATTTAACAGTAAAACAAGTATGTTGCTAAAACATAAGAAAATGTGAAACATTGTTTTAGTTTTTTGTAGAGCAAACGTTGAGAAGTTGGGGGAAGTCGCCGTGATACTGTCAGTTTCCTGTTGTGGCGCCTTAAAAATATTTTCTTTTCGAGATTTTATTTAATATTTTTCACGAAAGATCAAACCCCACCAATTACTGGTCTTATTCCTTTACTAATAACATTACAGATATGAACGGAACCGCGCTAAGAAAACGCAGTTCCTGAGAGTCGGACTTTTTTTAATTGGGTTTAAGTAATGTTGTGGATGTCCATGTTCATTCTGGAAATGTGTAAGACTGTCCTGTTAATTATAAGATGCTACATGCAAAAATTTTAATTGCAATATTTAGATTATAACGTCCATTTATTATTAACTAAGAATTTTAGGACGGGTTATCTATAGGTTACCACCCTTTTATAGCGAATATAGGGCTTAACAGTCACGGCCACCGGGGTTCCTGAATTACAATACCCAAGAGGTGTTAATTGTAATAGCTCCTTAATTTCCGCGGTTCTTGGTGGATGGACTTCTTAAAAATCTATATACATGAAAATCACGTGTCTGTTTGTTCCTTATACAAATCCGTTTGACCGATTTTCACCAAACTTGGAACACTGGTAGCTCTTGATCCGAGGAGTCTCGTAGGCTAAGTCAAAAACGTCAACCAGCTGTAGACAGACAGCAGTATGTTCGTTCCTTATACAAATCCTCAACGTTCGTCCGATTTTGACCAAACTTGGTACACAGGTAGATCTTGATCCATGGAATGTCGTAGGCTAGGTCAAAAACGTCTACCAGCTGTCTGTCATCATGTGTGTTCCTTATACAAATCCACACAGTTCGACTGATTTTGAACTTGGCACAAAGGTAGGTCTTCATCCGGGGAGTGTCATAGGCTAGGTTAAAATCGTCTAGGACTCATAGTTAGGAGGCCACAGGTTCGAAACTATGAACCCAAATATTTTCTTTGATTTTAATATTACTTATTTGATTTCTAATTTATTTTTGCTTTTATAGATGCAGAAAGTAGGTGTAGCATGGTAACAGGTAGTGAGAAATAAAAATTACTGTCCATAACAAAATAAAAAGAATACATAAAACTGTTTATACATATTGCAGTACTTACGATGATTAGGAAAGGGCCCAGCCTTCTCCTGTAAGATTTTATTTTCTTTTTAAAATATAATAGTTATAATTAGAAATTAAAAATAAATAAATACAAGACAAAGGATTGTATTATCTGTGTATAAGATGGGGAGAGTAAAAGAGTTTTTATACACTGGAGTGTGTTTGCTGCTAATACACAATTCTCAGAAATGCATTAAACTTCATAAAACTCTCATTGGTCAAGCTTTTATTGGAAGGTTGGTAATTACAGAGGCCGGCCGCTTCAAGCAAGCCAAGCTTATAGTCAACGCTGCTTCTTCAACATCTTCAGGGAACATGATCAAGTACGCATTATAACACTTTATATATATATATATATATATATATATATATATATATATATATATATATATATATATTAATAAACATATAAAAATATATAACCTTTATTATTAATATTATGTTCCATTAATATTATTACATTATTGTTAATTTTCTCCTTTATCTTCTTAGATTTAATTTTTATATTTGTTGGAATTATACATCCCTGTTTAAGCAACTTGAGCTTTCAAATTATTTTACAAAGTATTTTTTTACCAATTTTTATCAAAATCGGTCCGGCGAACAGACAAATATCCGATATGAGTCAATCCATTAGAAATGGTCCAGAAAAAATGATCTGGTTGCTTCACCATTATTGAAAAAATTGATATTTTTACCATCAACTATTTATGGAATCTGTAGTTAAAAATAAATTTTAAATATTTTTAGAGTCAACCGGTTGAAAATAGCAGCCAAATTTGTTTCACCGCGCTTGCTGATTTTTGAGTTTATATGCTCTTACGGAAAAATCATTTTCTGAGAACTGGTAAGACATAGACTAATAATTCAAAAAGTCCGTCACGCAGGAGCTGCATAACTAAGCACTTTCCTCAGAATTTTTGTAGTGTAGACTACATTACTGAATAATTTGCTGTAAGTAACCTATATAAATAAAATAAAAACGTGAATAGTTCTGCTCATTTGCATTTCTTATGAGAACTGTTCAATTATTAATTTTGTAAATAATGTGCTTCGAGAGTTATGTTAACTCTGTACTACTTAATAAATACACAAAAAGTTCATTTTCCGTCTTTTGATCTGACGCAGGAACAGGATACAGACCCCCTAGTGGGAGATAGCGCTCCTCGCGGCGGCCTTGGGAACCTACGTCTGGCCGGCTAATTCCAATGAAACAGAGTTTAAAGTAAACCCTCCTTTCCAATCGACCGATTTACTTAATTTTTACAACAATTCTTTCTCATGAGATACCCATGACGTATACCGCGTTTCGTTACAATACAGCAGAAATTACGACCGGTATGAGTATATTAGTACTTTAGGTCCGGAGTAAACCCCCCCTCCAAATAAGCCGATTTAGTTTATTTTTACAACCCATTTTTCTCTGCTGATTACCACCACGAATACCGAGTTTCGTTGAAATGTAACAAACATTACGGCTGGTAGTGGCAAATTGGTAATATCGGTCCGGAGTAAACCCCCCCCCCTCCTAATAAACCGATTTAGTTTATTTTTACAACGTATGTCTCTCTTTAGATCAACATAACGAATACCGAGTTTCGTTGAAATATAACAAAAACTACGGCTGGCAGGGTCAAATTAGTGTTTTGGGTTCGGGGTAAACCCCCCCTCCCGGTGGACTAATTTTGGTGGTTAACGAACTCGTTCAATCGTTTGCTAATTGAACGCAGTATACCACGTTTCGTGAAGAAAAAACAAAAACTCTGGCCGCTATCGTGTTACCAGACACACACATATATATGTATAAATTTTAACGGGGGTCATTTTCGGTGCCTACTAGGTAGGATAAATAAAGATTTGAAGAAATTTTTCAAAACTTCCGTCATGAGTCCAACCTCAATAGCTACTTTCCTTCGGAGGAAAGTGCTAAAACTATTGTTTTTCTTACCATCTGATCTATATTTTATGTCTTCTTTACTATTCGAATATTTTGATGCCCAATACCTGAAAACTGCAATTGAAAACAACTGTTTATACATATATCACTAAATGCCGTGTGGAGGGTAATTGTTTGGCATAAGGGGATGTATATCAAATTTTATTTTTGGCACGATAATAAACCTAGCTAAGTAGCTGGTATTAAAAGTATTCTTAACCCTGATATTTGTTCCCTTACAATTTATAAATTTTTAAACTTCAATTTTTTACAATTTTTGATAAATTTAGGCTTTAATATATCTGGTAAGGGGCTTGATAAAAATGTAATATTTTATGTTATTTTATACTTCGATGTAATATAAAACCACTGTAAACATTTCGACTTGTATATTTTAGTACTTTAGTAGCAATGAATTTTTGAAAATGTCTATTTTTGCGCCTATTTATTTATTTAAATTTTAACGTCCATTATTATAAACTAACCATTTGCGCCTATTTAGCAGTGTGTAAACTTGAATAATTCATTAAAATTTTAAAAGAGCTTATAAACTCAAAAATCAGCATGCGCGGTGAAACAAAGATGGCTGCCATTTTCAAACGGTTGACACTAAAAAATTTTTAAAAATTGTTTTGGACTACTTTTGAATATTCAGTCTGTTTATGTTTATATTACGAATCCCTCCTTTTCAATTTATTTTTGGTTTACATGTTCTGTTTATTAAAGCATTAAATTAACTTCTATTTATCATGTTTGGTGTAACTTACTTAGTCTGTGCTGAAATTTAATTTGAAACACATCTCTCAAGACACCGCTTATGCCATGTTATGCTTTGGGAATTCCATAAAGGATAAAATTCTTTATCCTGCTTATCGAAGAAGAACTCCTGCAGGCTACTGTAGAAGAAAATCCTGTTGTAACAGTCGAAGAGCTAGCAGAAAAACTTGGACAGACTACACACTACCGGCATTTCATATGGGATTACCTAATATATATATACACATATTTGAACAACGGTTATTTTCGTGATCAATGGGTTCCTGAACGTGAAATAATTTAGGCAGCACTTCCAGATTGCGACTTGAGGTCAACTTTATAAGGTTCAAGGATAAACCGCGATACAAAAAATAAAAAAAAATATCAATACCCATATACGATAAAAAATTATATATTAAAAATCATAAAAGATAACCATTATACTGAAAAAGTTCGGGTCTGTTTGCGAAGAACACATCCAGTTACTTTGAAATATCTGTTCTGATTTTAAACAGTGATTTTGGTACTTACTGATAAGCTTACAGGTTCTTTGCAGGTTATCAATTCCTTCTTTACATGTTATCTAGGGTTAGAAACGATATTATATAAATATAGTAATCAAAGGTTAATATAGTAATGAAAAGTATTTAAAATCACTGCAATCACTACTAAAAGTAATTGTTTTTACTACTATATTTATAAAATATGATTTATAACTAACCCTTAGACAACTTGTATTTGTATGTAATACATTTAGGCTAGTAAAGCATAAATGAAAATAAGCAGAATATCTCTCAGCAAGTAATATTTATTAATAAAAAGGTTAATATTACAAAGTTTAGGGACCTTCTCACCTATTTTTTGATCGATGGTTCTACTGCATACTTTTGTTTTATATTAATTTCACATTATGGGCATACGTGCTATTCGTTTCCGCTCGCTCAAGAAGATATCAAAACTCTAGGCAATCCAATTCGCTAAAATTAATAGAATTATATTAATTTTTGCGAGGTGGATTGACTTGAGTGTTGAAGGTTACTTTACTACCAGCAACGACCAATAGAATTGCCCATACGGAGAGCCAATATAAAAGCTAATGCTAAGAGTTATGCGCATGCGCTGAATCAATGTTATAATCACTACAGATACTTCCCAAGTAACTGGATGTGGTCTTCGCAAACAGACCCAAAAAGTCATTTACTTTAAGAATAAGCTATATATATATATATATATATATATATATATATATATATATATATATATATAAATCACGTGTCTGTCTCTATGTCCATTTGTATGTTTGTTCCTTATACAAATCCACACCGTTCGACCGATTTTGACCAATCTTGGCACACAGGTAGAACTTGATCCGGGGAGTGTCGTAGGGTAAGTCAAAAACGTCTACCACCTGTCTATCTGTATGTTTGTTCCTTATACAAATCCACACTGTTTGACCGATTTTGACCAATCTTGGCACACAGGTAGGTCTTGATCCGGGGAGTGTCGTAGGGTAAGTCAAAAACGTCTACCACCTGCCTATCTGTATGTTTGTTCCTTATACAAATCCACACCGTTCGACCGATTTTGACCAATCTTGGCACACAGGTAGGTCTTGATCCGGGGAGTGTCGTAGGGTAAGTCAAGAACGTCTACCACCTGTCTGTCTGTATGTTTGTTCTCTATACACATCCACACCGTTTGACTGTATTTGACCACACTTGGCACACATGTAGGTCTTGACACGGGGAAAGTCATAGACCTGGTTAAAATCGTCTAGGACTCACAGTTCGGAGGTCACGGGCTCGAAACTGTAAACCCGAATAGTTACAGATTTGTGCTATTAGGTGTTAATATTACTTATTTGTAAAAATATAAATGAAAATATTGAGAATATTCTTCCATCAGTATTAAGAAAATTGGTATACTTACCATGGTTTGGAGTAATATTGGATGACACTGAAACCAATTAAGTCTTAACGGATTTTCCGTTCCAAGATAGTTCATCTTTTAGATTTAGATAATTCTATTTCCGGGTCCTGGTAGTTTTTACTCAACAAAGGTTTATTTCTTCTCACCTAAATGTGTTTTTTTCCCGGAAAAAGATGTCTCTGAGAATAGACTAGCCGCGTAGGTTTTTCATCCTCCTCCAGTACCCCGTTCCTCGCTCCTCCAGTAGATTGCTGGATAAGGCTAAACTCCGGGCTGGAAATTCCTCAAATCGCTCCTGTAATGAGCTTCCAGATCCTATCTCGCCACCTACAAATTCTCCAGGAGATATTCGGAGCATGCGAGTGTTATCTTCACACCTGGACTCCAGGGGCTCTGCCACTTTCTTCAAACCATGATTTTTCTTCCCTTTTCCAGTATCAATCTTATTACGGACGTCTAATAATAATAGTTGTGATTTTTTTATTAGTGTTATTAGCTGGTTTTGTGATCTGAAAGTGGCTTGTTAAACTCGCTGTAAGAATGTGCATACAGGAGGGAGTTATGCTACTTTTTCAGGTGCACTTCTTGGAATGGCCTTTATTATCTCGGTGCGCAGGCTCGCTTTGATCGGCTTGCAAACGCCGCGGTTCATAGCGGACTTTCGAAGTTAAATCAGCTCTTGCAAAATTTGTATACGTCTTTTACTCAATATTAAAAAAGTTCGACTAGCAGGAACTGCGTCATCTTAGCGCGGTTCTGATTTTATCCCTAGTGCTATTAGCAAACAAATTTCGATTTCGATTTTTTTTTATGTTTCGTTGAAAATATAAATTAAATCTTCATTAGAATGAAGTTTAAGGCGTCACAACAGACAACCACTATTGCCAATAAGTTTATCATTTTCTTGCCTTCTTTATCTAAAATACTAATTTTAATCATAAATACAATTTAAAACAAAAAGCAAACAATTAAAAAACGAGTTAAACAAACACAAAACCCTGTTGAAACAAACACTTCTAAGCAGTTATTTCTCCGATTGACATTGCCCAATCGAAAATTGCTTCAGAACCTTTTTTTTTGTAGAGAATTTAGTAAGCATTCGAATGGTCACTTTCGAAGATAAAGTGTGTTTTAGTTTTTTGCGTTTTTCTTGGAAACCAAGCAAAAACGACAAAAATGCCTTTGGACTTTTTTTTCTTTCTTTTTTTTTAACCTGCATCGATTCCCGAAGTTTGGCCGTTTATTTTGGGGACACCCTGTATATATATATATTATTTATTCTTATAGATGACCCAAAATATCAAAATTCTTTTTTATCCTAGGAGGCATGGGGTCATTAAGCAGTCTTCCTTTATTATACTACTTTATTTATTGGGCCCGACATGTTTCGTGCATCTTTTCTTCATTATTAAATAAAGAAAGAAATACCCTGAAAAGAAAAATAAAAGAAAATATTTATATTTTAAAAAATTCGAAAATAGCAGTGAATAAAAGAACTGATCTGAAAAATGTTCACCAAATTTTCTATGGAATAATAGATTAATACCCAAAAATGTATAAAACAATATTTGACGAGTAGACTTACAGGGTTAGTATTAAGCCGGACTCCAGAGGGAGTACTTGGTAACGGGAGGACTTCCTTGCAAGGTAGGACTCAACACCTTTTATAAAAATATGTAATTTAGCTATAATTATTGCAATATTTAGGGTAGAAGTAACATTTAATGAACATGATAATGTTAATGCCTTTTGTGGAACAGTTCAAATTTGATAGTTTTAATATAGTAAAAAAAAGGTTTGTGTGGATGTGCAAAAAATTATATTTTGTTGTAGAAGTGCCCCTGAAGAGGTGCGAAGAAAAGATGCACGAAACATGTCGGGCCCAATAAATAAAGTAGTATAATAAAGGAAGACTGCTTAATGACCCCATGCCTCCTAGGATAAAAAAGAATATATATATATATATATATATATATATATATATATATATATATATATATATATATCATTTGTGAAATATAACATTTTTTATGGCTTCTGGTAGATATTAGTTTGTCTCAGATATGTCAGAATTTCGACAATGTGAGTACTATTATCTGTCAAAAGTTCTTTCATGTCATTTGACAGGTTTGTGCCGTCTCGTTCCTCCGGTCTGCGTTGCAAATGGCTACACGTTGTTCTGTCCTGTTTCATTATTAAATGGCGATATGTCAGCAATTAATGCCCCATGCGGAGTCTGGTAACTACAAATTCCTTACACCTGGAGGCTCGGTTGCTGGATGGCCAGGCACCAATGTTGTTTAAAGAATTAAAACGTAATTCAAATGGCTACACGTTGTTCTGTCCTGTTTCATTATTAAATGGCGATATGTCAGCAATTAATGCCCCAAGCGGAGTCTGGTAACTACAAATTCCTTACACCTGATGGCTCGGTTGCTGGATGGCCAGGCACCAATGTTGTTTAAAGAATTAAAACGTAATTCAAATGGCTACACGTTGTTCTGTCCTGTTTCATTATTAAATGGCGATATGTCAGCAATTAATGCCCCAAGCGGAGTCTGGTAACTACAAATTCCTTACACCTGATGGCTCGGTTGCTGGATGGCCAGGCACCAATGTTGTTTAAAGAATTAAAACGTAATTCAAATGGCTACACGTTGTTCTGTCCTGTTTCATTATTTAATGGCGATATGTCAGCAATTAATGCCCCATGCGGAGTCTGGTAACTACAAATTCCTTACACCTGGTGGCTCGGTTGCTGGATGGCCAGGCACCAATGTTGTGTAAAGAATTAAAACGTAATTCAAATGATATTTGAATTATGAATTACGTTTATTAATTGTAATTGGAAAGTCTGAAAATATCAATTGCAGGTGCTAATGGCCCTACCAGTCGAAGCAGCCCCCCCCCCAATTATATCAATAGTAATTTGAAAAAAGCCAAGTATTTGAATTGTGATTCAATTACAATTCTTGATAAAATTGACTTTTTAATTACTGACTATCATAAATAGTGATAATTACACATGCAGTTTAGTAATAGATAAAATATGTTTATTTATGTATTCTTAATATTGGCGGGGGGGGGCCTGGACTAATAAGTTGGAGGACCTGAGTTCAAATCCCGAGCAAGCACTAACGATTTTTTTTTCTAGTGTCTTCGTTCATGGCTTGAATTCGGCCTCCCTGACCGTCCCTAGGCCAACCCAGCCTTTAATTAATTTAATAACGGGTACCTTGGGTGCTAATGACTCTAGCAGTCGAAGCAGCCAAGGGGAAATCAGGTGACCGGAGCATAGTACTGACCACACTATCTCCCTTATGTGCCGTATGGTCAAGAATCAGATACCTCTTTAGAATCTGTCCCTCAGGGCCCTCGTGGCCTGTTAAGGGGCTGATTTTTTTTTTTTTTAATATTGGCGAGTTGACTGGGTAAATCAACCTTTATAATACTTTTAATATACCATATTAAAATAATTCCATTGTAATCCGGCTATATTGTTTGTCTGTAAATAGGAAAGAATAGCCTTTTTTCATGCGTCAAGGTTGTTTATTTATTACAGTAATTCTATAAATTAGGGTATATAGATTAGGGAGAGGTGTTCCAGAAGCCTGGAGTCTGGAAGGTGGTGGATGCCCTTGTAGATGAAGATTGCTGGAATCATCTTCCAGGATTATAGTGATGTGTAGTGTAGATTCCAGCTTCTAGATAATTACACCTCTGAGCCAATATGGTGCTCTTTACCGTACCCGGAGGGTGTGGGAAATCCACGGTCAGGTGTTGAATGGTCTCCTTAGACAATGCGGTGGCTGTACACCCAGATCTGATGAGCGGTTGGTCTGTGGTGGTTGTGAGAAATTCTATCCATTTGTAGAGATTTGTAATTTTCAATTACACGTAGAGAGCATCCAAGATCCCAGCTGGGATGCGGTAGCTCTAACAGGTGTCCGTGGGAACTCTTTTCTCACTGTCGCTCTTATTGTCTGTTAGAGCTGGGGTTTATATTTCATTTGCAAATGTTTTTTTTTTTGTTCATCTATGTGTAGAATGTGTTTGTTCATCAATGTGTGTCATGTATGTGTGCTTATCACTTGGATATTATCATACAATCTGAAGGTCCCAACAAGAAACGTCGAAATAAGCCGTAGGTCTAGAATAAATCGGTCGTTCTCATATATAAACACTAAAATAGAACATCGTAGAATTTTAGGAAAAGCGAACCAAGGCAAAAGTTGGAATAACTCAACTAATTATATTTCGGCAAAAAAAAAAAAAAAAAAAAAAAAAAAAAAAAAAAAAAAAAAAAAAAAAAAAAACCAAGGGAATTTGTTTACATAAAAATAATTAATAAGAGTAAATATTTTTGTATAAAAATAAAAGGGTAAAAGATAGATTCAGTATATTAATGTTTAAAAAAAAAAAAAAAAAAAAAAAAAAAAAAAAAAAAAAAAAAAAAAAAATTATCTATATTAAATATGAGAAAATAAACAATGAGAAAATTGTAATAACAATAAATAGCAAAATAATGTATTTTTTATTGGAAGATGAAAATCATTATTGTGTCTTTATTTTGGGATATTTAATATTCTTTATTCTGATACTTTATTCTCTATTCTGAAGCCGCTCCTAAGCACGCACAATCAAACTCACGTACACGCGTACGCACACACACAAGTATCAAGTATATATATATATATATATATATATATATGTGTGTGTGTGTAGAAGTATTCGAGGGCATAGGGTAAGCCCTAATTTGACTTAATTTGGTTTCTCTGGCGCTATACTATTTAAAGATCCACAGAATGATGTTGTATTTTATATTAGAAGTCAAATAAAATCAGCCTGGGTTTATTCCACCAGTAAGTCTATTCTTGTATTTGTAGGTTGGTTCAGGTTGATAGAGTTCTGTAGTCCTAGTGTCACGGTGATAGTCTGTTCTTGTATTTGTAGGTTGGTTCAGGTTGATAGAGTTCTGTAGTCCTAGTGTCACGGTGATAGTCTGTTCTTGTATTTGTAGGTTGGTTCAGGTTGATAGAGTTCTGTAGTCCTAGTGTCACGGTGATAGTCTGTTCTTGTATTTGTAGGTTGGTTCAGGTTGATAGAGTTCTGTAGTCCTAGTGTCACGGTGATAGTCTGTACAGATTCTTATTTGGTTCTGCCTTGCTTTCTGCGCATTGTACAAAGTAAACGTGCTTGTAAGTCATGGTATTGTAAAGCTAACGATACTAGGCCTTGTTTCTTGCCTCTATGCCTAATAAATAGAAAGTTTTGGGTCTTTTTGAGAAGACCACATCCAGTTACTTCCGAAGTAGGAGTAGTGATTTATAACAGTTACTCGTACTCGCTGATAAGCTTACTGATTAGCTTACAGGTTCTTTGCTGGTTATCTATTACTACTTGACTCGTTTTCTACGGTTATAATCCATATTAGATAATGGAAAGCAAATTTTATTAATAAAAAGGTTAATATGATCAAAATCAATTCTCTCAACTACGAAAAAAGTTATTAAGCATTAAAGTTATCAAGTATTAAAGTTATTAAGCGTTAAAGTTAACTGTTTTACAGGTTATCAAGGATAACATAAACCATGATATTTGTAAACACACATATTTTATTCCTTTTCTCTCTCTTTCTTTTTGGATATTTTACATTTATTTAGCATTATGGGCATACGTGCTATGCGTTTCCGCTCGCTACGCTCGCTCAAGAAGACATCAAAACTCTAGCCAATCCAACTCGCTAAAATTAATAGAATTCTATTAATTTTAGCGACTCTAGTCAATCCAACTCGCTAAAATAATAAAATAATAGAATTCCATTAATTTTTCCGAGTAAGAAACAAATCGCTTTTTCTTTGTCAGGAACATCGCGAACTAATTGTAAAATTACAATTATTATAGTCTTCTGGTATTGACCGTGTCAAACTTCTTTGCCGACGTTTCGCTAGTCATACTGCCAGCTTCCTCAGGGCTTAGTCTGAGAATGAGGATGTTCTTCTAGTTGTTCAGTATACATACTGGTCTTTGTATTCATCCGCGGGCGTAATCTGCTCTTCCATGAAACGTCGGCAAAGAAGTTTGTGACACGGTCAATACCAGAAGACTATAATAATTGTAATGACTCGGACCGTGGAAGCCTAAGAGTTAAATTAATTGTAAAATACCCATTTTTCACACTAACATAAGTAGTGCTTTTTTATAAACAAAAGCTAATTCACTGTTGAAGGTTACTTCACTCCCAGCAAGAACCAATACAATTGCTCATCGGAATCCTCCAATAGGAAGGCAAAGGAGTTATGCGCATGCGCTGAATCATTGATACAATCACTACTGCTACTTCAAAAGTAACTTGATGTGGCCTTCGCAAAAAGAACCAAAGTTTTTGTTTTTGAGGTATAATTTGAAGATTTGTTTTTAACAGGTTAGAGTATTTACATTTTGATCGACTATTTTAAAGACATTGACCCTAATTTACATTACCCTTCATTTCTACCAGGAGCTAAATTGGCTATTCCCTCTTTATCGTCGTCAGTACTTCCTCGGCTCAGTCCTTTACCAAGTAATTCAATCCCGTAGACCTTCTTATATTTTTCAACTTCTTAAATTTAAATCCTCTGTTCAATCCCGTAATACCCGATCTCGTCCTTCCGATATTTATATTCCTTCCCACCGAACAGCAATATTCGAAAAATCATTCGTCACCCGTGCCACCTCGCTATGGAATTCCTTGCCTTCGTTTGTCCGCCATTCTACCAACCTAGAAACCTTTAAATCCCGACTCTTCCACCACCTTCTATCCCTCCAAGTTTTACCCAACACCTAGTCTATATTGAAGCTGTACACTATATATTGATACTGATAGCACTTATAAGTTTTCAAGTTTATACGTAAAATTCAAAATTATTTTGTAATTTCAAAATTATTCCTATGGGACTTCTGTCCCGGAATAAGAATAAAACTTTTCATTCATTAATGTAAATAGGACGACCAAGACTTCAGAACCCATCCTTTCCTTATTGTACCCATTCCTTACAGACCTTATCAAGATGCTGTTCGTTGCCAGAAACCCCGAGAGTCCCTATCATCCAGCGGGATAGACTTACTTGCTCCAGAGCGGAGATTGACAACATCCCGATCCCCACCAAGAAGATCGGGTGGTGGGAGTAGAACCAATGGGTTAAGGTGGGAGGTTTCTGCTTTGCATACCCGTTCTTCTAGTGGGCGTGTTGTCCCGCCTCCTCGCCATGTCAGATCCCTCTAGCTATCCATCTATTCGGGTATAGGTGTTCTTCTGGCTTTAATAGCGTCGATTCCGGGTGTACTCCACATCGGATAAGTACGGAAGACAACTTAAGTCGAAATTCAGGCTTAACCCAAAACTAATAGTCCGAGAGCTGGTAACGCACGTTTCATGAAGTGATTTATGCACCCTGAAATTTTGCTATAATGTACCTCTTGGGTAGATAAGAAGGTAAGTATGTGTTTCCTGGACATACCATGGAACACCAGGTACTGCGCTTAGGGGGGAGTATGTGTATGCAAGACTTACCATGGAACACCAGGTACTGCGCATAGGGGGAAGGTGCAAAAAAATATGGTTGGCCTTAATTTAAAATTAAGGCAATTTTACAATGAATAATAAATAAGGCAGGGAATAACATGTAAAAAAAAATGAATCAAATTAAGGAAGATATGAAAAAAGTCTCCAAATATTTGTCATTAGCAAAGGAAAAAATTAAATTAATGACGGATTGCCTTGAATATTTTTTTACGTCCTAATTATTCTTGTACGCTCCCTAAATTGTGGTAACATATTATAAATTTACTCGCATCATTTGTTTAAAAAATGATTGAAAAATCGTGGTCGGTGGAAGGTGAACATTAGAAAGATTCGGAAGTAAATTTTAATATCACCATCAACAATCTTTTTATTTTCGGTTGACTTGGTTTTGTTACATTGTTGATAATGCGGATTGGGCAATTTCCTGAGAGGAAACTGTCATTTGTAACGTTGCATTGTAATGTACTGTAAATTTATGCTTTGTAATCTCATTGTAATATTTGATATTTCACGAGTGTAGTATTTATATATTTCAAGAAATATCAAAATACAACGTTAACTGTTTTTATCCCAAGTTTTCCTAACGAAATTAGGGATAAGGACGCAACCTCGGACTTTTCGCCTGTAAAAGGTAGAAAAAAGTTGTACTTGACACGGCAAATTAAAAGTGGGTTGTGCCAGTAAAAGTGTAAATATTGTAACATAGTTCCAAACTATGTTAACAATCGAATCTTGAATTACTTAGTCTGGTTGTATTGTTATTAAATTGGGGGCTCCAGCCTCATTCCTCTCAGCTCTTCAAGTTATTATAATAATTTATTTATGAGCACCCCGCATTGACAGCGTTTCGCCCTCTTCAAGTTATTACATAGGGCATAATACAAGGAAATTTTCTAACCTCTTTGGGCTCAGTAATGATATGGCAAGAGAAGCGAAAGGCTCTCCGTTTTGGTAAAGAGTTTTAAACTTCTCCTTTTAGGGAGCTATGTATTAATATTACGGAAAATATGTTTTTGTGGCGTGCAACTTTATGTTTAAATAAACAAATCATGCCTCAAGTTCAGAATACAGTTATTTACAATTTTTATGTTTGTTCTTTTAGTCCAGTAATTATGAAGTTTTAACAGAATAATTAGTTTGTCATATTAATAATCTAATAATGGGCTTTATTTCACTAAGGAGAGAGTAATTTTGCGTAGACCATACTTTTTACAAAATTCAGAAAGCAATATACCTCCAGGAATGCACTAAAATTGTCCAAGATAAAATTTGTTAATACAGGGTGTATTGCAACTAGATGGCAACACTCTAGAGTCTTAAGTAAGGTCAAACATTTAGTTAAACCCTGTCGATCCCAAGTTATCTGTTTTTCTTCCAGACATAAACCCTTCTAATGGTTCATCGGAAATAGCCTCACTTTAATATAGGGTGTATTGCAACTAGATGGTAACACTCTAGGATCTAAAGTAAAATCAAACATGTAATTAAACCCTGTCGATCCCAAGTAATCTGTTTTTGTTCCAGACATAAACCCTTCTAATGGTTCATCGGAAATAGCCTCACTTTTATTATTTTCCAACACAGCATTATTATTATTTTTTTTTTAAATGAAAGTGAATGTGTTAAATTCACTTGAATTCCAATGCTACTAAATCAACTTTAGTAGGACATATTTAGTTATAAAAAAGATATAGAAACATGCGATTGGCAGGGTTTAACTAAATTCTGTGACAAGTTTCAAGTGAAGATTTACCTCGGCTTATCAACCGGTGAAAATATACCTATACACCTTATCCTGTGAATATATAGATTCGTCTCTCAATAAGAGAAAACATATCTGAACCCTTAAACCAGTGAATATATACCTCAATCAGTGAAAATATATATATATGAACCCATCAATCTGTGAACATATATTTGAGCCCCCCAACCAGTGAATTAATACCTCAACCCCTTAATCAGTAAAGATATATCTGAACCCCTCAACCAGTGAACATATATTGAACCCCTCAATCAGTGAGAATATATCTGAACCCCATAACCTGTGAATATATAGATTCGCTCTCAATTAGTGAAGTTATACATTCAACCCGTGGAAATATATCTGAACCCTTGAATCAGTGAACATATATTTGAACACCTCAACCAATGAGTATTTACCTTCACCCCTCAACCAGTGATTATATACTTCAACCCCTCAATCAGTGACAATATACTGAACCCCTCAACCAATGATTATATACCTCAACCCCTCAATCAGTGACAATGTACTGAACCCCTCAACCAGTGAATACATACCTTCACACCTCAATCAGTGAAGATATGCCTCCACCCCTTAATCAGTGAAGATCAACCATGATATATCAGTGAATACATTCCTCCACACCTCAATCAGAGAAGATAAGCCTCAACCAGTGAATATCCACCCCTCAATCAGTGAAGATCAACCATGATATATCAGTGAATACATACCTCCATCTCTCAATCAGTGAAGATATACCTCGACAAGTGAATATATACTCCTCAATCAGTGAAGATCAACCATGATACATAAGTGATGATATACTCCCGCACCTCAACCAATGAATATATGCCTCTCAATCAGTGAAGACCGACCATGATATTTCAGTGAAGACATACCTTCGCCGCTCAATCAGTGGAGACATACATCAAACGCTCAAACACATAAAACAATTCTGAACCCCACAATCCTTGAAGATCAACCATGACATATCCTAAACTCTTATCTATGAACCTGCAAATGAAGAGTAGATGAAAAACGATTGAAATATCGACTGAGACTAGCTAAACAGTGCTCAATCCATATGAAGTGATCCAAGGTAGGTTGCTTGGTCATATGAGGTGATCCGAGGTAGGTTGCTTGGTCATATTAAGTGATCCAAGGTAGGTTGCTTGGCCATATGAAGTGATCCAAGGTAGGTTGCTTGGTCATATTAAGTGATCCAAGGTAGGTTGCTTGGCCATATGAAGTGATCCAAGGTAGGTTGCTTGGTCATATTAAGTGATCCAAGGTAGGTTGCTTGGCCATATGAAGTGATCCAAGGTAGGTTTCTTGGTCATTTTTAATTTATTTCATTTTTTTATATGTTTTGACTGCACAAACTGTCAAATACCAATGTTGACATTTTTACTCCACATTGCTATTATATAGGGCTACATAATGTGTAACAATCATAGATTTTTGTCCAGTCCCGTCTGAGATATACAACCTCAAACTTTACAAAAATTTAAAAAATTGAAAATTCAAAAATTCATAACTTGGTTCAGAGTCAAATACCGATAATGAAATTTATACTCTAATTTTCTACCATATTGGCCTACATAATTTGTAAAAATCATGTATTTTTATTTAGTCCCATCTGAGATATACAACCTTAAACTTTAAAAAAAAATCGAAATTTCAAAAATTCATAAAACATTAAGGAGTGAGTTGTCAATGCTGATACTCTATAAAAAGCGACTACCCAATGATATCTTACTACAAAAAGAAAATATGAACTCTGATAAAAATCTCCTTAATGGTTTTTTTAATTTCTAAAAAGTGGAATTCCTCAATTTTCAACCCCCAACTTTGGAGACCATTTAGACTGGAAAGACTTGCATATGGAATTATGGCTATGTAACAGTATTGTAGGGGAGAGAGTACTGAAGGAAATGATGCCAGTTCCAATCTTCTAGCATGATGCAGTCCAGAGATAATCAATTTAAGCGAAAAATCGCTACGTGATTCGAAACAAAACTGGCCGCTACACTTAAACGGTAAAAGATAAATTTTTTTAAAAAAATCTGTTTTGGACTCCTAGTTTGTGTAGTAAAAACATATCAAATTATGAAATAAATTAAAAATGGTCAAGCAACCCAAATTATTTTTTTTCTGATCACTTTATTCCTTGGTTCATACTACACCATTAGGGGCGATAAATGGATTATTTTTTCACAACTCCTCGGCCAATACTTTGTATGGAGGATTTTTTTGGTCGTATTTTCATTATAATTTCTAATTAAAACTCCTTTTTTCTGAAATGCCCATCTGTCATCAAGATTGTCCTTTAATTAAGTGATAAATCAAATTATAAATAATGAATATAGAAAAAAAAAAAAAAAGCAAGATTTGTCTTGATTTATTGACAATTAAGCCTTTTAGGAATGAAATGGCGTGGTTAGAGCGCATGTGCGGAGTTCAGCATACGTTTCATGATCATTAGTTTCTTCATCTGAGCATTAATTATTTTATTTTATGGTTTATTTTTATTTTTTTTTTTTACATATTTAACAGCTAGTTTTAAGTTTCAAAGAGAAAAAGTTAATGTTTTGTTCAGATATTTCGTAAAAAATGTAAACATGTACTTCAATAGCATTTCGATAAATATCGAGATAATAAACACAAAAATGCACAGAAAAGTGATATCATTATCATTATAATTATTTGTTAATGTAAATTAATTTTATTTTCACTTTATCGTGATTAATATCGTGAGTGTATGAATACGTATGTATGCACATGTGTATAACATGAGTTACACATAGTGTATATAAAGCAATGTTGTGCACTTGCATATACATCTGTAATGTATATAGTAATGTTTATATATATATATATATATATATATATATATATATATATATATATATTATAGTGTACATACTTATAACTGTTATGTTAATTTGTAAAATACTTTTATTGTAAATTAATAGAGAGAATACACTTGCCACAGAAATAATTTTCTGTACAAGCAAAAACGTATTACTATTTACACAGGTCAACATTTGATCTAGAAAAAAAAAAGTCCGACTCGGAGGAGCTGCATCATCTTAACGCAGTTCAGTTTATACCCCTAGTGCCATTAGTAAAGGAATAGAAGCAGTTGTTAGGGTTTTTTTTTTTTTTTTTTTTTTTTTTTTTTTTTTTTTTTTTTTTTTTTGTGTTAATGCTTTATAGCGATGTACACATTACATTATATTAAATTACATAATTGTCTATACTTACATCATGTATATATTACTACATTATATTACGTTATTGTCTATATATGTACATTCTATATAACTAAGGCCTAATACAATTATACAATAAATACTATATACATATACCGTTATGTTAATTAGTACATATATACAATTCTAGGAATTTCAATTCTACGTATAAATCTAATTATACAGCCAACTGGTCTTATTCACGGTTAGTTGTGCATCATCAAAGCAATGCCGATTCACAAAGTCCGTCACGCAGGAGCTGCATAACTAAGCACTTTCCTCAGAATTTGGGTAGTGTAGATTGCTTTCCAGAACAATTTGCTTAAAATATCCTACATAAATTAAATAAAAACATGAATAGTTCTCTTTTAAATTTGTAATGAGTAACTGATCAATTAATAATTTTCTTCCAGAGTTATGTTTACACATGGTACCTATTACACTTCGTAATAAATACAAAAAACCTCATATTATCGTATTTTGATCTAACGCAGGAACAGGATGCAGTCACTCTATTGGTAGAAAGCGCTCCTTGCGGCGGCTTTGTGAACCTACGTCTGACGGGCTTTTCTATTGAAATATATTACAAATTAAACCCCCGCTTTCCGATTGACCGATTCAGCTCATTCCTATAACACTTCTTTCTCATGAGTTACCCACGACGTATACCGCGTTTCGTTACAATACAGCAGAAATTACGACCGGTATGAGTATATTAAGAATTTGGGTCAGGAGTAAACCCCCCCTTCTAATGAACCGATTTAGTTTATTTTTACAACACATATTTACCTGTAGATTACCACTACGAATGCCGAGTTCCGTTGAAATATACCAAAAATCACGGCTGGTAGTGGCGAATTGGTATTGTGGGTCCGGAGTAAACCCCCCCTTCTAATGAACCGATTTAGTTCATTTTTATATCTCACTTTTCTCTCTATATCAACACTACGAATACCAAGTTTCGTTGAAATATAACAAATATTACGGCTGACATAGTCAAATAAGTGTTTTGGGTTCGGGGTAAACCCCCCCTTCCGGTGGACCGACGTTGGTGGTTAACGAACTCGTTCAATCGTTTGCTAATTGAATGCTATATACAAAGTTTCGTGACGAGAAAACAAAAACTCTGGCCGCTATCGTGTTAACAGACACATATATATATATATATGCATATATATATATATATATATATATATATATATATATATATATATATATATATATATATAGATATATATAAATTTTAACGGGGGTCATTTTCGGTGTCTACTAGGTAGGATCGATAAAGATTTGAAGAAATTTTTCAAAAATTCCGTCATGAGTCCAACCTCAATAGCTACTTTCCTTCGGAGGAAAGTGCTAAAAATTAAGCTGGCTTTAGAAATGATGCATGAAAAAAAAATGGCTCCTTTTGGAAGAGCTGTTTGGTCGACCTTAATGTTATTTCTATTTTATATTTTGTCAAATATGTTGATGTCTTTTAGGCGTGAGAATATCTTGTTAGGGTTTGACGTTTCGTTTAAAATATAAAATAAGGAAAACACTATTACCCATACGTTACTCATTCTCATGCTTCCTTTAAGTGGAATATTAATTTTACTGATAAAACGAAAATTACAAATTAAATAGTGAGTTTCAGAAAGACAAAAATCCGTTCAAAAAACAAAACTAACACTTTCGATGTTTTAAGCACTTATTTCTCGAATTGTAGAAAGTTTAGTAATCATTCGAATGGCCACCTTCCACTTACCAAGATTTCGCAACAGTTTTCAAGATATTAAGGAAAATATACGAAGTTCTCAAAACGTTTCTTGTCTATTAATAAAATATTTTATATTAATTCTTCCTTAACTCCAAATGTAACGAAAATATCTGTACCCCGGAGGTAAAAGATACCCGGTCCATTTTTTTTTTTTTTATTATTAAATTGACTTAAAAACGTATTCTTGATGTAGATTTTTCGAACCATATAATGGTATAGGGCACTATGCCCTGTTCCCATAAATGACGAAGATAAGACTGTGAAAAATAAAATCATGACCCTTTTCATTAGAGGTAAAAGACACCATGTGGAGGACTTGGTTTTGTTTCACTATGATCAATATTTACAATTACCTATCAATGCCAATAACAATGTGAACAATTATGTTTAAACTGTTTATGTAAGTTACAAAGAACCAAATTTTAATAGCTCAAAGTTATTGAAAATTGGCTCTCCTGAACAATTACAAACATGGTGTCCTTTACCACAGAGACATAAACATCTTAGTTTTGATGAATTTAAAAAAAAAAAAAAAAAAAAAAAAAAAAAAATCCGCCCCGTAACAGGCCACAAGGGCCCAGAGGGGCAGATACTGTAGAGGTATCTGATTCTTGACCAAACGGCACACTAGGGAGATAGTGTGGCCAATACTATGCTCCGGCCGCCTGATTTTCCCCTTGGCTGCTTCGACTGCTAGAGTCATTAGCACCCAAGGTATCCATTATTAATTAAATTAATTAAAGGCTGGGTGAGCCTAGGGACAATCTGGGACCCCAAATCCAACCCTCGAACGGCAGCACTAGAAGAAAAAATCTTTTAGTGCTTGCTCGGGTTTTGAACCTGGTCCTCCAGTTCATTAGTCGAGTGCTCTACCACTGAGCTAACCTCGCCCCCGATGAATTTCGAACATGTAGAAAATATTTCAATGAAATATCAGGATTCTAAGTACCCAAACCGAAAATGAGTTACAACATTTCCCCCCCCCCCCCCCCCCCCGTTTCTCAAAAACGGTTACAAAGATCGATATATCCTCTGTTAGGAAACCTATAAAACGAGCAAGCATATGAACTCGAAAACGTAAGCGTTACGATTTCTTTCGCGCGAATTTTGCTCCAAAACCCATGTTCCGGTGGTTCTAATTTCATTAAAATCTGACCATTTTTCAGATGGCGGGAAGATAACAGTGGTCTTACATTTTTATACATATAAATATATCCTGATATATATATATATATATATATATATATATATATATATATATATATATATATATATATATATACTAGCGGACTTCGTACCGCCTAACAGTCAATTTTTTAATTTTTTTTTAATACTTATTCTGCTATTTTGGGCACCTGGACAGCTAGTAAGATTAAAAAAAAAACAACTTAATAAGTCGAAAAAATAAAAATTATAAAACACTTAAAATTCTTTTAATAGTCACTAAAAAATCACAATCAAAATTACAATATCACATTTCTTATTGTGATACCTACTTATTATATTTCATTTTATTTTTACTTATTCTAAATTAAGTTTCATTTTTTTGTAGTACTTAATGGTACACGATATTTTTTGTTTCATTACCTGACGCGTAAATAAACAGAGCAGATGGTTTTCCAACACGGGAACAGGCAACATACAATTGACCATGCGATAAACATGGGTTTTCTAGATTAATACCACAAACACTTAATGACTGCCCTGAGATTTGTTTATAGTCGAACTGAGTTCATAGGTCCAATAGCAACACAGCTGCAGGCACTGTAATGAATTCACAGCAGCTCGATTCAAACTTGCACCATTATTAGTAGAATTTCGCGCTTCGCGGGTCTGTCTTAACCAAATTCTTTCACGTTCATTGCGATCTTCACGTTTCTGGGCAGTACGATTAGATTGATAATTAATTTGATGCGTTGCATTTCGGGTTCTTCTGCATAAAATTTATCCGCCGCCTTATAGGAGGCATATTTAGTAAGTCACAAACACACAACACTTTAGTAATTTTATAGAAATTTGTGGCTTTTAGATTTAGTAATATTATAGATGCACAGCAAAGAGATGTTTACACTTCAAGTGACATTTTACCACTGACAATTTACAATTTACCATAGTCAATTTGTTTTTGAGTAATGTTACCATCGTAAAAATATTGACATTAATATTTATACGATACTAATGTCACTCAATTGTTTTGCCTTCCCAGAACCCCTCCACTAACACTTTATGGTATGGTATTAAAGTTCAAATTGACCTTTAAGTATTATTACGAATCTTTTGTATGGGAATATAGAAAAGTGGAGTCTTTTTTACTTCGTTAATGCAAATATAAATTAATTTATATTGCATTATTAACATGTGATTCTAATGTCACCAAGTGATTACATGTTCTTATTTATTTAAATTTTGTTGCTTATACACAAATAACCAAATACGTTAACTGTTAAAAATATTATAATTGAGAACATATGTTTTTATTTAAAAATTAATTTGCGTTAAGGAAGTAAAAAAAGACCCGAAAAGTGTTGTTTTTAGACCTTTCAGGCAATTTTTTTAATGTTTCTCTCCGTAAGAACCATCCTTGTGCTTCAAGGAATATTATAAAAAAAGAATTAGCGAAATCGGTTCAGTTGTTCTCGAGATTTGCGCTTACCAACACATTTAGCGATTCATTTTTATATTATATATATATATATATATATATATATATATATATATATATATATATATATATAGACGCAAATTTAAAACACCGTTATTTTCGAGATCTATAGGTTCTGAAACGTCACATTTTCTAGTCGGCACTTCCGGATTGCGTCATGAGGTCAGCCCTATAAGCGGGGTTCCTCCCTATGGAGGGAGGGAGGAAACGCGCTAAAACTCATCTGAAAGTGTGTCACTCTTGCCTACGTAGGGGGCATATCTTTAAGACAGGAAGAGTGACACAAGTGCCTTCTGGTGTAAAAGCTCTGAAGCTAAGTACATGCAGCTTTGATGGTTGATAAAGAGACATTTACCATGTCTTTCATAGTCATAACTGAGAAACAGTATACAGTTTTAATCCTTTCACTCCGAATCTCGAAATGGTTGGTTTCCTGGTAGGAAACTTGGATAACATTGTACAAAAATAATTATAAAGATTGTGAAAGTGAGCAAAATCCGTTAATTAGGAATCAGGATTTATTCTAGAAGGAAATAATTAATTTTCTTTTGCCTGCCGTTATTATTACTTGTAAATAATCCCTGTAGATGTCGTGTCTAACTAATGAGGGACATTTCTTGTAAAATATACAAAATCAGCCCGTTAGGAAGCGGGGTTCAGAAATAATTATAATTTTTTTTTTGTATAAATACTCTTTACTTTATATTTTTTACATTATAAAATTAGTTATATTTCTTTTATAACTAATTTTGAGCAGTTTCCACAATAATTCGCCATATCGAAACTTCCTTGCTAAAAAATGTGCTGAGTTATGCTGCTACTGCGTGAGGAGTTTTTTTTTTGTCCTTCTCTTCACCAAGGCTTCCAAATAACCACGCTTTCGCCAAAACATTTATTCCCAATCGCCAAAATTTATCGAGCAAATTGATTATTCCTTCTAATTACGCACTATTTGATGATACCCATGGCCGTATATGGGGGGGGGGCTGAGGGGCTGCGGCCCCTACCCGAAGTTTTGATTTAACCGGTAAAAATGTGTCATAAAAACCAGGGGATATGGGGGTGTGGAATACTAACAATCTAGAACCTGGAATAGTTTTAGCCAACTGAAACGCTATTAAACCGCCAAACAATTATATTTTCTGAACTAACGAGTAAACATCCCCAATTTTCCGTAGCAGATTTTTTATGAAACTTTGTATATTTATTCAACACGTAAAAATAATCGATACGTATTTTTTATATATCGCACGTTTAAGGGGTGAAACCACCCTTCCAAACCACAATTCAAATAATCTAACAAGGGGAGTAATAGACCGGTGGGGTCACCGATTTGTTTCTGGTGATTCTACATCGAAAAATATTCGGCACGTATCCGAGCGTTCCCAGCGATTTAAAATGTATTTTAAATTTCACTGAGGCTAACCCTTAAAAGTTTCTTATAGATTTAAAACTCCGACAATATTTCGATCGATAAAGGCCCCCAAAAAAAGACATTTTCGTCTAATTGGGATTTGATTTTGATTTTGAGGACCATTTCTTACAAGTATAACCTGAGATAATTCAATAGTTATTTATGTGGTTATAAAGAGGATGCTTTCTTCTTTTAAAAGAGCCTAAGGAAATAACCATCAGATTATCTCAAGACGAGATATTGAATTTAAAAAAAAAAAAAAAAAAAATCAGTCCCGTAACAGGCCACGAGGGCCCTGAGGGGCAGATACTACAGAGGTATCTGATTCATGACCATAGCGCACACTAGGGAGATAGTGTGGTCAGTACTATGCTCCGGCCGTCTGATTTTCCCCTTGGCTGCTTCGACTGCTAGAGTCATTAGCACCAACCAAGGTACCCATTATTAAATTAATTAAAGGCTGGGTTGGCCTAGGGACGGTCAGGGAGGCCGAATTCAACCGGTGATCGAAGACACTAGAAGAAAAAATCTTTAGTGCTTGCTCGGGATTTGAACTCAGGCCTCCAGCTTATTAGTCCAGTGCTCTACCACTGAGCTAACCTCGCCCCCTAGCTTATTAGTCCAGTGCTCTATCACTGAGCTAACCTCGCCTCCTAGCTTATTAGTCCAGTGCTCTACCACTGAGCTAACCTCGCCCCCTAGCTTATTAGTCCAGTTCTCTATCACTGAGCTAACCTCGCCTCCTAGCTTATTAGTCCAGTGCTCTACCACTGAGCTAACCTCGCCCCCTAGCTTATTAGTCCAGTGCTCTACCACTGAGCCAACCTCGCCTCCTAGCTTATTAGTCCAGTGCTCTACCACTGAGCTAACCTCGCCCCCTAGCTTATTAGTCCAGTGCTCTACCACTGAGCCAACCTCGCCTCCTAGCTTATTAGTCCAGTGCTCTACCACTGAGCTAACCTCGCCTCCTAGCTTATTAGTCCAGTGCTCTACCACTGAGCTAACCTCGCCCCCTAGCTTATTAGTCCAGTGCTCTACCACTGAGCTAACCTCGCCCCCTAGCTTATTAGTCCAGTGCTCTACCACTGAGCTAACCTCGCCCCCTAGCTTATTAGTCCAGTGCTCTACCACTGAGCCAACCTCGCCTCCTAGCTTATTAGTCCAGTGCTCTACCACTGAGCTAACCTCGCCTCCTAGCTTATTAGTCCAGTGCTCTACCACTGAGCTAACCTCGCCCCCTAGCTTATTAGTCCAGTGCTCTACCACTGAGCTAACCTCGCCTCCTAGCTTATTAGTCCAGTGCTCTACCACTGAGCTAACCTCGCCCCCTAGCTTATTAGTCCAGTGCTCTACCACTGAGCTAACCTCGCCCCCTAGCTTATTAGTCCAGTGCTCTACCACTGAGCTAACCTCGCCCCCTAGCTTATTAGTCCAGTGCTCTACCACTGAGCTAACCTCGCCTCCTAGCTTATTAGTCCAGTGCTCTACCACTGAGCTAACCTCGCCCCCTAGCTTATTAGTCCAGTGCTCTACCACTGAGCTAACCTCGCCTCCTAGCTTATTAGTCCAGTGCTCTACCACTGAGCTAACCTCGCCCCCTAGCTTATTAGTCCAGTGCTCTACCACTGAGCTAACCTCGCCTCCTAGCTTATTAGTCCAGTGCTCTACCACTGAGCTAACCTCGCCCCCTAGCTTATTAGTCCAGTGCTCTACCACTGAGCTAACCTCGCCTCCTAGCTTATTAGTCCAGTGCTCTACCACTGAGCTAACCTCGCCCCCTAGCTTATTAGTCCAGTGCTCTACCACTGAGCTAACCTCGCCCCCTAGCTTATTAGTCCAGTGCTCTACCACTGAGCTAACCTCGCCCCCTAGCTTATTAGTCCAGTGCTCTACCACTGAGCTAACCTCGCCCCCTAGCTTATTAGTCCAGTGCTCTACCAATGAGCTAACCTCGCCCCCTAGCTTATTAGTCCAGTGCTCTACCACTGAGCTAACCTCGCCCCCTAGCTTATTAGTCCAGTGCTCTACCACTGAGCTAACCTCGCCACCATTAAATTTCAAAACGTTACGTAAATTTTTCACTTAGAATTTATTAGTCTCTTCTGGAGAGGAAAAAAGTATTATTTTTTTGTTTTCGATGAAATTTATCTCATTGGGGTTTCTTGGGGTGCTGTTTTTAAATCTGATATTATTTTTGCTGTAAAAAAAAATGTATAATACTAGTTTACTCAAAAATTATGAATATTTTTGAATTTATCTGACGAAATATGAATTATTGTTTAACGATTGTATTTTTTCTTTAATCTCCAAAACAAATTAATTGGTGAAAGACTCCTGTCGATATAATTTTCTAAACTCGATAAATAAAATGAAGTATTTTCAACCTTTTTTATTTTATTTCTCGGCTCCCAAGGCGTATTTGACGGAACGCTCGGACACGTGTCGACTATTTTTCGATGTAGAATCACCAGAGAAAAAAAATAGACCCATCTAATCGGTGAAGTGTTATCATCATTATTATTTCTTATTCAAATTATTTTATTTTTTAGTACTTTACTTATTTATTATTTTTTATTGAGTTATTTTCATTTATTTTATTATTATTATTTATTCATTTATTTATATTTAAATTATTTTGATTTTTTTTTAACTTTGTTATTTGTATTAATCAATTTATGTATATATTATTAATTATATTTGTGAGCAAACTTAACTAATGTACTTAAAAAATGTACAGATGTTAAATAAACGTATTATTAAAAAAAAAAATCTAATCGTTGACCCCACCACTGTATACTCCCCTTGTTACAATATTTGAGCTGTACTTTGGAAAGGTGGTTTCACCACTTAAACGTACGATTGAGCCGATTTAAAGAAAATACGTATAGATTATTTTCACGTGTTTAATAAATATACAAAGTTTCACAAAAATCGGCTCCGAAAACTTGGGGATGTTTACTCGTTAGTTCAGAAAATATAATTGTTTGGCGGTTTAATAGCGTTTCAGTTGGCTAAAACTATTCCAGGTCCTAGATTGTTAGTATTCCACACCCCCATATCCCCTGGTGCTCCCAGCACCTCCCCTCCCCGATTTATTTCCTATATACGCCCCTACCTACATGGGCGTATATAGGAAATAATTTCGGAGAGGGCTGGGAAAATTTCGGGAGGGGCTGATACCATTTCCGGTGTACGGAATACTAACAATTTAGATCTTGGAAGAGTTTTAGCCAACATAAACGCTATTTCTTTTTTTTTTTTTTTTTTTTTTTTTTTTATTATTTTTTTATTTTTACGGCGCATCTACATCTAGGTCATTAGCGCCGACATCCAGGGTGCAGCGAGGAATTTTACCAGCGAGCCGTGGGATGATAAAATTCCTGCCGGAGGCTGGGAATCGAACCCACCATCACCCGCTTATGAATCCAAGGCGCTAGCCATTAGACCACGGGAGACCCCATGAACGCTATTACACCCAAAATAGAATATGTTTTATGAACTAAATGATCTTATTTAATTTATTTTTAAGGGTTTTATGAAATTTTTACCGATCAAATCAAAATTTCGGGGGGGGGGCTGCGGCTCCCTCAACCCCTCCCCTTATATTCGCCCATGCCTACCTATGACAGAAGTAAAAGAAAAAATAAACTAAGACTTCTGCTAAAGCGTATCCGATCTAGATATTCAAAAAAGTCTTGTGAGACTAATTCGTTCATCATAAAATGCTGTCGAGATGTTAATCTTGAAATTAATTAGACTGAACGCATAATTTCTCGCTGAGCTGGAATCACGTGTGAGGATTCTATCTAACATCTCTCACAAGCTCATGAATGGACAGGAATAGATGACGTACTCACACTTACTTCGTTTTTTTTTTTACTTTGTTGATCTTCTTATATATATATATATATATATATATATATATATATATATATATATATATATATATAAATATACTTTGTTCTTTGAGGCTTAGGGTCGGAAAAAGTAGCACTTCCTTGTATCACTCCACTTTATTTTGCATGCCCTACATGTTTCGTGCTTTATTTCATTTGCACCTCATCAGGGGCACTTCTTGCTAAGAAGTCCTCTCGTCTCATGTACCTCCTACGGAGCCAGGGGTACATGAGACCTCCCTAGGAGGTACATGAGACGAGAGGACTTCTTAGCAAGAAGTGCCCCTGATGAGGTGCGAATGAAATAAAGCACGAAACATGTAGGGCATGCAAAATAAAGTGGTGTGATACAAGGAAGTGCTACTTTTTCCGACCCTAAGCCTCAAAGAACAAAATGTATTAATATATATAAATATATATATATTTATATATATATATATATATATATATATATATATATATATATATAAATATATATATATTTATATATATATATATATATATATATATATATATATATACTCATTATTACAGGTTATTTTAAACAAATTATGCTAGAATACAGAGAATATTTCCAACCTTTTATAGAACTTGCTTACTTAACCAGGCTCTTGCGTGGCCGTCCGTATTAATTGAGAATATCTAATTATGGTTTCTACATTTTATTTGTTTCATGTCATTTGCACACCACAAAAAGCTAAAATAATGATTTAGGAAATAATAAACACGAAATGGAGGCCCGGTGGCTGTGAGTATTAAGGTGAGAACGTACAGTGCCTAAGGACGAATTACATTACAAGACCTTCATAAGCTAACAACTACATAAAAATGGAGTGACAAATCTATTAGACACTTTTAATGGGGTTAAAATGTAAATAAAAAAGAAAATCCATAGTAACTAATTTTTTTGAAATACTAAATAAAGTTTATTATTCACACTGTGATTTTTTTTACATGTTGTCCCCCTTAAAAGTGTCTGCCTTATTTATTATTCAGTGTAAAATTGCCTTAATTTGCATTTTTTTTTTGTTTGTATTAATGATAGTTGGCTTCTGAATAGACAACTCCTTTTGGGTAATATTTGTTTACACCTTTCCCCTATGCGCAGTACCTGGAATTTCACGGTAGGTCTAACCAACACATATATACCTTCTTATCTACCCATGAGGTACATTATAGCAAAATTTCAAGGTGCATAAAACACGTGTGGTTACCAGCTCTTGGACTATGAATATTGTTTTTGAGAAAAATAACTATACTATACAATCTATAAAAATCAGGTATTTGTCTGTCTGTTTGTTTCTTCCTTATACAAATCCAATATTTGACCGATTTTGACCAAATTTGGCACACAGATAGGTCTTGATCCGGGGAGTGTCATAGGATAAGTGAAAAAACAGTTCCGAGGTCACGGGTTCGAAACCCGAACAGTTAGAGAGTGCTTTATTAGATTTAAAGATTACTTATTTGGTTTCTAATTTATTTTTGTTTTTCTAGATGCAGAAAGTAGGTGTGGCATGGCTCGCCGGGGAACAGCTAGTATTCTAGAAATTTATTGAGTATGAAATGTTTGAAAGTTTAACAATCCAAATTGCTTTAAACGTGTGTGTGTGTGTGTGTATATATATATATATATTCCAGAGGGTGAAACAAAATTCAGTCTTCCCACAAATTTTCTTTATTTTGCACTAGGCCTTTCAACACAAATGTGCCATCATCAGGTGCTGGCATGCGTGTTCATTAATGTTACAGCATTATGCTGTAACAACATAAATGAACATGCATGCCAGCACCTGATGATGGCACATTTGTGTTGAAAGGCCTAGTGCAAAATAAAGAAAATTTGTGGGAAGACCCTCTGGAATTAAGCAACCCCACTACCGGAAAACATCAATAAATATATATATATATATAATTAAAAATATTTGTAATAGTAGAAGTAGATATGTGGGTGTAATTAAATTTGTGTAATAATATATAAATATATGTAACAATTGCACTTGTATGTATAAGCGCATATAACAATTCCATTGGGCGAATTACCGCTGTTTCTAGGTACTCACAAATAAATAAGTATCAAATAAAAATGGGTTCGATTCCCACTAGGGATAGGGGCTATTCTATCCAAAAAATAAAAGGAATTAACCCTATCCTGGCTAGGAAGATGTGGTAGCCTGTAGATAACCCGACCCAAAAATCTGAGGACGTTAAAATTTAAATAAACAAATAATCATGACAAATAAAAATAATAAAACAACGAGGAAACGAAAACTGAAAATAATTGTCAGACCTATAGTAATTTCGTACATTCATTAAGTACCATTCCCAGTAGCCTGCTTACTAAACCATGCGGCCTAAATACAAAATGAAAATACTTAAATTAATTATGATAATAAAATCCACAGCCAAACTCTCTCTTTATTAGTTATATAAAAATTAATTAGTAAAAATTTAATGAATGATTTAATAAATAAAAATTAGGTTTTAAAATACTAATTATAGAGATTAAAATTATATCTGATATTACAACTACGTTCAATTACTTGCGAGTATCAAAACGAAATTCATTACAATTATATAAACAGTAGAACTTGGTTAATTCGAACCTCTAGGGACCGATAAAAAAGTTCGAATTATCCAAAATTCGAATTACAAAAGTTTTTGAAAATAAAGAGGTAAAAATTGAATTTCATATTTTCTCACATTTTATTTAAACAATAACAAATATTTCATAAATTGACGATTACGTACATATGTAATAAATCATTTATAAAAAAAGTAAAAATAAAAGTCTATTGTTTTGAAAAAAGTAATTTTCATGGGCAAGAATTTTTTCATTATTTTTCAGGTAAGTTGATAAAGTGTTAGGAGGAATTCTAAAGTCCTTGGAAATTTCAGATTTTTTCTTTATTCCATTTTCAACTTCTTTAATTGCAGATATTTTCTCTGACAACGTAAAAGTTTTATAACTTCTAGGCTTCGACATCTTAAATCAAGAAGTCACTGAACTGCGCTGTACACCGGAAATTCAAGGCACAAACAATACAACAGATCTAGATGCTGACTCACTTATAACTGAATAAGAAATGATGATGGGAAGGATGGTGGAAGGGAATTCTAGGATAAAACGACAGGATGGTGTATGTATATACAACCCCTGGAAGGGAGGAAGCGCGACTCACCACTTTGCAGAACTCCTAGAGTCCAAGAACTAGACTATGGGACATTCCATGTTAAATCAACACACTTTTTTTATCTCTCATAGATGGAACCGCCCGGCTTCTGGTCCCGGAACCCCTACATCCGTGTCTTACTATCCTTCTTACCCGAGGGGACAATATTTAAAAAAAAATTAAGATCGAACATCTCTCATTGGAGGTAAAGACTCGTAATAAATTCGAATTATCCAAAATTTTATTCGAATTAACCACGATTTTTTTACATTGTTTATGCCCTAAATTCTAGGGACCGAGAGAAATATTCGAATTAACCACGATTTCGAATTATCGAAGTTCGAATTATCAATGTTCCACTGTATTACTAGCTCTTACCCGGTGTACCACACCTTCGTTCTGCATCTATAAAATTAAAAAAAAAAAAAAAAAATTAGAAACCAGATAAGTAATATTGAAATCTAATAACGCAAATTTGCAACTGTTCGGGTTCACAGTTTCGAGCCCGTGACCTCAGAACTGTGAGTCCTAGACGATTTTGACCTAGCCTATGACACTCTCCGGATCAAAACTTCCACCTCTGTAAGTCAAACACTTAGAAGTCATTTATATTTTTTATAACTCCATCTCCAATTGTAGCCAATAATGGACAACATTGAATTGGAAAGTGATGCTGAACCTGAGATGTAAGAGCTCAAAATATAATCTCATATAATTAGAAATGCAACGAATGTTAATAATACACTTTGGATCTTCTTGAAAACATGTTGACAACGTGGACATTATGCGTCGAATTTGCTGGTTAACTTACTAATCCATTCATCTTATGGGAATGATCCATCCATGATCCAGAGTGAAACATACTAAAGTTGGCACACACACACACACACATATATATATATATATATATATATATATATATATATATATATATATATATTCTAGCTGAGCCGGCAAACGTTCTTTTACCAAATAAATTATTTCTAGTGATTATTTTGGTAGTCTAATAAAAAATATTATTCTTTGTTGGCACTTATTTTTTTAACTTTTTTTATATTATCCTATTGCTTATATTTTTATTTCATTTTTTTCATATTGTTGATTTTTTTATTTTATTTATTTTTATTTTTTTTTTCGGACTGGGACTGATTTTTAATATTATAAACCTATGAATAGAGACCATCGCCAAAGTTGCGGGTCTGAAAAAAATAAATAAATTGACCAATATATTTAAAATTATATCTCTATCAGTAACTGTAACAATAAAAAAAAAAATTAAATCAACCTCTCAGTACAATGGAACGTACGATATTTTTGGTTAGACCATCTTTAGCCAACACGAACAAACTGGATGGGTTACCCACGTGAGAACATGCTACGTATAAATATCCCTGTGAAGGGAAACATTTTAGGGTTGTGTGTATTTTTTAATGCAAATCATAAACAAATACCAAATTTTGTCCAAAAAATAATTTTTGAGGTTAACCACCCTTATCAATTAGGGGTATGAGAAGTAGTTTATCGGTCACGCCGTTTTGGAGGAGTTTTGTTACAAACTCTGTGACACAAGAATTTTATATATTATTTAGGTATATATATATATATATATATATATATATATATATATATGTATATACATATATATATAATATATATATATGTATATATATATATATATATATATATATATATTTATATATGTAGGTATACATAGGTATACTTCGTGTAGAAAAGATCCTATGAACATTTTTTTTTCTTATGACACATATATTGTATCTATTATTTGTACTTTATGGTAATTTATATGTTTTATTCTGAGATATGTTGTGATTGTATTCATATAGAATTTCTTCAAGAGGCACCTGGAATATTGTATCCACCACTAGCGAATTCTGAAGGAGGTGGACGTGATCTGCTTCTTGACAACTCCGACAAAACCATCTTCTAGATCCCAGCCCTCACTCCACCCGGTACATTGCTGACCCAATGCCCTCAACACTCTCATTACTGCCTATTGTACTGCTTCGTATGGGATTTTCTCGCTTTTATACAATGATAAGCAATATTTCAAAAGTCTTACTCTTAAAAATTGAGTCTTATGTGAATAATTGTCAGTACTGCTGAAGCGAGTGTGAAATAAACGCGAGCTGAGAGAGCAAAAGAGAGAGAGAGAGAGAGAGAGAGAGAGAGAGAGAGAGTGAGAGAGAGAGAGAGAGAGAGAGAGAGAGAGAGAGAGAGAGAAGGAGAGAGAGAGAGAGAGATAGAGAGAAAGAGAGAGTGAGAGAGGGAGAGAGTGTGTCTACATTAGGTACGAAGTTAGAAGGAAGAAATAACCTTTAATAAGCAGATGAAAGTAAAATATACCTACATTCCTACACATATATATATATATATATATATATAATGTAATAATAAAATGTAAACAAAAAAATTATATTATTACACAAATATATTATACACACAAATTATATTTATTTTCTAATTATTTAAATCTAGTTATTAACTATTTAATGTTAAATCATTAATGTACTATATCTAAAACAAATTATGACAAAATTATATAAAATACATGTTATATACATTCTGTATTGGAACGTGTAGCACAAAATAAACGGCCTTTTTACTGTTACTGCAGAGAGGAAACTAATAATAATAATAATAATAATATATATATATATATATATATATATATATATATATATATATATATATATATATACATCATATATCGAGTATACAATTTTTGTAGGTATTTTCTAAATCAACATTTCGAAAATGTAAAAGAAGAGAGGTCTGAAAACACTGCCTTGTGGAACACCTATTCCAATAGCAAGATAAAACGGTTTATTGATTGCCTGTAATTGTGTATGTTTGTCTAATACGAAGAGGATCCAGAACTGGCTCTGTTAAGCTGTAATTACTTCTTTTACTTAATGTTGTACATAAAAAGGCGAAAAAATAAGTCCTCATTAATTTTAATTGAGGTACTTCATGTCAATTTGTAGGAAATATATTAAAAAATCAAACGGTTGGTTGTTTTTTTTTACAGTTTTCTTTCTCATTATTTTTGTAATTTTTCATCTACTTCTTTCTTAACTTGAAGAAATCCTGAATGCAAATATTTGGATTATTTTGTTGTTACGAACAAAATGCCTATTTATCGTGACCTATTGATATATATACTAGCTGACCCAGCAACCGTTGTTTTGCCATATAGATTATTTGTAGTGCATATTTTGGTAGTCAAATAAAGAATAACTATCTTATTGTAGGTTTGTTGATGTGGTCTATGACTAAAAGGAGAATAGAGTGATGTGAAAGATGACGGCCTATAGAAATAGCAAAACACCGAACATACTTTTTTTTTTAATTCATTGTACTTTATTATTTTAACTAATATATTTAAAATTATATCTCTATCACTAATTATGAGAAGAAAAAAAAAACAATATCAACCTCTTCGTGCAATTGAGAGTATGATATTTTTCGTTAGTCCATCTTTGACCAACACAAACAAACTGGATGTTTTTGGTTAGTCCATCTTCGACCAACACAAACAAACTGGATGGGTTACCAATAGGAGAACGTGCCACGAATGATTTGTGTGAAAAACACACCGCGCCCAAATCTAAGGCACAAAAAGACATAGGTTGGCCTTGCGACCTATTGATTGTCATAGCGAATGTCAATCTAATTGGAAATTGAACGCAATTAAATTTAATTGGCAAACCTGTGGTTGTGCTAATGGCCGAAAATTGTGTGGGGAGTGTCACAAAGCTTATTGTGTGAGAAAGGCAGGAGACAGGCTTCAATCTCATCCTTATTTCGTGCTGTTTACTGGGTGAGAGATGACACCGGTAGACGCCTGGCGGGAATATATATATATATATATATATATATATATATTGGCGGGAATATATATATATATATATATATATATATATATATATATATATATATATATATTGGCGGGAATATATATATATATATATATATATATATATATATATATATATATATAGCTACTATCAAAAACAAATGATATGATATATACATATATGTATGAATATACATTAAGAATTATATTCGCAATTGTATAGTTATATTTTTTCGGATAATTATGAGATCATGATCTTATATGCCCATTTTTGGTAAGTGGTTATATATTTAAAAAATACTTTAATTAGTGTATTAATTTCTATATCTTTCTATAAGATGTCATGTGGGACGAGTTAGAATTATTTTGGTTGTTTATGACAGTAAGACAGTAAATTATCTGAAATAACTGGTTTAATAACGGGCTTGCAGCAATAATGAGGCAGCTCCATTTTTGGAGACCAGAACATTATCATGGATTTAAAAACTATACCCCCCTATCTTCTGACACAATAAGACAGCAGCTCTGGTCACTTCAATAGTGGAATAACAGCAACTAAACCACTGTGTGAGGTCCATTAGTGACTTTCCATCTGCATACAGCCAACCCTTGATCTTAAAAACTGAGAAATACAATGCCGTAATGAACCTCGCACACAAATATATCCGAAAAAATGAGATGCTGTTCTACACAATGCATTAAAATGTGCAGCTTCTGCAGCTACATTGACGATGATTTGACAGAAACCGAGGGAGAAGGCAACTGAATTTTGCATTAATTCATTTTTTAGCACTTTCCTCCGAAGGGTTGGGTTGGGTTGGTAGTTTAAGGGCAGAAAACTGGTTGGTCATCTCCGCCCTTGTTGTGTTTAATTGTGCAAGATTAATGTTAGGATGGAGAGTGTTTTCAGTATTATGTGTTTGAGATAGAGTTGTGTTACTAAAGTTGTATTTGGGAGAATCTAAGTTTGGAAAAAAAAGAGAAATTATTGTTGTTATAAAATTGCATGGATATAAGAACCAGATTCACACACACATAAATATATTTGCACTTATATAAATATAGTATACATATATATATATATATATATATATATATATATATATATATAGTGCACAGTACATATATAAATACAGTACAAATAATAAAAAATATATATAATGTAAACATATATTTTGTTTTATTTTATTATTTTTTTATTAATTTTATTTTTTTTTATTTTTTATTTTATTTATTTATTTATTTTATTTTTTTTATTATTATTCTTTTGTTATTTTATTTTGATATTTTTTTTTAAATATTTTCTTCTTCTTTTTCCCTTTTTTTTCCTCCGAAGGAAAGTAGCTATTGAGGTTGCACTCATGACGGAATGTTTGACAAATTTCTTCGAATCTTTATCGATCCTACCTAGTAGATACCAAAAATGACCTCCGTTCAACTTTATAAACATCTATATATATATATATATATATATATATGGGGGCGAGGTTAGCTCAGTGGTAGAGCACTGGACTAATAAGCTGGAGGCCTGAGTTCAAATCCCGAGCAAGCACTAAAGATTTTTTCTTCTAGTGTCTTCGTTCACTGGTTGAATTCGGCCTCCCTGACCGTTCCTAGGCCAACCCAGCCTTTAATTAATTTAATAATGGGTACCTTGGTTGGTGCTAATGACTCTAGCAGTCGAAGCAGCCAAGGGGAAAATCAGGCGGCCGGAGCATAGTACTGACCACACTATCTCCCTAGTGTGCCGTATGGTCATGAATCAGATACCTCTATAGTATCTGCCCCTCAGGGCCCTCGTGGCCTGTTACGGGACTGATTTTTTTTTTTTTTTTTTTATATATATATATATAGTTATATATGTTATATACGATACAGACCAGAGTTTTGTTTTTTTCGCCATGAAACTTGGTATATAGTATTCCCCCATCAAACGATTGAACGAGTTCGTTAACCAACAAAATCGGTCCATCAGGAGGGGGGGGGGGTTACTTAGGAGCCAAAGTAGTTATTTGCTAATACCAGCCTTAATATTTGTTATATTTTAACGAAACTCGGTATTCGTTGTGGTCAACTGTATTTAGAATAAACTAGATCGGTTGACTAGAAGGGAGGGTTTACTCCGGACAGAAATTACTAATTTCCTTATACCGGTCGTAATTTTTGTTGTATTGTATCGAAACTCTTCATACGTCCTGGGTATCTAATAAGAAAGAATTGTTGTGAAAATGAACTAAATCGGTCTATTGGAAGGGGGGAGTTGTTACTTTGTACTATGTTTCAATTGAATTCTCCCGCCAAACGTAGGTTCGCGAAACACATCAAGATCAATAGATCAAAATGTGAAGCTTTGTGTATTTAGTACGTAGTGTAGTAACCCGCATACACAAAACTCTGGAAGGAAATTAATTACAAAATTAATAATTGAAACAGCTGCTCATAAAAAATGCAAAAGAGTAGAACTATTTATGTTTTTATTTTATTTATCTATATAAGTTATTTTAAGGAAATTATTCAGGAACGCACTCGACAACAATTCTGAGGAAAGTGCTTAGTTATGCAGCTCCTGCGTGACGGACTTTTTTGTATTATACATTTTTTGTTTGGATTGCCATACGCGTTTACTAAATTAAACATTTCATTTAAAGATAAGTTTTTTCATTTTAGTTGAAAATTTCGTAAATTTTGGGTTTTTCATAGAACATGACTCTATAAGCTCCAAACCATTAAACCTGTCAACAGCACACTAAAAAATGTCATTATGGACTTATTTTTATAATTAGGTGGATTTGTTATGATAAGAAAAAGAAAATGGGGAAAAAATATCTAGAGAATAAAGTTTAAAACGTTTTTTTTTTTTCAATTTGTCAAAAATATGAAAAAAGGAGCTACCTTCTTATTGCTGCACGCCCGTCAATTCTATATGCATTCTTATTTAATTCCTTTAGACCAAATTCCTACTTATCATTGTCAATGCTCCTTATTATGTTACAAATCGCACCCTCCATAATGACCTAAATGTCCCTTTTGTCCAAGATATAATCCCTAACCTAATCTTTCAATAGTAAATTAATCAATCATCCTAATCCTATAGCCCAATCCTTATCCAGTACCAATCATCCTTCCTCTCCACCAAGACGTCTTAATAGAAAGTGGCCTCGAGATCTACTAAGGCAGTGAAGTGTCGTGGAGTGAACATAAAACAATTAATCGTGGAGTGATCAAAGAAATTATAATTGTATAAATTAAGAGTGATATAGATGGATATTTTCTCTCCTCATGATATCAAAACCCACGTCTCATTCGCCTCCAATCCTCCCTGCTAGTCGCAAGGTGTGGTTGGATGGCGTAAGGTCATCCTAGAATCCTTCCTAACAAGGGAGGTATTCGGCTGTCAACTGGGGACACCTGAGGCGTGGACAAGTAACTAGTATCAAATAACAAAATGCAATTGAATTGTAGGTTGTAATATTTCTGAAAATAATATATATATATATATATATATATATATGTATATATATATATATATATATATATATATATATATATATATATATATATATATACTAGCTGAATACCCGTGCTTCGTCACGGCAGATAAGTAGCACGGTTCCCGTCATACTATATTTTATTCAATGGGCGTTAAAATTTAAAAGTTTATGTTTCCAAGAAGTCATATGGTAACACCCAATATATTTACGAGTATTACCAAGGTTATAGGCGAGGAGGTTGTGCAAGGGTTCCGGATATTATTACCTCGCCTGGAAAACCTCAGGATATGCCATACATCACGGTTTGACCGGGACTGTCCCGGTATTTTGCAATTGTTTCGGTGTCCCGCCCAGTTTTATCAATGTTCCGGACAAGGCTGTAAGATGTAAAAAGTAATGAATTCATGTTTATAAGAATCTTTTTTAAATCGGTTACTTTTCTACAATTAACATTTTTACTACTGCTCACAGTGTCAAAGAAATGAGAAGTAATGTAACTGTAAAACGCTGGAACTACCTGCACAGCGCTGCCAGCTGCCAGACACTACTATTTGGCTGAGAGATTGTTTTAAGAAAATCAAGTAGCAAAAAAAGTTCCGTTCTTATTTTTAAGGTTTGGGTAGACTAACAGTTCAGGATCCCCCCTTCCCGTTACTTGCTAGGCTTAAAAGTCACCATTTTGCTTATAATTTGTACTGTTTTTATTCCCCCCCCCCCCCCCCCGGTATGCCCATCCCATATTAATGTGTCTCGGTTTAACTCTCCAAAAATATGGCAAGCCTATCTGACGGGGACAGGCAGAAAAGAAACGCAATTAAAACTCTATGAGGGACAGTTAATTTCTAGTAATTCAAGGTCTGACATCATACTTGAAATTAACCTCAATTAGAAATAAAACTATGAGGTAGATAATGTAAGGTAACAGCTGTTCTTTATCGTCCTAGCAACGCAGGCTTCCTAGGCTTGCCTTCTCTAACCAACTCAAACTTTAAACCCCCCTAAAAATGCTTAAAAATACGAATATCAAAAAATCCTTTCTTAGCGAGCGCCTACGTCATATAGGGAGTGTCCATGCAAAATTTCAAAATTTTCTGTCGAGCGGTTTGGGCTGGGCGTTGATAGATGAGTGAGTGAGTGGTATTTGACAAATATATAGTAGATATATATATATATATATATATATATATATATATATATATATATCCGAGCAAGCACTAAAGATTTTTTCTTCTAGTGTCTTCGTTGAATTCGGTGTTGAATTCAATGGGTTGAATTCGGCCTCCCTGACCGTCCCTAGGCCAACACAGCCTTTAATAAATTTATCAATGGGTACATTGGATGCTAATGACTCTAGCAGTCGAAGCAGGCAAGGGGAAAATCAGGCGGCCGGAGCATAGTACTGACCACACTATCTCCCTAGCGTGCCGTATGGTCATGAATCAGATACCTCTATAGTATATGCCCTTCAGGGCCCTTGTGGCCTGTTACGGGGCTGATTTATATATATATATATATATATATATATATATATACATATATATATATATATATATATATATATATATATATATATATATATATCAATAGGTCTCGATGAATAGGTATTTAGTTCGTAACAACGAAATAATCCAAATATTTGCATTCTTGATTTCTTCAAGCTAAGAAAGAAGTAGATGAAAAATTACAAAAATAATGAGAAAGAAAACTGTAAAAAAAATAAACAACCCCTTGATTATTTTAATATATTTCTTCCAAATTGACATGAATTAAAATTAATGAGGACTTATTTTTTCGCCTTTATATAAACAGAATTGACTAAAAGAAATAATTATTATAAATGCATGGTGCTGTTGTTTTCGTGAAATGTTTTTAAAATACTTAAATTACACTTAAACTCGGTTAATTTGAGGAGACGTTAAGAGTCTGAATACTCCGAAGGTTAAGCATGACGAGAGGCGAACTTGTTATGCACGATATTTCCATCCTGCCGAGAAGAAGGATTAGCAGAGAGAGGTTTTTGCCGGCGAGACGGACAAGAGAAGCGGCTATGAAAAAAGATCCGAGACCAGTTTTATTTCGAGGTTGTTGGGCCTCCTATACATAAACATGAAGACCCTCCCTTCTATAATTGTGAACGGTCAGCACCGACTGAAGAAACTCTTGCGGTATGGCTGTGAATACTGATTCGATTCTAGTCAGTTCCTAAGTCAGCGGTCTTTAGAGAACTTGTTCAAACTCATGAAGAAATTTGATAACTTTACTGATCAACCTGAAATATTTTTCCTAGTGTTCCTCAAGGTGAATGTTTTGGTCATTGTTATTCAACATTTTTTATACATTTTATAATAATAGGCTAAATTCTGTACTGGAAGATAACAATTTTAATACTAAAAGACGTAAGTTGATTCATAGCAAACTTGATGACTTCATTAGTGACAAGAAAAGGCCGAATAACTCAGACGTAGGACTTTTTATTTCTGACGAACAGACAAATACCTATACATTCGGTCAACAAAGGGAGAAGATTATAAAATTAAAATCTTTGGAACTTCCAAAGCACAAAATATTCCAATATAACCCAATTATCGCTGATAAGATTAAAAATGCATGTAATGATTTGGGTAAAGAATCTTGAACGTAGGTACCCAAATAAAATAATTAAAGTAGAATAAAATATAAATTATAAGGGTAAGTAAACTAAATATAAGATATAGCAAATTAATTGTGCCACGTGTGAGATAGTGCACGTAGGAAAATCAGGACAAATTCTTTAAAAAAAAAAAATAAATAAAAAAAAATGTTAACAGTATAGACAAGGCTGCTTTAGTGGGTCATGTTAATAAACAGAAACACACATGTGACTTTAAAAATGTTAAAATTCTGGATAAAGAAAAAAACCTCAGAAAAATAAAAGAAAATATACACACTATCAAAAATAGGGGGAAAACAGCTAATAAAATATTTAAATAATTCATTTTTCAATACAATAATCGATATACAGAAATAATGATATTAGTTGGATCTTGTTTTGTTTTATTTTAATATCTTTAATAACTAAATAATTCTTTGGAAATAGATTTTTAAACCATGAAACCATGGAGCTGTTTTGTCAAAGACCACCCTTTTATATATATATATATATATATATATATATATATATATATATATATATATATATCTTTATTCGAAAATTACACAATACATCCAGTATTTTTTATAATTATTTTGGAAGACCACCCTAGATTATTAGTTTAGACGTGGCCTTGCCTGCGGAAGGTGCTCCTTCAAGTCATCTGAGACTGAAGTGAAATTAACTGATTTAAGTTGTTCCTAAAGATGCGTCAAGAGGCGCAAAACATGTAGAACACATAATAAAAATAAATAAATAAGAAATTTAAGTGTTTATAACATATGACCTTCTGCCAATTTAAAAGATATTTGTTAGTCCTTCCTATTAGTACTTTCGGATTCCTCCATCGTGGTTAGGTAAAACCAATGGGTGGTTAGGTAAAACCAATGGGTGGTTAGGTAAAACCAATGGGTGGTTAGGTAAAACCAATGGGTGGTTAGGTAAAACCAATGGGTGGTTAGGTAAAACCAATGGGTGGTTAGGTAAAACCAATGGGTGGTTAGGTAAAACCAATGGGTGGTTAGGTAAAACCAATGGGTGGTTAGGCCTAACCTCCCACTAACTATACACCTATCAGTCGATGAAAATAGCAACAAAGATGAAAAACTGGCACACATTTGGCAAATTAGATCTTTACCAAGAAGGAAATTCTAAGGAAACCTGTTCAAATAAAGGATAATGTTTACTCCATGTAATCCGTCAGCGCAACAAAGGAGGTAATAATTACTGTAAATGCTTAACACTCGGTAAATTGAAATTCATAACATACCACTTTGCAAGAAAGTTTAGCAAGTTGCAATAAAGCAGCTGGTTAGCGAGTTTATAGTTACTGAGAACAGCTGGGCTGAGTACCCTGGGAATGGAACGGTGCTGTAGTAGCAATGCTACGTGATATGAGAGCAAATCACCAATAATAGCAACGGACAATAGCAGTTATTTTTGTCATTAAGAAAGTCCTATATTGAGGAATGAATGGAGTGCATTTGGATGGTGCACTAAACCCATAGAAGGGTGCGATTGGTCGAGGAAATTATTCGATTGCAGTGGACGGCACTCATGATGGTTATACAAGGACTTTTAATATCATAACCAACAGGGGCAGATACTGAAAAACTGTCCGATTCTAGGTCATAAGGAACAGAAAGGAGATTGATGGGGTCACCAATTTGATGCGCCAAACAGTGGTCAAAAAGCGCTCAAAACTTGATTTTTTTGAAGTATTTTCTCGGAACCCATTCGCCTTAAATATATGTTAAATACCTCGTGAGAGTGCCATTTCTTGAGTTTTAGGCCCCCACCGTTGATTGCAGGACGGCGGTTAATCATTGAAGTACTAGAAACGAAGAAAATTTCCCAAATCCTCAAGTACCAAAATCGTTCCTTTAACTTTACTTTTTCAGACCGATAAGGTTGACGCATGTTTTTATTGTATTAATAGGATGGTCGAAGGGCAAAAAAAATATTTTTTGTATTTTTCGAATCGCCTTCATGGACGGGGATACTGAAAAAATAAAAACATTACACGTATCAAATTTCGTTTTGTCATATAGCTTTTGCGTCTCTTTAATTTCGGGCTTAAATATTCCGTGGGAATGTATAGAAAGACCCCAGACTGAAATTAGCTGTATAAACCAGCCTATTTCCGTGCTACAGGTGAACGAACTCGGTAAGACAGACGCGCATTATTTCTATGTAAACATTGGAATCAAATCGAAGATGGATTTTTTTTGCAGTGCCGAAGTCAGTGTTGACTGCAAAAAATGTCTGAAGTGATCCGAGTGAAAAATCGTCTCCTAGTTGAAATATTGTAATTTCAGGTATCTAAATCAACAATATCAAATGTTATTGAGTTTTCACCGCTTTTGGGCGGTTTTTTTACCACTGTGCGGCGGCAGCCTGATTTTTTCAATATCTTTAAAAAAGTTGCTCTAAGTCGGTTAAGCGATGCTTGTCGGCCTACGGATGGTCCGAATAAATTAAATAAAAGTCCATGCTTGATAAACTTATGCGCCTAAACATCAGAGCTAAAGTGATATGGAGAATTCAGAGCACAACTAGACTAAGTCCATGCTTGATAAACTTATGCGCCTAAACATCAGAGCTAAAGTGATATGGAGGATTCAGAGCACAACTAGACTAAGTCCATTTCGGCATTTTACAATGTAATGGCATTGAAGTGTATTGCTAAAATAGAACTTTTCATTGCTAAAGGAGGCTAAGTCCTAACTTCATTATTTTGCCACTTGTAGCAGTTCTTGCTACACAACTGGATGACATTCTTATTTGCTTTCAGAGCACAAGTAAGCCAAGTCCAAGTTATAACTATTTTATGAACAAGGGCTGTACATAAATAATGTCAGTATTTAAGTTCAAATCTTTTTAAGACTTATACTCGTCAATAAGATTTATACAACGTCTCTTGCAATTAAAACGGATATTACTCATTTTCTGAAAACTGTATAACGTAGACTTGGTCTAGTTGTGCTCTGAACCCTCCGTATAATCGAACACAACGGATGAAAACCAAAAATGAAACAATATGGACCCTTCGAAAATGTCTGATCTTATGACTTTTCTTGAGGATCGCCAGCTAAGGTTGTTTGATGACAAATCGGACAGGAAGCCTAGCAAGACGATGAAGACTGTCTCGCTGTTCGTATAGGAGTCTCCTATTTAATCATTAACTTTCAATCATCAATCATAGGCTAGAAAGCAGTTAGTCGTCACTCATTAGTCATGGAGAAATATGATTGATCAATCATCAATCGATTCTCACATTACAAATACTCATTTAATCATTAGTCATTACTCATGATATTAATCACAGTTTGCAAACGATTTGAGCAAAAAAACGTAAAAACTAAATGTAACCAAAGCAGAGTAGGTCACAAATCAAGTAAATAATTGACAAATCGATTAAATTTTACATATGACTAATCAATCATAGGATAAAATAAGTTAATCACAGCTCGAGTTAAGCATTAATCATAGGTCATATTAATCATAGGTCATATTTATCATAGGTCATATTAATCGTAGGTCATATTAATCATATGTGAAGTTAGTCATCAATGAATCGTTACTCGTCAATCACTGATAGTCTGTACTAATGATTGACATGACTAACGTTGTAAATACTTTTAGTATTAGGCAAATACCAGCTTGTTTGCACATACTATTTATACATTGGGCTTAGGAATTCCTTCATGAGCCAGTTAATCATCAATCATAAATCAAGGTCTTTAATCATTAACCTGAGTAAGATTAGTCAGTAATCATCAATCATTAGTCAAAAAATGTTTAATCATTAATAATCAATCATAGGTTCAATGATCAATGATCAATCGTTACACACATTCCAAATACTCATTTAATCATTAGTCATTAGTCATGATATTAATCACAGTTTGCCCTACTTTGGTTACCAATGTAAGATCTGTCGTCTAACCGTGTAAACTTCATTTATAGGAAACAGCTGCGAGGAGATTCAATTACTCGTGCGTTAGTCACGATTGTTCAATTCTAACACGAGCCAGCACATATAGTCATCTTTTCCGTACATGGCCACTGCGCATGCGCGAACGCCAGCGGACACACTTTTTTGTAACATTTTTTTCCAGTTTAGTCATCGCTAAAGCATATTTATGCTATAAAAACAAATTGCTGAATATTCGAATCCATCAACTTTATTTATTATGATTGGTCATCGCTCTAAAAGATCATTCATTTTTGTTGCAAGAATGTCCATGTACTTCACGGTATATACCATGAAATACTTCCGTAGTTCCGAAACCAGGACGACAGCACCAACCCCCCTCCCCCTGAAGAATAGGAGGCTAACCGAATTGGCGGGCGCGGGAACACCTTTTACCGCCTTAATGGCTCTTGAGAGCTTTTACCGAAGCGGCTCTTCCTTTCCCGCGCTCCTTCGGTAATACACACTCAAAGGGGGCCGCGGCGATCAGCTGGAATAGTCCACGGCATTTAGGACATTTCGAACCGCTAATCGCCTCAAGATGACCGACCGGAGAGTACGTCGACTTTCATAATGGAATGTGTGAATGGGGGAATCAACTTGAATGAAATCTCACTTTTCGGCTTCGGTCCTTTATCGTTCCGATTATTTCATTTAATATTAGGAAATATCGAAAATATATTCTCTCACATTGAATTACACGCTTTGGGCTGATGAAATATTGATTTTACCCACGTAAATTTAAACTCCATTAAGCGGAAAAGCCTATCCGTAAGGATTATACATTTGCTGCATCCGAATTGGAAATGAATAAACCCTTTCCCGTAGGAATTATAGGTAAACCCTTCCCCCAAAATACTCATTCAGCTCTCATGAAAATTGTATTCACATTTTAGTCAATGTGTAATATATATATATATATATATATATATATATATATATATATATATATATATAATTTTTTTTTTTTTTTTTTTCTCACCAGTCCTAGCCCGAACACAGCCCTGGTAACAACTATCACTGCACGGAGGTAGATATAAGTTCACATTTGTAATTATACATATATTATATAGTTAGCAAAAATATTATGTCCCTTTTATGTATATGGATGTGTGTATGTATATGTGAGTATGTGTGTGTATGTATGTGTGTATATGCATATATATGTGTGTTTATATATATATATATATATGTGTGTGTGTGTGTGTGTATATGTGGATATATATGCACATATATGGTATTATAGCTATAGTAATAATAGAATATAAAGTTATATTATTTTAAAAACTTCATTTAGACACCTTAGTTTATGAATTTGTAATTATTTACTAAACAACTGTAATCTATAACATTATGTTCCAATTTTTACTATTACCGTTTGCTTCATATATTCTAACTATTAATTACAACATTATGTTCCAATCTATACTTTCACCGTTTGCTTTATAAATTCTAACTATTAATTAGACTAATTAGACTAAATACTGTCCAACAACAGTCAAACAATATTAATTGTTATTAAGGACTCAAAAAATATTAATGCATGTTTTTATTTGTTGTTAGCACCTGATGATGGCACATTTGTGTTGAAAGGCCTAGTGCAAAATAAAAAAAGATTGTGGGAAGACTGAATTTTGTTTCACCCTCAGGATATATATATATATATATATATATATATATATATATATATATATATATATATATTTAGATGGAACGGCGTTTTTCTCCAGCAGTGGTACTCCTCCTTACTTTTTCCTGGAATATTTCGCTGGGTTCATCTCCATCTTCTTCGGCAACCACCGAGGACGAAACATTAATAACCTGGCTGAAGAAGATGGAGATGAACCCATCGAAATATTCCAGGAAGAAGTGAGGAGGAGTACCACTGCTGGAGAAAAATGCCGTTCCATCAAAAATATCATCCCAGAGACGAAAAATAAACATCAAGCATATATATATATATATATATATATATATATATATATATATATATATATATATGTATGTATATATATATAATATTTACAGTGGTTCTTTCAAGAATCATTTGTGGAGAGCAAACCATGATGAGATAGCTTGGACTACATCGGCAGTGTGACTAGGTGTCGTTAGTGTGTTCTGCAAGGAGGCCAGTTGTGGAGAGCAAACCATGATGAGATAGCTTGGACTACATCGGGAGTGTGACTAGGTGTCGTTAGTGTGTTCTGCAAGGAGGCCAGTTGTGGAGAGCAAACCATGAGGAGATAGCTTGGACTACATCAGCAGTGTGACTAGGTGTCGTTAGTGTGTTCGGCAAGGAGGCCAGTTGTGGAGAGCAAACCATGATGAGATAGCTTGGACTACATCGGCAGTGTGACTAGGTGTCGTTAGTGTGTTTTGCAAGGTGGCCAGTTGTGGAGAGCAAACCATGATGAGATAGCTTGGACTACATCGGCAGTGTGACTAGGTGTCGTTAGTGTGTTTTGCAAGGAGGCCAGTTGTGGAGAGCAAACCATGATGAGATAGCTTGGACTACATCGGCAGTGTGACTAGGTGTCGTTAGTGTGTTTTGCAAGGAGGCCAGTTGTGGAGAGCAAACCATGATGAGATAGCTTGGACTACATCGGCAGTGTGACTAGGTGTCGTTAGTGTGTTTTGCAATGAGGCCAGTTGTGGAGAGCAAACCATGATGAGATAGCTTGGGCTACATCGGCAGTGTGACTAGGTGTCGTTAGTGTGTTTTGCAAGGAGGCCAGTTGTGGAGAGCAAACCATGATGAGATAGCTTGGACTACATCGGCAGTGTGACTAGGTGTCGTTAGTGTGTTTGCAAGGAGGCCAGTTGTGGAGAGCAAACCATGATGAGATAGCTTGGACTACATCGGCAGTGTGACTAGGTGTCGTTAGTGTGTTTGCAAGGAGGCCAGTTGTGGAGAGCAAACCATGATGAGATAGCTTGGACTACATCGGCAGTGTGACTAGGTGTCGTTAGTGTGTTTGCAAGGAGGCCAGTTGTGGAGAGCAAACCATGATGAGATAGCTTGGACTACATCGGCAGTGTGACTAGGTGTCGTTAGTGTGTTTGCAAGGAGGCCAGTTGTGGAGAGCAAACCATGATGAGATAGCTTGGACTACATCGGCAGTGTGACTAGGTGTCGTTAGTGTGTTTGCAAGGAGGCCAGTTGTGGAGAGCAAACCATGATGAGATAGCTTGGACTACATCGGCAGTGTGACTAGGTGTCGTTAGTGTGTTTGCAAGGAGGCCAGTTGTGGAGAGCAAACCATGATGAGATAGCTTGGACTACATCGGCAGTGTGACTAGGTGTCGTTAGTGTGTTTGCAAGGAGGCCAGTTGTGGAGAGCAAACCATGATGAGATAGCTTGGACTACATCGGCAGTGTGACTAGGTGTCGTTAGTGTGTTTGCAAGGAGGCCAGTTGTGGAGAGCAAACCATGATGAGATAGCTTGGACTACATCGGCAGTGTGACTAGGTGTCGTTAGTGTGTTTGCAAGGAGGCCAGTTGTGGAGAGCAAACCATGATGAGATAGCTTGGACTACATCAGCAGTGTGACTAGGTGTCGTTAGTGTGTTTGCAAGGAGGCCAGTTGTGGAGAGCAAACCATGATGAGATAGCTTGGACTACATCGGCAGTGTGACTAGGTGTCGTTAAGTGTGTTTTGCAAGGAGGCCAGTTGTGGAGAGCAAACCATGATGAGATAGCTTGGACTACATCGGCAGTGTGACTAGGTGTCGTTAGTGTGTTTGCAAGGAGGCCAGTTGTGGAGAGCAAACCATGATGAGATAGCTTGGACTACATCGGCAGTGTGACTAGGTGTCGTTAGTGTGTTTGCAAGGAGGCCAGTTGTGGAGAGCAAACCATGATGAGATAGCTTGGACTACATCGGCAGTGTGACTAGGTGTCGTTAAGTGTGTTTTGCAAGGAGGCCAGTTGTGGAGAGCAAACCATGATGAGATAGCTTGGACTACATCGGCAGTGTGACTAGGTGTCGTTAGTGTGTTTGCAAGGAGGCCAGTTGTGGAGAGCAAACCATGATGAGATAGCTTGGACTACATCAGCAGTGTGACTAGGTGTCGTTAGTGTGTTCGGCAAGGAGGCCAGTTGTGGAGAGCAAACCATGATGAGATAGCTTGGACTACATCGGCAGTGTGACTAGGTGTCTTCTGCAAGGAGGCCAGTTGTGGAGAGCAAACCATGTTGAGATAGCTTGGACTACATCGGCAGTGTGACTAGGTGTCGTTAGTGTGTTTGCAAGGAGGCCAGTTGTGGAGAGCAAACCATGATGAGATAGGTTGGACTACATCGGCAGTGTGACTAGTTGTCGTTAAGTGTGTTCTGCAAGGAGGCCAGTTGTGGAGAGCAAACCATGATGAGATAGCTTGGACTACATCAGCAGTGTGACTAGGTGTCGTTAGTGTGTTCGGCAAGGAGGCCAGTTGTGGAGAGCAAACCATGATGAGATAGCTTGGACTACATCGGCAGTGTGACTAGGTGTCGTTAGTGTGTTTTGCAAGGAGGCCAGTTGTGGAGAGCAAACCATGATGAGATAGCTTGGACTACATCGGCAGTGTGACTAGGTGTCGTTAGTGTGTTTGCAAGGAGGCCAGTTGTGGAGAGCAAACCATGATGAGATAGCTTGGACTACATCGGCAGTGTGACTAGGTGTCGTTAGTGTGTTTGCAAGGAGGCCAGTTGTGGAGAGCAAACCATGATGAGATAGCTTGGACTACATCGGCAGTGTGACTAGGTGTCGTTAGTGTGTTTGCAAGGAGGCCAGTTGTGGAGAGCAAACCATGATGAGATAGCTTGGACTACATCGGCAGTGTGACTAGGTGTCGTTAGTGTGTTTGCAAGGAGGCCAGTTGTGGAGAGCAAACCATGATGAGATAGCTTGGACTACATCGGCAGTGTGACTAGGTGTCGTTAGTGTGTTTGCAAGGAGGCCAGTTGTGGAGAGCAAACCATGATGAGATAGCTTGGACTACATCGGCAGTGTGACTAGGTGTCGTTAGTGTGTTTGCAAGGAGGCCAGTTGTGGAGAGCAAACCATGATGAGATAGCTTGGACTACATCGGCAGTGTGACTAGGTGTCGTTAGTGTGTTTGCAAGGAGGCCAGTTGTGGAGAGCAAACCATGATGAGATAGCTTGGACTACATCGGCAGTGTGACTAGGTGTCGTCAGTGTGTTTGCAAGGAGGCCAGTTGTGGAGAGCAAACCATGATGAGATAGCTTGGACTACATCGGCAGTGTGACTAGGTGTCGTTAGTGTGTTTGCAAGGAGGCCAGTTGTGGAGAGCAAACCATGATGAGATAGCTTGGACTACATCGGCAGTGTGACTAGGTGTCGTTAGTGTGTTTGCAAGGAGGCCAGTTGTGGAGAGCAAACCATGATGAGATAGCTTGGACTACATCGGCAGTGTGACTAGGTGTCGTTAGTGTGTTTGCAAGGAGGCCAGTTGTGGAGAGCAAACCATGATGAGATAGCTTGGACTACATCGGCAGTGTGACTAGGTGTCGTTAAGTGTGTTTTGCAAGGAGGCCAGTTGTGGAGAGCAAACCATGATGAGATAGCTTGGACTACATCGGCAGTGTGACTAGGTGTCGTTAGTGTGTTTGCAAGGAGGCCAGTTGTGGAGAGCAAACCATGATGAGATAGCTTGGACTACATCGGCAGTGTGACTAGGTGTCGTTAGTGTGTTTGCAAGGAGGCCAGTTGTGGAGAGCAAACCATGATGAGATAGCTTGGACTACATCGGCAGTGTGACTAGGTGTCGTTAAGTGTGTTTTGCAAGGAGGCCAGTTGTGGAGAGCAAACCATGATGAGATAGCTTGGACTACATCGGCAGTGTGACTAGGTGTCGTTAGTGTGTTTGCAAGGAGGCCAGTTGTGGAGAGCAAACCATGATGAGATAGCTTGGACTACATCAGCAGTGTGACTAGGTGTCGTTAGTGTGTTCGGCAAGGAGGCCAGTTGTGGAGAGCAAACCATGATGAGATAGCTTGGACTACATCGGCAGTGTGGCTAGGTGTCTTCTGCAAGGAGGCCAGTTGTGGAGAGCAAACCATGTTGAGATAGCTTGGACTACATCGGCAGTGTGACTAGGTGTCGTTAGTGTGTTTGCAAGGAGGCCAGTTCTGGAGAGCAAACCATGATGAGATAGCTTGGACTACATCGGCAGTGTGACTAGTTGTCGTTAAGTGTGTTCTGCAAGGAGGCCAGTTGTGGAGAGCAAACCATGATGAGATAGCTTGGACTACATCAGCAGTGTGACTAGGTGTCGTTAGTGTGTTCGGCAAGGAGGCCAGTTGTGGAGAGCAAACCATGATGAGATAGCTTGGACTACATCGGCAGTGTGACTAGGTGTCGTTAGTGTGTTTTGCAAGGAGGCTAGTTGTATAAACGTTTACCATTTTCGATGATTTTTTTTTATTCAACCTCTATGTAATGCCACTATAATAATTAAATATCAATTTTTCAAGAATAATTTTCATTTATTTCTGATAATATCACAAAAATAAACATAATATTGCTTTTATTTATTAGATGTTTTTTAACTCTTGAATCCCAATTACATTATGAAATTAAGAGATAATCCTAGTTCTGAGTATACCGTTGGAAAGCTGATTAAACCTACAGCTTCTGTGGGACTCGGCAGTCTGCAGGATTATTTTCGGAAGTGTAGTGATTTTCGAAACGTAGATCGTAAACAGAAGCTTTTATTAATGTCCACTTTTTGAATTGATAATACGGTTTGAATGAGATGATTGTGAACACTGAATGTGCATGAGCCATAAAGAAAATTTCATGCTGATTTCGAAAATCTAATGAATCATTTAAAAAAAAAATGTGTACAAGCAGAAAAAATTGAACTACAAAAATTTCTGGAACGGAGTGAGATAGAAGTGTGTGGTTTGTGGTGTTAACTACATTTTTTGTCTAGTTTCACTCCCTGGAGTATTGTCATTAACTTACGATACACCCTGTATTTTTTTTTTTTTTTTATTTATCCAAATTTATTTATTTATTAAAAGAATATTACAATCTGTTCCTGATACCAGATACACTTTAAGCGATTAATCTAAGTTGTTACAATATTTAGGACACAATTTTGCAATATAGGAAAAAACAAAATGAAATAAAACCTATTCACACCCTGTATAATAAATATTATATTTACTACTAAAATATATATATACTTATATTTTCTTTTTTAGCACTTTCCTCCGAAGGAAAGTAGCTATTGAGGTTGGACTCATGACGGAATTTTTGAAAAAAGTCTTCAAATCTTTATCGATCCTACCTAATGGGTAAGTCATGAGAAAGAAGTGTTGTAAAAATGAGCTGAATCGGTCAATCGGAAAGCGGGGGTTTAATTTGTAATATATTTCAATAGAAAAGCCCGCCAGACGTAGGTTCACAAAGCCGCCGCAAGGAGCGCTTTCTACCACTAGACTGACTGTATCCTGTTCCTGCGTTAGATCAAAATACGATAATATGAGGTTTTTTGTATTTATTGGAAGCAAATTAATAATTGATCAGTTACTCATTACAAATTTAAAAGAGAACTATTCATGTTTTTATTTTATTTATGTAGGATATTTTAAGCAAATTATTCTGGAAAGCAGTCTACACTACCCAAATTCTGAGGAAAGTGCTTAGTTATGCATCTCCTGCGTGACGGACTTTTATTATACTTATATTTTCATATCAAACCCGTTTCCAAATGTTCCACTCCAAATTGTCCTACCATCCTAATCCTCAAGGTCTATCCTTATCGTCCCAATCCTCCCAGGCGGCTCAAGAGACAGTGGCCCCGAGGCAATTTACTCTCATCATTGAAATAGTTATTTAGACAGCCATGGAAGTGCCAACAATGGTTGTCTCCTTCCAAATTTGTATGGTTTTTATTTTAATTTTACCGTTTTGTTCAATTTATACATAACTAGCTGAATACCCGTGCTTCGTCACGGCAGATAAGTAGTTTTTTTATTGCGTTAAATAATGTATCTTCAAAATTAACGCTACTATATAATTTTGTGGAGTTTATTATAGCACGGTTCCCGTCGTAATATAATTATTCATCAATTGATAAGTAACCAAAGTATAATGTTTCTTTTTATTTTATTGCATGATGATCTTTTATTACTTTAAATAATGTATCATCAAAATTAACACTCCTACTTAATTTTGTGTAGTTTATTATAGCACGGTTCCCGTCATACAATAAGTTAGTCATCAGTTTATAGGTAATCAAAGTATAATGTTTCTTGACATTGGGATGCTCCGCACCAGTATCAAAAAACAGATAACGTAGAGATAACCCGTTATCTATAGGTTACCAGCGTGGGCGTATATAAGGGCAACTGAGGGATGTGCAATCCCCCCCGAAATTTTGATTTGATGGTAAAAATGTGTCTTAAAAACCTTAAAAATAAATTAAATAAGATCATTTCTTTTATAAGCACAATTGGTTTGATCCATTCCTTTTTCATTCCAAAGATCATTTCATTTTAGTTGTAATAGCGTTTTATTTGCCTAAAACTATTTCCATACCCCAGTAATTCAAGGACTCCCATCATATTTGAAATTAACCTCAATTAAAAATAATACTATGAAATAGATAATGTAAGGTAACAGCTGTTCTTTATCGTCCTAGCAACACATTCTACCTAGGCTTGCCTGCTCTAACCAACTCAAACTTTAAACCCCTCTAAAAATACTTAAAAATTCGAATATCAAAAAATCCTTTCTTAGCGAGCGTCTACGTTCTAGAGGGAGTGTCCATGCAAAATTTCAAATTTTTCTGTCGAGCGGTTTTGGCTGAGCGTTGATAGATCAGTGAGTGAATCAGTGAGTGAGTGAGTGATATTTGACAAATATATAGTAGATATATATATCTGTATCAACAAACTTGATAATTGTACATATAATAATTTCTACAGATTTCAAATAAATAAGCTAATAAAAAAAAAAAAATATTTTCAAATGAGAGATTACGCTGAGTATAGAAGCATGGAGTTCCAGCATTAGAAATGGAATGCGAGGAAGACGTATAGAATAGTACAACATGACTTAATGAAAAGACAGGACGGATGTAATTGTACATTGTACAGCGTTCCACGAACAACTAAACATTGACAAAGAGAAAACATTGACTTATCAAATGACTTCAATGAATTGCGCACACAGGATAACTCACATCGATAATACACTAAAATATCTGAAACTTAAAAATAATTTCCAACTTTATAGGCTATAATTTATCATTAAAATGTTTATATATTTTTATTTATACGAAACATTATCTTCCAAATTATGTATTGATTTTGATTATATTTCAATGTAATGTTTATATGGTTCTAAGTACTTGTTAGCTTTGATAGCATGTTGCCTTTCACTTCTACACTGATCAGTAAGTTTACCAGATAATTGGAGCCGATTTCAGGCATCTTGATATTATTATTATTTTTTTTTTTTTGTTTACATGATAAACACATGTAAAACACACTGATGAGTCAGCCCTCAGCAGTGAAGCTGAGGATGGTAGCAGGAGCTACCGAAAGCGCTCATTATGGAAAATAAACTTTTGTGAATTAACTGGGCGTTTTTCATTTACTTCAAGATCTTCCTTCTCTGTCAGCAACCTCAAAATACTTTGAGTCGATGTTAATTTAACCAGGCTTCGAATTGGAAACACTCTACTTACCTATTCGTACTTACCTACGAACCTACCCATTGTTACTTACTAGAAAGAAAGGACAGACAAACTTGTAAATACTGCAATGAGACTCTGACAGTTAAACATATACTTATAAACTGCAGACAACTCATTAACATATGCCCCACGAACTACACGACTTACTGAAATAAAGTAATATTTAAACTTTCACAACCACTATTTCACAATTTTATGTTTTCATCTAATTATTACTATAGTATTATTTATTGTTTTTTTTTTATTACTTTATCTTGTTTTTCACGTTAAGCAATAAGTTCTTAATTTATTTTTTTACCTCTTTTTTTCATTCTCGTTGAGGTAACAAACATAAAATTAATTTTTCGCCAATGTTGCAGATTTCAACCACCAAATCCAAGACTGCGAATAGAGCACACTCACGGCTACCTAATGTAACAAGACCCCCATCTAAATTTTAGAATTGTCATGTACTTCTAACCATTAAACATATTTTAATTGAGTGCCAAAAATATTTAAATTAAATCTTCCACCTAGCCAGGTTTTATGAATCAATAATATTAATAATGTGGTGGAGTTTCTAAAAGATGTACATCTCCTGGACAAAATTTGAAGAACCTTATTATAACGTTATCATAATAATATTTCTATTTACAAATTAGGACTAGAGCTGAAGAGGAGATATGGACTCCTACGACGACTACTTGGATCTACTTCAAAGCTTACGACACAAAACAAACTTACTATTTACAAAACTATAATCAGACCTATCTGGACTTACGGACTCGAATTATGGGGAACAGCAAAACACTCAAACATACAACGAATACAAGCATTCCAATCCAAAGTCCTTCGTAGAATAGTCAATGCTCCCCTTTATGACTCCAACAAAACCCTACACAACGACCTTAATATTCCTTTCGTAAACTATCTCTCCAAATCCCGCTTCGTGACGTTTCATTCCAAATTGTCATCCCACCCAAATCCTAGAGGTCAATCCGTTTTCACTCAGACCCACCCTAAAGACCTTCCCAGGAGGCTTAAGAGACTTTGGCCCCGTGACCAGCTACCATAACAGCACAGATTGTTTTAATATATTAGGAAGTGCCGATAATGTTTGGCTCCTTCCATATACTATTCATTGACATGTATACTTAGGCCAGCACAATTAATTATTGTACTTATAATTGTACAGATTTTAAATAAACATGAAAGGAAAAAAAAATTACAACTTATAATTATCATTATACCAGATCAAATAAATTGCATTAAAATCCTCACCTCAAAAAGTTCTAAATCTCAAAATCACCAATAAGTAATATGGCAACAATGACCCTAAGTGGTTGAATTTGCCCTCAAATAAAAAATAAATAAATAAGAGCATTTCTGTCCAAATGTTGCTTTTTACATTAACTGCCCCAAGCCATCACCAAAATTCTGTCTATGACGCTGTGTAAGAAAAATGTCAAAGCTCTATGCAGTGACTGCCCAAAATGTTTACCTAAAGATAATCCTGCAAGGAATTTCTGTCTAATTGCTGGATAGTAGTTTGCATTCCACCGGGGAAGTTGACGTCTAGATGCTTCGCCTCCCCTCCATGACCGCGGTGGAGGTGTGAATTATTTCAAACCATGTCCATATCTTGCAGGTGATTCCTTCTTTTTTCCCCTTCCCGGCCATGGCGTTCTTTCCTCCCCTTGCAGAAGAAGCGAAAAGCCAGCTGTATAAGAAGTACTCCACTCCAGCGCTCCCTCCCGGCAAAAAACGGCAACTATTGTTATTGCGGAGACTCTGGCGGCAAGATGAAAAGACCGGTCAGTCTGATTGATTGTAATGCCTGTTTCCGGGCAAATAATTATGCGGGGCTTTGCTTTTATCCGCCGGCCCGTCATAGCTCCTTAGTCTTCATCCGTTGCTTCATATTTATACAAGGAGCTCTTCTCAGATTCTAAGCAGATCTAAATTTCGTTTAAAACCCAAATACATAAATATTTTCAAATTTTTATACATAATAATTTTTTTTTTTATACAAAATTTCGTGGGCACATTTAATTATTTTCCCCTCTCACAAAAAACGCAGATTCTTATTTCATTTTGGCATTTTCCTCCTGCGGATTGTCTCTTTGGATACAACATTTTGTCTGGATTCCACAGTAGTTTCATCGGGCATGCGTTCCCACGATGGCATTTCTGAGTCACGCAGGAATCTTGGCATAAAATGCTCCAATAAAAAACCCGCTAGAGTATAATGTCGAAAGAAAATAATATGATTACCCAACAGAGGAAACTTAGAGAGGAATATAAAATTCCTTCAATGGAGGAACAGAAAGTTTGACCAATAATTCAAGTGATGCCATAGTTTTTGAATATATTTTTTCATTATACTGCATCAAAAAACATGTGTTTTCAATACTCGGTTTGGTGCGCTAACCTTACCTGCTACTAATAAACATGTGTTTGAAGGAGGTTACTTTTAGATATTGTGATTCATTCTAATATTTGTTTACTTATAATAAGTAGTGTGTTTAAAGTGCAATACAACATAATTCCTTTAATCAAAAGTTATCTGTATTCCAAAAAACAATGCCAAACAAAGGTTTTAATATAATGAATAATCAGAATTGTACTATAAATATTAATGTAAATGTATAAGTACTTTTCTTCTATTATAGGTTAATAAACAGATGTGTTTTTTTAAATAAAAAAAAGGTGTCAATTTAATTTCTTTTACTGTATCTTTAAGTTATTAATGAAATATAAAAGGGTTTTAATGTACTCAAGTATGAGCAGTATAATGAAAAGTATTGTTCATAACACGTACCAAAAGTGTGTTTTCGGTGCTTGGTCTAATTTCCGCGCTCGGCTACGCCTCGCGCGTTAAACTCGACCGCGCACCGAAAACAACCACTTTTGGTACTAGTGATGAAAATAACCATTTTGTGTGTTTTAAGGCACTAGGTGGTCATTAGCCTTTTTATATAGGCCTTTTATATTATATAGTATATTCCTAAATTATGAATTATGTGTTTACCTTTCTAAGGATATTTCAATCATATTTTTATCTTATAGTATATTACTATATGTTTTAAACAAATGATATTACTATACCCTCTCTTACTTAAGCAGATACAGCGTTTTTATTATATTTTTCTATATTGTAAAATTGGTACAAACTGTAAATAGGCAAAAGAATTATTATACGGAAATTACCTTTTTTTAATAAAAATATGTTTTTTCCTAAAAAAAAAGGAAGAAAATGCTTAATTTAACACTGCCGTCAATTAATTTCCTACATAAGAACAAACCTTATGGAATCTTATTTTACAAAAATTATTTTATCGACATGGCCTGTTTTAGATTTCAGGCAAAAAAAACAAAGTTATTAGATTAATATTAATAGTACCATTTAAAAAATGCCGCAGGTACCAGTGTAGTCCCAAAAAGCGTGTAAGAAGCTATAAAACTATTATTTTATCAAGTGCTATTATTGGGAACGTTTACATTTTCCTGGTGGTTTCCCCTCGAAATTCAATAATCAGAACTGAATCTTAGATCTTCATTTTCTCCGATGTTTCTGCACCCAAGCAATAATCAGGAATGGATCGTATCTCTTTACTTGGTATTATTGACTTGGGTGCAGAAACAACGGGAAAAATGAAGATGTAAGATGCACTTCTGATGATTGACTTGGGTGCAGAAACAACAGGGAAAATGAAGATGTAAGATACACTTCTGATTATTGACTTGGGTGCAGAAACAACGGGGATAATGTTATATTCAGTTCTAATTATTGACTTGGGTTCACAAACAACAGGGAAATTGAAGATGTAAGATACACTTCTGATTATTGACTTGGGTGCAGAAACAACGGGGAAAATGAAGATGTAAGATACACTTCTGATTATTGACTTGGGCGCAGAAACAACAGGGAAAATGAAGATGTAAGATACACTTCTGATTATTGACTTGGGTGCAGAAACAACGGGGAAAATGAAGATGCAAGATACACTTCTGATTATTGACTTGGGTGCAGAAACAACGGGAAAAATGAAGATCTAAGATTCAATTCTGATTATTGACTTGGGTGCAGAAACAACGGGAAAAATGAAGATGTAAGATACACTCCTGATTAATGACTTGGGTGCAGAAACAACGGGGATAATGTTATATTCAGTTCTAATTATTGACTTGGGTTCACAAACAACAGGGAAAATGAAGATGTAAGATACACTTCTGATTATTGACTTGGGTGCAGAAACAACGGGGAAAATGAAGATGTAAGATACACTTCTGATTATTGACTTGGGCGCAGAAACAACAGGGAAAATGAAGATGTAAGATACACTTCTGATTATTGACTTGGGTGCAGAAACAACGGGGAAAATGAAGATGCAAGATACACTTCTGATTATTGACTTGGGTGCAGAAACAACGGGAAAAATGAAGATCTAAGATTCAGTTCTGATTATTGACTTGGGTGCAGAAACAACGGGAAAAATGAAGATGTAAGATACACTCCTGATTAATGACTTGGGTGCAGAAACAACGGGAAAAATGAAGATGTAAGATACACTTCTGATTATTGACTTGGGTGCAGAAACAACGGGGATAATGAAGATATAGGATTCAGTTCTGATTATTGAGTAGGATGCAGAAAAAATGGGGAAAATTAAGATATAGGATTCGGTTATGATTATTGACTTGGGTGTAGAAACAACGGGGATAATGTTATATTCAGTTCTAATTATTGACTTGGGTTCACAAACAACTGGGGAAATGAAGATGTTAGATTCAGTTCTGATTATTGACTTGGGTGCAGAAACAGCGGGGGAATGAAGATGTTAGACTCAGTTCTGATTATGTAGTTGTATACAGAAACAACGGGGGAAATGAAGATATAGGATTCAGTTCTGATTATGGAGTAGGATGCAGAAACAATGGGGAAAATTAAGGTATAGGATTCGGTTATGATTATTGACTTGGGTGCAGAAACAACGGGGAATATGAAGATATAGGATTCAGTTCTGATTATTTAGTAGGATGCAGAAACAATGGGGAAAATTAAGACATAGGATTCGGTTATGATTATTGACTTGCGTGCAGAAACAACGGGGAAAATGAAGATATAGGATTCAGTTCTGATTATTGAGTAGAATGCAGAAACAATGGGGAAAATTAAGATATAGGATTCGGTTATGATTATTGACTTGGGTGCAGAAACAACGGGGAAAATGAAGATATAGGATTCAGTTCTGATTATTGAGTAGGATGCAGAAACAATGGGGAAAATGATGATATAGGATTCATTTTCCCTGTTGTTTCTGCACCCAACTAAATAGTAAGAATATTTTATTTACTCATGTTTCTAGTTGTTTCTCTTTACAACGCAAGAGCTACAAGTCCCTTTATATGCTGTTTCACCCCTTGTTTCCGTTCAAGAATCATAAGCTATAAGTATGTTTGTGTATGTTTAACGTGTTTTCCCCTGCTGATAGTCCCAGAATATCTTGAAGAATATTTAGAAATGTCTTCACTATTTTTCCACTTAAGCTCCCTCTGACCATTAGGTTCTAGATACACACAGCACCTAGAATAGAACCTTGCAGACACTCTAAGAATTTACGCGTTCCACATTTTTTCCTCCGCCATCTTCGAGTCTACATTCCCATCAACTGCCATAGTCCGTTAGATCGTACTTGTCACAATTATATAGATTTTATAATCCTTAATATATATATAATTGTAGGGCTGATGACATTTCTCGCCTCTTTGACATAGTTGAACCTAAAGATCTCTTAGTTTTTATACGTAGTATAGCTTTTTCACACATTCATCTCCCGGGTTAGTGTTAGTGCCTGTCACAAAAAAAAAAGTTCGGCTCGTAGGAACGGTGTCATCTTAGCGCTTTTACGTCTATATCCCTAGTGTCATTAGCAAAGGAATGGAATAAGTTATATTTCATAAAAATATACGACAAAATGTCGAAGAGAAGTAACACAAGATTTTAGAGCCCACATCAGAAAACTGACAGTATCCTAAGCGGAAATCATTTCATCCTGTTTGTCTCGACGTTCCTTCTTGGAAAGAATTTAACACTGTTGATAGTTTTCTTACTTTGTTTTACTAAAACACCCATTTACTGTTAAATGCAATTTAAAGAATCAACAGCCAATTAAAAAGTTAGCTAAAAAGAGACAAATACCCGTTCAAAAGAACAAAACTAACAATTACAAAGGTTTAAGCACTCCGATTGATATCAACCCATCTAAAATTACAACGGAACCTTTTTTTTTATATGAAAGCTGGACGGATTCTGCTGTTTAATGAACTTGATATTTCAAATTAGAAGGAAGATTATTGTCCCAACTTTTTGTAACTCACGCGATATCCTCGCTACTTGAAATAATGGTTCCATCTGCTCTTCTGGTCTCTCGTGGCATCTTACGGCACTGATATATACATATTAACATTATGTATATTATTGTATATATCATCTTACGGCACTGATATATACATATTAACATTATGTATATTATTGTATATATCATCTTACGGCACTGATATATACATATTAACATTATGTATATTATTGTATATATCATCTTACGGCACTGATATATACATATTAACATTATGTATATTATTGTATATATCATCTTACGGCACTGATATATACATATTAACATTATGTATATTATTGTATATTTTTCATCTTACGGCACTGATATATACATATTAACATTATGTATATTATTGTATATATCATCTTACGGCACTGATATATACATATTAACATTATGTATATTATTGTATATATCATCTTACGGCACTGATATATACATATTAACATTATGTATATTATTGTATATATCATCTTACGGCACTGATATATACATATTAACATTATGTATATTATTGTATATATCATCTTACGGCACTGATATATACATATTAACATTACTGTATATATCATCTTACGGCACTGATATATACATATTAATATTATGTATATTATTTTATATATCGTCTTACGGCACTGATATATACATATTAACATTACTGTATATATCATCTTACGGCACTGATATATACATATTAATATTATGTATATTATTTTATATATCGTCTTACGGCACTGATATATACATATTAACATTATGTATATTATTGTATATATCATCTTACGGCACTGATATATACATATTAACATTATGTATATTATTGTATATATCATCTTACGGCACTGATATATACATATTAACATTATGTATATTATTGTATATATCATCTTACGGCACTGATATATACATATTAACATTATGTATATTATTGTATATATCATCTTACGGCACTGATATATACATATTAACATTACTGTATATATCATCTTACGGCACTGATATATACATATTAATATTATGTATATTATTTTATATATCGTCTTACGGCACTGATATATACATATTAACATTACTGTATATATCATCTTACGGCACTGATATATACATATTAACATTATGTATATTATTGTATATATCATCTTACGGCACTGATATATACATATTAACATTATGTATATTATTGTATATATCATCTTACGGCACTGATATATACATATTAACATTACTGTATATATCATCTTACGGCACTGATATATACATATTAACATTATGTATATTATTAAGTGACATCATATTGCATTATGTGAATATTTTTTTTTCCAGGGTGCAGCGAGGAATTTTACCAGCGAGCCGTGGGATGATAAAATTCCTGCCGGAGGTTGGGAATCGAACCCACCATCTCCCGCTTATGAATCCAAGGCGCTAGCCATTAGACCACGGGAGACCCCATTATGTGAATATTAAATCTTTTTTCATTTGTATTCTAGGAAACTAAACCTAATAAGCGGGTTTCGTCCCTATGGAAGGAGGGAGGAACTGCGCCAAAATTCTCTCATGTAGACTAATCCGTATTACCACGTATGAGTTGTTGGTTCAAGTCCCGATGGTTGTAGGTTGAATTTTTCTTCGATAAGCACTCTTAAAATGTTTGTTTAGGAAGAACAGAGCTATCTACTATATATTTGTCAAATACCACTTGACAGAAATATGGCTGGCAATAGTGTCGACCCGAAAGCTAGAGATTATATCATCGAAACAAATACAAAGTACCTAATGTGAAAAAAACGCATTTTTCATTTTCAATCTATACTGATTGCTGTTGAACTCTCGAGTTCACTCAGTGAAAGGGAAAGTAACCGCTGTCCAAAGGTAGAATCTGCCGACTATTTCACTGTCCAAAACCAATGTAATGAACAAAAGTTTTTGCACTCTGGAAAGTGGTGATTTTCACTTTCGATACTTTGCATTTGTATCGACGATACATGCCTTATCACGAGCAAAGAAAGCTTTTTTACATTTAATTTTCAGGTTATTTATATCATTCAAGAATATAATGAAGCGTATGGGGCTGAGTAATGATCCTTGAGGGACTCCGGTAGAGTTTAGATTTTTGGTCAGCAATGGAAATATAAAATTTATGAATGCTATAAATGTCTCATAAGGATAATATGTACCAAATTTTACTAAAAAAATTACTCCATGCAGATCATTACAAAAAAACAAAACGATATACCAAAAAATTAACCAAATAAATGAAACTAATAACTATGGTTTAATTTATTTGGTTAATATATATATATATTGTTTTTCACTGTTGATGCATGTTTTGTATTTCCCCCCTTCTCCCCCCGCCCTCTCCAGTGGTGGCCATATTCATAAAAAGGTGGAGTACTGTTTTAAAAGACTCCTTTAGGGGTTACTACGCATGCTCAGGTTCTGTTCAATGAGATCCGTGCATATGCATCAACCCCATCCACCTTCTCTCCCCTATCCCTCTCTTCCGCCATATTGGAACTTCAACATTTTAAAACAGTCATGGAAAAATGGCGGGGAGCGTGTTTTTTTTTTAAATAATCATCTCAGTTTGGTTATAAACCTAGTAAACCCCGTATTAGACCCTTATTACTCCCTATACGATCCGATATCATTTGACGGACAACGGCCGGCAGTGGCCGACGTGACTGCCTACCGATGTCCTGACCCGATCCGATCTAATCCCAGCTCGTAAGAAGGAGGAGTTGAGAGGCCAATCAATCTTCTGGCAGTATATCAGTCCCCGAAAACAGTTAATTTTTAACTGTTAAATTACGATAAGAGAAGCATTAGTATTCATATTTTAAAATTATTTATAAGAAAGGTAGCCAGAAGGTAATAAACATAGGAAGGTTATAAACATCTTTCCATGTAATTTAATAAACAAGGGAAACAAAAAACAAAAATGTGACTAGACAAAGTTATTCTAAATTTGATAAGCTTTCATTAAAAAAAAATGCATTGAAATCGGTTGAGATGTAGAGGCTGTCGACTTTTTTCAAACACAATATGTCGTTTGGCGCCATTTTGCGTCTGTTGCCTGAACGATAGAAACAAAAACTCTGAAGGCCGAGAATCTATGGTCATCGGATTGGATCGGATCGGGTCGGGTTGGGACAAATGTAGGCACCTCCATTGACAGTCGGTGGCTATCGGATCGGGTCGGGACCAATGTAGGTGTACCCAAAGACTAGGATTAGGAAATGGCAAAGTTGGACGCCAGAAAAGTAGGTTCAGTAATCCTAGGACCTGGAAATGAAATAACTGACAGAAGAGGGAGTTGGCGAGGTATGAATAAGACCAGGAAACTGGGGAAGTAAAACTTGCTAATGCTACATGACTCAGATTACGACTGGACAAAGAGGAGGAAGTGACAGCAAGAAAGTAGGCAGAGCAAGACTAGGACTTGGGAGTATGCTAGTAACTATAAGGAGGTAGTAACAGCACGGCTAAGACTAGGCCTTGGGAGTATGCTAGTAACTATAAGGAGGTAGTAACAGCACGGCTAAGACTAGGCCTTGGGAGTATGCTAGTAACTATAAGGAGGTAGTAACAGCACGGCTAAGACTAGGTCTTGGGAGTATGCTAGTAACTATAAGGAGGTAGTAACAGCACGGCTAAGACTAGGCCTTGGGAGTATGCTAGTAACTATAAGGAGGTAGTAACAGCACGGCTAAGACTAGGCCTTGGGAGTATGCTAGTAACTATAAGGAGGTAATAACAGAGAACAGTACGGCTAAGACTAGGCCTTGGGAGTATGCTAGTAACTATAAGGAGGTAGTAACAGAGAACAGTACGGCTAAGACTAGGCCTTGGGAGTATGCTAGTAACTATAAGGAGGTAGTAACAGAGAACAGTACGGCTAAGAGGCTAAGACCTGCAGAAGTCAATGGAAAGGCAGAAAAGGGAAAGAACGCAAAGGAGAATTTCGACTGAGGAAAGACGAGGAAGTGACAGGAAGAAAGTAGGCACAGCAAGACTAGAACTTGGGACTATGAAGGACTTGTAACTATAAGGAGGTAGTAACAACACGGCTAAGACTAGGCCTTGGGAGTATGCTAGTAACTATAAGGAGGTAGTAACAACACGGCTAAGACTAGGCCTTGGGAGTATGCTAGTAACTATAAGGAGGTAGTAACAGCTCGGCTAAGACTAGGCCTTGGGAGTATGCTAGTAACTATAAGGAGGTAGTAACAACACGGCTAAGACTAGGCCTTGGGAGTATGCTAGTAACTATAAGGAGGTAGTAACAGCTCGGCTAAGACTAGGGAAAGGGTTGGACTGATATCGAGCGGTATGATTTAGGGTAGGTAATGCGATGCAACCTGGAGGGCGTAGATCGACCGGCGCATGCTCACAGCACTACCTACCTCTATTTGAATACAAGCCCCACCTAGCTCTCGGGGCAACATATATTCTCCATCCACGCTCTAGTAGGCTCATAGTTCTTAAAAATATGCCAAATTGTTTCCTTTGCGGGTCTTTTTGCGAAGACCACATCCAGGTACTTTTGAAGTAGCATTAGTGGTTTATAACAGTTACTCGTACTCGCTGATAAGCTTACTGATTAGCTTATAGGTTCTTTACTGGTTATCTATTTACTACTTGACGCGTTATCTTATAATCCATATTAGATAATGGCAAGCAATATTTATTAATAAAAAGGTAAATATGATCAAATACAATTCTCTCCACTACGAAAAAAGTTATTAAGCATTAAAGTTAACTATTTTCCAGGTTATGAAGGATAACATAAACAATAATATTTGTAAATACACATATTTTATTCCTCTTTTCTCTCTATTTTTGGATATTTTACATTTATTTAGCATTCTGGGCATACGTGCTTTGCGTTTCCGCTCGCTTCGCTCGCTCAAGAAGATATCAAAACTCTAGTCAATCCAACTCGCTAGAATTCTATTAATTTTAGCGACTCTAGTCAATCCAGCTCGCTAAAATTAATAGAATTCTATTATTTTTTACAAGTCAGAAACCAGTCGCTTTTTCTTTATCAGGAACATCGCGAACTAATTGTAAAGACCCATTTTTCTCACTAACATAACAGAGCTTTTTCACAAACAAACGCTAATTCACTGTTGAAGGTTACTTCACTTTCAGCAAGAACCAATACAATTGCTCATCAAAATCCTCCAATAGGAAGGCAAAGGAGTTATGCGAATGCGCCGAATCACTGTTAGAATCACTACTGCTACTTCAAAAGGACTGGATGTGGTATTCGAAAAAATACCCTACTTTACTCCCTTTTTATGTGGAATTAGTCATCTAAAGACAGTGCTTTTTAGATCTTTGGTAAATGTCAAGGAGCGTGGTCTCCACGCCGATTCTTTTGAAACTTTGCACTATAACGTATTTTGATGCACTAAACACGAATCCGTTAAAAAAAAAGGTCGCTTTTCACTAGGAAAGAAGTTATGAAACACTAAAGTTCACTGTTATGGAGGTTATCAAAGACGGGTTAACGGCGAATTTGTAAACACGCGCATGCGCAATAGTCCTTAATGACGAAGTGTAATTGAAATTTAGACTCACCTTGTGGTAGCTGACTTGGTCGTAAACTGTCGCTTTTGGGCATACGTGCTATGCGTTTCCGCTCGCTCCGCTCGCTCAAGAAAACATCAAAACCCCTAGTCAATCCAACTCGCAGAAATGAAAAGAATTCTATGGCCCAAAAGTCGTCCAAGGCAGTCTTCCCTAACCTTCATAACAGTGAACTTTAGTGTTTCATAACTTCTTTCCTAGTGAAAAGCGACCTTTTTTTTTAACGGATTCGTGTTTAGTGCATCAAAATACGTTATAGTGCAGAGTTTCAAAAGAATCGGCGTGGAGACCACGCTCCTTGACATTTACCAGATCTTTTACTATACGAATACAAATCTGTACCCCGGAGGTTAAGGACAACATGCCCATTTATTTACTAAAATGACTTAACAACATGTTCTTAATGTGGACTTTTCGATCCATATAATGGTCACTAACGTCCTGTTCCCATAAATAACCAAGATAAGACAGTTAAAAATAAAATCATGACCCTTTTCATTAGAGGTAAAAGATACCATGTGGAGGACTTGGTTTTGTTTCACTATGATCAAATTACCTATCAATGCCAATAACAATGTGAACAATTATGTTTAAACTGTTTCTATAAGTAACGAAGAAACAAATTGTAATAGGTTAAGGTTATGGATTATTGGCTCTCCTGAAAAATTACAAACATGTGACATAGTGTCCTTTACCTCCGGGGTAGAGATATCTTTCTTTGGGTCTTTTGTACAATAAACATACACTTTTCAAGAACTAGGACACTTTTCAGATTTACATGAAAAACACTAACAATGAATTTGCTTAAGTTAAGCCAGTTAATATCTAATGTGAAAGTTTCAGTCCGGTTTCTTCAGAAGAAGGGATTAATCCATTCTGAGAAAAAGTGCTCCAGACTTCATAAAATGAAAATTTATTATAGAAGGAACAGAGGGCCAATTTGGAAGTGTAATCGGACTGGATGTAAGAAGGGAATTAGCATTTATAAAGGTACGTGGTTTGAAAACAGCAGTATTAAAAAAAGTTATTTTCTTTTTTATAAACAAGCATTTATCTTGTTTTGTAAACATAACCTAGAGTTTAGTAAAGTAACAGTAGAGTAACTGTTACTAGTTCTTGAAAAGTGTTTGCTTATTATACAAAAGACCCCTTTCTTTTTTTTTTCCTTGTTGTTTAAAGGCCATTCAACCACTATTGGGTCATTTATGCCTCTTGGTCGGTCCGTTGGTAGCATCGAAAGCAGAGACAGAGCCCGACGGCCAGCGGGAGGCGGACCCAGCCAAGGTCGAGTAGAGTCCCCCGTGCCAGTTCTACCTTAGTGGCCCGCATCTGGTGACTGGCTGCTAGGTCTATGATTGAATGTGTGCTTGCTGGTGCCAGGGCAACCAAACCTTCACAGACCACATGGGGGGGGGGCTCGTCCTCATCCCTAACCAAGCCCATCGCTCCCGCCGACCCACGCCCCCCCCCCTCGAACGCCACCAACGGTAAAAAAAAGTAATCGTAACGAAATTGTAGTTAGTAAATGTTTTAATAATTTAAATTATATCAATTAATGATGGTTATACATTTTCTAAAAGGGACTAATATGTTTTACGTTTGCTGTTAAATGAGTTTAGATGAAATTTTTGTCGAAATATATTCTAGAGGCCAGTACTGCTTATAATAGGTGATAATTGGAAAAGATTTTAATTTACAATGAAGAATCGCTAAAGCCAGAGCTAAATTCTGTTTTTTAAATTGGTTTTATCAAGGAAAGAAAAAATATTAGACAGATGAACTGAATTATTTCCTAGCAGCTCTCTAAGATGTATCGGGAGACTCAGTCGAACTCGCTCATCTTCATATGCTCTACACTCCGTCAGGATATGCTTTACAGTGAGGGGCACGCCGCAAACCTCGCACTCCGGAGGCTCCCCTCTCTCCATGAGATAGCCGTGAGATATCTTTCAAATGACTTCTGTTCCTTCGAAGGACTTTCTTCCAAAAAGTAACGCCAAGTCTGTCCAAATTTACTTCAGAAAGAGTGTATAATAATGCCTTCCTCTCATATTTTCATCCTATGGATAGTTCCTTGTGAAAAGAATTCCTTGGAGTTTTCAAGCAATATTAAATAAAATATACCATAGCGAAAGAATAAACTTAAGCATCTTATATAAATAAAATTATTATTCATTTCATATTTAGTTAGAATAGTTCCATTTCCTTTTAGCACTTTCCTCCGAAGGAAAGTAGCTATTGAGGTTGCACTCATGACGGAATTTTTGAAAAATTTCTTCAAATCTTTATGGAACATACCAGGTAGACACCGAAAATGACCCCCGTTAAAATTTATATAAATATATATATACGAAACTTGGAATGTAGTATTCTCTCTTCAAACGATTGAACTAGTTCGTTAACCAGCAAAATCGGTCCATCTGGAGAGGGGGTTTACTCCGGAGCCAAAGTAGTTATTTACCAATACCAGCCATAATTTTTGTTATATTTCAACGAAACTCGGTATTCGTTGTGGTCAACTGAAGAGACAAATTTGTTATAAAAATAAACTAGATCGGTTGACTAGAAGGGGGGGGGGGGAGTTTACTCCGGACAGAAATTACTAATTTCCTTATACCGGTCGTAATTTCTGTTTTATTGTTACGAAACTCTTTATACGTCCTGGCTATCTAATAAGAAAGAAGTGTTGTAAAAATGAACTAAATCGGTCTATTGGAAGGGGGGGGGTGTTACTTTGTACTATGTTGTAATTGAATTCTCCCGCCAAACGTAGGTTCGCGAAACTCATCAAGATCAATAGATCAAAATGTGAAGCTTTGTGTATTTAGTACTTAGTGTAGTACCCCGTATACACAAAACTCTGGAAGGAAATTAATTACAAAATGAATAATTGAAACAGCTGCTCTTAAAAATGCAAAAGAGTAGAACTATTTATGTTTTTATTTTATTTATCTATATAGGTTCGACCCTACCCAATTCTGGGGAAAGTGCTTAGTTATGCATAACGGACGTTTTTGTAAGGAGTTTCTCTCAATCACAATTTATGTTCTATTCTACTTTTATTTGAAATCTACTTTCATTTTATATCAAGTCCGGCCTTTCACAACCTCTATTTCTCTACGGTAAACATTAGAACAATCTGTACAGATGTTGTCTCAGCTACTGTGGGTTCTTTCGATAAGTTATGATTAGATCTAGTGAGGTAGGTATTTTGGGGAGATGTTCCGTGTTTGGTTTCTTCAATGATATTTGGCTAAATCGAGCGGACTAGGTTTGTTGTGTTGACTGTGTTAATCTAGTCCATAATCATATTCTCCGGTTCTTTCGAAGTTTTGGTTTGAACTAGATCTTATGTATTTGCGGAGATATCATCACATATAGTTTCAACGCACCGATAATCACTGCTTTGTTTGAAATCATTTGGCCAGAACGGGTAACGTAGTTGCATAGACGGGCTTGGTCTGTGTTACTATGGCCACCTACATATTCTTTAGATCCATCGATAGGTTTTGGTTACATCTAGTGACGTAGGTATTTTGGGGAGATGTCTGAGTCAATTTTAGTCTTTTGTTACTTCGATAAGATTAGGCTAAATTGAGCGACGTAGATTTGTAGGGAGCTGTTGACCAAGTTAATCTTGACCACGTTCACATTCGTTGGGTTGTAAGAAGTTTCGGTTAAATATAGCGTAGTATGTATTTGGGTAGATGTCGTCAGAGTAACTGTTAACTCACCGATTATCATTGCTTTGTTTGAAATCATTTGGCCCGAATGGGTGACGTAGTTGTAAATACAGGCATTTTCTCAGTTACTATGGTCATTTTCATACTCTTTAGATCTACCGATAGCTTTTGGTTAGACCTAGCGACGTAGGTTTTGTGGGAGATGTCCGAGTCTTACTAGGTCATTGGTTCCTTCGATCACGTTGTCCTAAATTGGGTGACGTAGGTTTGTAGAGAGGTCTTTTGAAGCTTTGATTAGATCAAACGTCATAGGTAGATAGTCAGAGTCAGTGTTAACACACCTATAATCACTGCTTTGTTTGAAATCATTTGGCCAGAACAGGTAGCTGTACAGACTTCGTCTGGGTTACAAAGGTCACCTTCATATTCTCTGAATTCTTCGAGAGCTTTTGGGTATTTGGGAAAGATGTTCCGTGTTTCGTGTCTTAGTTTTGAGGCCGATTCACGCTAGACCGTGTCGGGTCCGGGCCGGGCCACGGCCGGGATACGATGAAACAATCATACCAGCACTTTCAATGGACTAGTTCACGCTACACCGGCCCGAGTTCGTGTTTTTTGCGTGTGTGATTGCTTAACCGTGTCCCGGCGGGCCCCGGCCCGGACCCGACACGGTCTAGCGTGAATCGGCCTTTACTGTATTTGTTGTTGCTCTATTCTTTGGTTTCTTCGATGAGATTTATCTAAATCGAGTGACATTGGTTTGTAGGGAGAAGCAGACTGAGTTAATCTTAACCATAATCATATTCTTCGGTTCTTTCGAAATTCTGGTTAGATCTAGAATCCTATGTATTTGCGGAGATATCATCGGATACAGCGTTAACATGCCGATAATCCTTGCTTTGTTTGAAATCATTTGGCCAGAACGGGTGACATAGTTGTATAGACTTCGTCTGGGATACTATAGGCACCTTCATATTCTTTCGTTCCTTGGATAGGTTTTTAGTTGAATCTCGCATAATTAGATTAGTAGGTATTTAGGGGGATGTCTTATTAGTCGCTGTTAACGGCCTTATGATCACTCCTTCGCTCGCAATTATCCGGCAAGGTCAGGTGACGTAGGTGCATAGACAAACCTTGTCTGACTTGCTCCAGTCACCTCCATATTTTCTGTTTCGTTAGATATAATCTGACCACTTTGAACGGCGTCCATGTTCCATGTAACGTTACTTGCGTAAGACCAAGTCGTTGAATTACCTGCCAAACGTTACTAGGATGACCCATAGGTCCGCAACTAGAGCATCGCCGTGAGCGGTCCCCCGAAGCTCCGTGCTTTACCGTCCTCTAGCAGGCTATAAATTATTATAAGTAATTAAGATAGTGAAATTAGATGTTGCTGACTATTGTAGGATCGTGTTACATGCCCCTGAGCCTCATTAAGCAGACTATAACCAGCATAACTATCTCTCTCACGACTAGCCTCTCGCCGGGCTTTGCCCCAGTTTTAACAATACTCCCTTTGTCACAGCTCGATGCTTTCATCCAGAAAACATATTATCCAACGGTAATTAATAGTTACAAATATTTCAGCCTCTGTCGTGGTCGAAATATGGGTTTTAAATATTTTTTGTACCTATTTATTCATTAAGCCAATAGCCTAAGTTATGTTTACTACACCGGTTCCCACAGAACACCCAAATAAGCACCGTCCGGCGTGATCAGTACTAGAATGGGTGGACGCCAGGCTATACGACGCACGGTGGTGCCAAACGCCCGATTTCGGGGGAAAACCGCTACGTACTTGAATCATTCTGATTTTGGTATCGTTTTTAGATATTTTCTAGTGCTCAGTCGAATGAGACCACTGTCGATTTTATAGAATAATTAGTTTGGAAGATAAACGGGTTTTATATTACGAAAACTGTGAAAAAAGAGTGTATTCGATTTAATAAAGTCATATTTTACTCAATTGGTAGAGATATGTATCCTTCCAAATGTATTTTCGAGTGCTGAGTTGAATAAATTAACAAACAATGTAATACAGTTAATTGGTCTCGACGTATTTATCTTTATTAAAATTTTCGCTTATAACGAATACACTCTGACATTTTTACACGAGATATTAGGTAGATCTCACTGTAAAAGTTCAGTTACTTGCTATCACAAAGTGTTCAACAACTCTCTGCAGAAAATAGTAACGGTAAACTCATTTTTCGTAAAATAATCGCATCGCTTCATTTTATTAGGCCGTGCACACATACGGCCGAGTACGGCGATGAAATTTATATGAGGGCAACTTCAAAACATGTTCTTTTAGGTAACACTATTCGGAGAGCTCAGCTAAGTACCGCTTTTTTTTCTACACCAAATAAACTACGGATAATTGAGTTCCATTACAGATATCTTCACAAGTTCATGATACATTTTGGCAAAAAAGAAAATACGTTTAAAAGCTACATATACTCATGAAACTTCCTGGGTAATATCAATTTTCCAGGAATAAAATAAGTGGTATAAAATATTGTTTTACTTTTCACTAAAAACTGTGAGATTTTTACTCAGTGAGAAAACTTCAACAAAAAAGTTTTTATTGATCATAACTATTAATAAAATGGAAATGCAATATAACAGCAGTAATCTACAACTAATTAGGAATAAAAAAAGTTAGTTCAAACGGGATTGAACACCTTCGCTTTTGGAGGTTTTTTCCCTCCCGGCACCACTGTCCGGCGTACCGATGGCAAAAGTTGGCGAAACATAGATAGCCATGAAATATCAAAGAGAAGTAGGATTTTAGGCGCCATAAAAGAAAACTGGCCGTTTTCTAAGCAGAAATTACTCCATCCTGTTTATTAACGTTCGCACTTGGAAATACTATAACCAATATTTCTAATTCTTACTTTGTTTTACTAAAATACTCATTTTACTGTTAAATGCAATTAAAAAAAAAGTCCGTCACGCAGGAGCTGCATAACTAAGCACTTTCCTTAGAATTTTGGTAGTGTAGACTGCTTTCCAGAACAATTTGCTTAAAATATCCTACATAAATAAAATAAAAACATGAATAGTTCTCTTTTAAATTTGTAATGAGTAACTGATCAATTATTAATTTACTTCCAGAGTTATGTTTACACATGGTACCTATTACACTACGTAATAAATACAAAAAACCTCATATTATCGTATTTTGATCTAACGCAGGAACATGATACAGTCACTCTGAAAATCACGGCTGGTAGTGGCGAATTGGTATTGTGGGTCCGGAGTAAACCCCCCCTCCTAATGAACCGATTTAGTTTATTTTTACAACAAATATTTACCTGTGGATTACCACTACGAATACCGAGTTTCGTCGAAATATACCAGAAATCACGGCTGGTAGTGGCGAATTGGTATTGTGGGTCCGGAGTAAACCCCCCCCCCTTCTAATGAACCGATTTAGTTCATTTTTATATCTCACTTTTCTCTCTATATCACCACTACGAATACCAAGTTTCGTTGAAATAAAACAATATATTACGGCTGACATAGTCAAATTAGTGTTTTGGGTTCGGAGTAAACCCCCCCTTCCGGTGGACCGACTTTGGTGGGTTACGAACTCGTTCAATCGTTTGCTAATTGAATGCTATATACCGAGTTTCGTGACGAAAAAACAAAAACTCTGGCCGCTATCGTGTTAACAGACACACACACACACATATATATATATATATATATATATATATATATATATATATATATATATATATATACATTTTAACACATTTTAACATTTTATTTTTTAATTATTTTTTTTAAGTTCCGTCATGAGTGCAACCTCAATAGCTACTTTCCTTCGGAGGAAAGTGCTAAAACAACCAATTAAATAGTTAAGTAAACAGAGACAAAAACCCGCTCAAAAGAAGAAAACTAACTATTTTGAGGTTGTTAGCACTTATTTCTCCGATTAACATCGTCCCATCCAAAATGACTTTAGAACCATTTTTGTAGGCAACATAGGAAGCTTCGAAATGGTCACCTTCCACTCACCACGATTCCCTGCCATTTTTTAGACATTTTAGGAACTATACGATGATCCCAAAACGATTCAGTACATAATTGTATTGACTTATACAGATTAAGAATTATCCGTTTCTGTGTAAGTTGGCTACTGTCAGTTTCCTGTGATTTGTGATGCTAATCTATTCCATTTCTTCGAGATGTATGTAACCGCGCTAAGATGACGCAGTTCCTGCGAGTCGGACTTTTCATACTAACACGACTTAGAATCGGACATACACGACTCACCCATTCGTACCCCTTCACAAGACAAGACAAACCACTATGTGAGACATGCAACGTACCTTTAACTGTAAAACACTTACTAACAGACTGCCTTAAAAGAGACAACTTACAGATTCCTCGAAGCCTCAGTGAACTGTTATCTGATAGGAGCCCCCACATTGATACCATACTGACATACTTAAAAACTACAAAGACATATAATAAAATATAGTTATAGTATAACTCCCAAGTCAGAGTTTCATACTTCAGGATAATATTCCTCAGATTAAAAACTCCAAAAATATCATTATGATTACTATTTATTATTACCATTAAAATTATAAGTTTAATTCTGTATTTATTTATTTTATTAATTGCTTATATATTTCTTTATTATTTTTTATTAATATTCTTTTCTTTATTTTTCTTTTATTATTCATTCTCCATACCCTTTATTTTTTAACTTAGTTACTAATTCTTGGCTTATAATTTATTATTTTATTTATTATATTTTATATAAATTATTTTAGGGCAGATCACCATTCCTGTGCAGCTCTTAAGTAAAATAAATAATTTTTCAGGACATTCTGTATCGATTTAGCGTTTTTAATCCTTCATATTGCACCTATTGCTGCAAACAGCTCCTTTGGAAGGTTTTTTGCTTTAGAGACCCAATAGCTAAAGTAGGAAATACTTCTCAAATATTTTATATTTATATTTTTTACGACGAATTAACTTCTTTATTAGAATCGAAGCATTTAGAGATTACCTATTAATAATGCCAACTATGCCTATCAAGTATTAACCAAACCTGGCATTACTTAACTTCTGTCGCCCAATATGGTGGGTCTTCAGTAACACATTCATGGTGCAGTGGAGAATTTTCTCAACGAGACCATGGGGAGTTCCAATTTAAGCTATTTTTTTTATGGCACTTCGACGTCTAGGCCATTAGCGGCCATTAGGCGATTTAAGCTATTTTTTTGTGTGTGTGTTTAACGGCGTATCAACAATTTGGGTATTAACGCCGGGCTATCTACAGGTTTCTACCCTTTTATAATGCCAACGGCACTTGGTCGGTCACCCATTCAGGTACTGACCACGGCCGACGTTGCTTAACTTCGGCTGACGATTTAAGCTATTATATTTATTTTTATAGGGCCGTATATTATAATGTCAGATTTTAATGTAACGTAAGAGTGAGAGTAGTTCTTGAATGAAATGCCAATTTCTAGATGAATGGAGCACTATTCTTTGCAGATTTCTTTCCGGAAATATTTCTGCACGTAATAATGAGAGAAACTACAGCTGTGTCGTATGAAATACCTGTGCACGCCCAGGCGTACACGGAGCCGTACGTAGAGCGTGGTGCTGTACCGGCTGTATCGTTCAGACTACGATAATAATAACAAACCTTTTTCACGCAGGAGTTGAGTACACTGAGAACATTTCTCAACAAGAGAACAAATATCACATTGTGACGGTCCTCAGTGTTTTCTTTATTAATTAGTTTGTGTTCCTCTTCATAGTGATGTACGCCTTACGCTATGTGTATATCAAGTTATATATATATATATATATATATATATATATATATATAATATACTCAGGGGAAAATCAGGTGGCCGGAGCGTATCCATGATCAAGCTATCTCCCTAGTATGGTCAAGAAACAGATACCTCTATAGTATCTGCCCTCTAAGCCCTCGTGGCCTGGTACGGGACTGATATATATATAACTTGATATAAACATAGCGTAAGGCGTACATCACTATGAAGAGGAACACAAACTAATTAATAAAGAAAACACTGAGGACCGTCACAATGTTATATATATATATATATATATATATATATATATATATATATATATGTATATATATATATATATATATATATTGTTTTAAATTACTTCGCTGAGGTTTACATGTTTCACTTGTGATTCGGCTTCTCTCACCAGCGGTGTTGCTCCTCTTCATTCTGCAATATTTCGCCGGTTTCCTCTCCGGCTTCCTCAGGCTTCCTTTATTGGGAGCAACAAGGGCTTGGGTAAAACTTTCAAGGATAGAAAGTGGTGGAAGAGTCGGGATTTAATGGTTTCTAGGTTGGTAGAATGGCGGGCAGACAGAGGCAAGGAATTCCATAGCGAGGTGGCACGGGTGACGAATGATTTTTCGAATATTGCTGTTCGGTGGGAAGAAATGTAAAGATCGGAAGGACGAGATCGGGTGTTAAGGGAGTGAACAGAGGATTTAAATTTAAGGAGTTGAAAAATATAAGAAGGTCTTCGGGATTGAATTACTTGGTAAAAGACTGAGCCGAGGAAGTACTGCCGACGATAAAGAGGGAATAGCCAATTTGGGGCTCTGGGGATCCTGAGGATAAAACCAATGAAACAGTTCATGAGGCGTGGAGATTTGTCTCGAGATCGCCAGAATGTATGTGTATATATATAATTGATTTCAGTTATTTTTGGTGCCTTGTAGGTAGTATCGATTAAGATTTGAAAATATTTTTCAAACATTCTTCTCAGAACTTCGATTCCTTTCGTAAAAACAACCCTCCTTTGTCGCACCATCTAACAAAGCTCCTTCATTCCAAGACAGTTCTACCGTTCCGGCTACTGCTGTCTCCAGGATCCTGTGGATTAATGGAACAACGCCTCCAAGGTATGGTGTAGTCGGGAATCCCCAAGGATTTGTCCAGCCATCCAGGGAGACCTCCAACCTCTCCCACGGGACGGATGTAGTATCCCCTTCAATAAATATAGAATACACTTTAAAGACATTTCCAACTATTATTCTATAGTTTTGAAGAAATTTTTGATAAATACAGCCCTTCAATCGAAGATATAATGTCGTGCATACGTGTCTTTGTCATCCATTTCTTCGTATGAGTCGATCTAGTTCTTCTAATGACGTATCCGACCATTTAATTCCAAACCATAACTTTTGTGAGGGCTTTGCTTACAGTCCTAGAGCCCGTAACCGCACGGTTCATGAATTGTTTCATGCACCTTGAAATTATGCTATAATATACCTCTTGGGTAGATAAGAAGGTAAATATGTGTTTCCTGGACATACCTTGGAACACCAGGTACTGCGCATAGGGGAAAGGTGCAAAACAATATTTCCCAAAAATAGAGTTTTAATCAGAAGCCAACTATCTTTAATGTAAAATGAAGACAATTTTACAATGAATAATAAATATGGCAGATACTTTTAAGGGGTATAACCCGTAAAAAAGAAAAATTTTTTTTTTTTTTTATTCACATATTAAATGAGAGTTTTATTCGCGCTGCCATTTAAACCGGAACAGCTGTACAAGATCATGTGAGAAAGAACCAATGAGAGCGCAGAGAATAACCAAAACTGCGTGGTGCTGTCATGCACTCTTACGGTTACGCGCAGTGCACTGCAGTCTATCATAGGCAACATTTTTTTTTATGTTTCCTGATAATTGAACCCACAAAAGTAATTATTTTCAAATATGTTTATCGAAGACGGTGTTTAAATCGCAGCGTGAATAAAGCACTTCATTTAATATTACAAATAAAAACTAGGTACTTTGTTTTTTTTTATTTTAAATTTACATTTTAGCCCCCTTAAAAGTGCCTGCCTTATTTATTATTAATTTTAAAATTGCCTTAATTTGCAATTTTTTTCATTAATAATAGTTGGCTTCTGAATAAAACTCTACTTTTGGGCAATATTGTTTTGCACCTTTCCCCTACGCGCAGTACCTGGTGTTCCAAGGTATGTCCAGGAAACACAGACTTACCTTCTTGTCTACCCTAGAGGTACATTATAGCAAAATTTCAGGGTGCATAAAACACTTCATGAATCGTGCAGTTACTGGCTCTCCGACTAATATATTAAATTGCGTTTAATAACGCAGTCTTGAGCTCCATTTTGAAAAATTTCCAGATGCAGTTGAATGCCAAGATATCTGTAAGACCCAACCACTTTTTGGATAGTCTTGAGGCAAAAAAACATTATTGGTCACATTATTGGCGTCACTGAAATGTTGCACAATATCTTGTCAAAATAACACAAAGTGCAACAAGGGAAATGCACTAAGATTAGGAATTCCCAGCGTGTAGGAATTCAGTTTATGGTTGTCATGGAAGAGTAACAGCTGCCAAAGATGGAAGGATATCTTATTAAAGTTTTTTTTTTTTTTTTTTTTTTTTTTTTTTTTTTTTTTTTTTTTTTAAATAGCAATAATAAATATAAACTTATAGAAATATCTAGATATATTAAGGAAATTGTTAAGTCTCGATCATTTAATTTTTTTTAATTGCTTATATATATTATATTATATATACGTTAATTTTTTTTTTATTTTTGGTTTTTCTTTTTGTTCTTTTAATAATTCACTTTTCAGTTAATTTACATTTGATTTATGTTTTAATATTATCTATTTCTTTTAATCATAAGGAGGAGGATTTTATTTATGTATTATTAGTTATATTATTTATTTCTCATGTACAGGTATTGTTATTTTACAACTCATTTGTGTATTATAGTTTGTTCATATTATTTATTTATTTATTTACGGAGCTTCACAACAGCAAGGCGATTTGCTCACATAAATGGTTAATAAAACAAAATGAATAAAAAAAAACAATTTGTTCATATTAGTAAAATAGTACAAACATATGCTATAACAGTTATAAAAGTTGAAATTTAAAATTACTAACAATAGGACTAACTAAATAAATTTGTAAGCCAACTCCTTTGCTAAGGAAATCCTGTATAGCAAATAAAATATAATAAAATTAAAGTTTTATCATACGGCACAAGTCAACATATTTGCGCCGGATTTGCACAAAAAGAACTCAGATATCGTCATTGAGTATTACATAGAGTCTTTACTTACAAATTGCAGTAATAAAAAGAAGATTTCCTGGAATTAGAAGAACAGCTGACTGAGGAATTAGCTGGAGCAAGTGGATTCATTAAGAAGCAATGCAGACTGCGCGCGCTGAGCTAATCAGCTGAAAAAGCGCGGGAATCCGGATGAAAGAGGACTAGTAATTAAAACTATAAGAAAATCTGCAAATGTCAATCACCCGCTTAAAGAGCTATTATCCATTCTATCTAGGATGCTTCTCGAAGCTAGGATGCTTCTAGGAAGGAGCATAGAAGAAGGTCACCTTCCTAGGATACGTGATGCGACTCCATGTTCTTCTAGTAGTATATATATACAGCAACATATGAAATCATCAAATGCTTTTTATTATCCTTAATAATCAGAGAGCTTGTAATGCACGTTTCATGAACTGGTTTACGTTAATTAGTTGTAATTAGACCAACAAGGTAAGACATTCAATGATGTAAGTACACTCTTCGTTCATCGCTGGATATGCTCTTTTTCAGAATCATTAAAAGTTAAAAAGGCAAGAAGAAGCGGGATGCTGTTTCTAGATTGTCCAAATGAAACAATTTCAAAGAGATATTTATAGCAAACAACATTCAATGGTTTTAGAATAATTATTGAACCACATAGAACGCTGAATAATTCTAAGGGTGTATTTTACTGCTCAGAAATCCGTAATCTGGCCGATTCCGAAATACTTGAAGAACTTGCCCATCAAAATGTAACGGCTATTAAACGCCTTGGCCGTTTTACAAAAACCTCTTCCCTATTTTTGGCGACTTTCGGTACACCACAACTACCTGAAAAACTGTTTATTGTTTATATGTCAGTACCAGTTCGCATCTATATCCCACCTCCACTAATTGTTACACATGCGGTAGCCTGGGCCATCATAGATCTTCCTGTGAGGAGGAGCCAACCCATGTCTGTATTGCAGTGGAATAATAATGGAATGCAAAGCCAAGAATGTGAGAATTAAAGTTGTTACTGAGTCAGACATCCATAGAAGCAATAGAAACACGTCTAAAACAAGGTAAGCAAATCAGCATACACGGCTACTCATTCTATAGGAGAGACTATTCCCTAGGAGGCAAAGCATGTGGTGGAGTAGCGATATTAGTAGCTGACAGCGTCCATAGTAAACCCATCCAACTCAGGACGACAATCCAAGCTGTAGCTGTCTCGATACACCATCCTTTCCCAATAACACTCTGCTCTGTATATCTTCCACCAAGGGAAACTATAGATGTTCTAGGACTGAAACACTTACTGACACAACTACCTATTCCGTTACTATTTTTAGGGGACTTGAATGCACAAAGTGTTATGTGGGATTCCCCATCTAGTAATTGTAAAGGAACAGAACTACAAACCATATTTGAACAGTTTGATCTGATATCACTCAACACTGACTCACCGACACATCTTTGCCCAAGAACAGGAACACTTTCGAATATAGACGTGTCATTAAGCACCCCATCCATAAACACACGCCTTACATGGGAGGTGATCAAAGATTCTTATGGAAGCGATCACTTTCCCATTATTGTAAAACACTCCACATACACACCACTTTTCAATACCATCAGAAGATTTAATACCAAAAAACCTGACTGGGACGGTTTTCAAAATTTTATCTACTATATATTTGTCAAATACCACTCACTCACTCACTGACCTACCATCCCCCCGCCCAAACCGCTCGACAGAAAATTGTGAAATTTTCTATGGGCACTCCCTACATAACGTAGGCACTCACTAAGAAAGGATTTTTTGATATTCGAATTTTTAAGTATTTTTAGAGGGGTTTAAAGTTTGAGTTGGTTAGGCTGCAAGCGCTGCTAGGACGATAACAGAACAGCTGTTACCGTATTGTATCTATTTCATAGTATTATTTTTAATTGAGGTTAATTTCAACTATAATAGCAGACCTTGAATTACTAGATAAACTGTGATTTTGTCCCTCATAGAGTTTACGCCCTGGTGATGCTCCATTCGAGGTAATAATATCCCGAACCACTTGACACAAAAATTTGAAATTTTGCACGGACAATCAGTTTAGAATGTAAACACCCGCTAAGAAAGGGTTTTTTGATATTCAAATGTTTAAGTACTTTTATGGGGGCATGAATTATTAAGAAGTTCCTCATCGGCTCAAAAATGGTTCGATTTTGATAAAATTTGGTACAAAAATCTTTCTTCTCACAAAGGTCTTCTCATAAAGGTCAAGTTCATTAACCAGTTGAATCCGTTTACTGGAACATGGGTTTGGGAGCGAAATTTGTGCGAAAGATTCCTTAACGTAGGAAAACGAATGAAACCATTTTTTAAGCGAGTTCTGTAGCAATATACCAGAAACATTTATAGAAATACTTTTCAAAACAAATTTTCTGTTTGGGTATTCAGAAACGAAGTATTTGGGAAAAAAATGTATGAATGGTGATACAAAGTTTTTGGATCTTAGTATATTTTCTAAAATATCTCGAAAACGGTTGGGAACTCGTAGTAAGTGGAAGGCGGCTATTCGAAAGGTTACTAAATTCTCTAGAATAAGATTCTGTTGTAATGTTCTGTGGGGCGATGTCAATCGAAGAGATAAGTGCTAAAAACCTCAAATTTGTTAGTTTTATGCTTTTCAACGTGTATTTGTCTCTGTTAACCTAACTTTTTAAGCGTTTTTTTTTTTTTCACTCTCCACCGGTACGGTTACCTCCACATGGTGTTTCCTGTGTAACTTTAAAGTCCGTGCAATAATAAGCTGTACAAAATTATGTAGTAGCGTTAATTTTGATCATATCTTATTTAACTCAATATAAAAAATACTTATCGGCCGTGGTGAAGCACGGGTATTCAGCTAGTTGCTGATAAAATCCAACCCTTACAAACAAAAACCATCCCTGACTTTAAAACCATCCCGCATATAAGAAAAGCAGTAGAAATAAATATACCAAATACATCTGACAAATACGCTAAAAGGTCCGTCCCTTGGTGGAATGACAAATACGCTAAAAGGCCCGTCCCTTGGTGGAATGACGAATGTAAAACAGCTGTTAGAGATAGAAGGCAGGCTCTAAATTTCTTTCGTAGAAACCCATCAGATATTAACCTTCAGAACTACAAGCTTAAGAAGGCGAAGGCCCAATGGACAATTAAAAATAGTATGACAAAGTGCTGAGACTTTTGGTGGAATAGAAAGCCAAACTCATTATAGGAATCAAAATCTATGGCTTATTGTTTATAGTCGGAGAGTTGGTAACGCAGGTTTCATGAAGTGTTTTATGCGCCTCGAAATTTTGTTATGGTAGATCTATTGGGTAGATAAGGAGGTGTGTTGGCTAGACTTACCGTGGAGGTACTGCGCATAGAGGAAAGGTGCAAAAAAATAAGGTTGGCCCAAGAAAAGTGTTTCATTCAGAAGCCAACAATCTTTAATGTAAAATTAAGGCAATTTTACAATGAATAATAAATAAGGCAGACGCTTTTAAGGGGGTTAACATATAAACAAAAACAAACCCGAAGTAGTTTTTTTTTAATATTAAATAAAGTGATTTGAGCTTTAAAAACCCATTCGAGAGGACGATTATATCAAACACCGTCCCCAGGAGCAAAATGTTTTTTCTCCTTTATATTGTTCATTTTTCATTAAAAAAAAATAAATAAAAAAATAAAAAAAAAAATATCTCAGGGCGAAATATTGAATTTCAAAACGTTACGTTACTTTTTCGCATGCAAATTTTTAGTCTTTTCCAGGCTGCGAAAAATTATTATTTTTTAAGTAATTATACAAACCAAGGTGAGGATCCCCACCTTGGTTTGTATAATAAATTATTGTTTAACGATTGTATGTTTACTTTAATTTACTCTCTAAAACAAATAAGTTGGTTAAAGATTGATGTAGATATCATTTTATGAACTCATGTTTATCAACAGAGCCTGCAACGAGCCTGAAACTCTCCCCCATGTCCTCTGTCCCATGTCTGTCCCAAACTCTGTCCCATGTCTGTCCCAAACTCTGTCCCATGTCTGTCCCAAACTCTGTCCCATGTCTGTCAGAAATCAGAACTTCTAAGAATAAATCGACATCATAAGGTGCGAACCTATGTTGCTGATTTGTTCAGGAAGAAAACTGGGTTTGAGGTGTATGAAGAAGTGAGCTGCATAGCCGAAGATGGTTCCACAAGAAGGGCAGACATTGTAGTCATAAATCGCCAGGGATCCACCGGAATTATTTTAGATCCAACTGTGAGGTTTGAGATAGACGAGAATCAGCCCTTATTAGTTGACAAAGAGAAAAAATCCATTTATGAACAATGTATTCCCTATTCGTAAAAACTACAGGATCGAAAATTGGGAGGTAATCGGCCTTCTCTTTAGTGCAAGAGGCTCCATGCCTTCATTCATACAAAATGTTTTCAAAAGATGGAACATTAGATGTGACTTTGAAACACTGGCTCGTTCAATAATAAAGGACTCCATTAGGATTGTCAATCATCATTTGTACGGCTGAGGAAATGACAAGAACTCATAAATTCTAAAAAGAAAATGAATACAATAAAATACAACACTAGTATAAGAAAAAAAAACACAATACAAAAGAAGATTTTACATGGAATGATTAGAAAGCTGCCGCCAACTATGGTCAGCTATCAGCTGGACATGACTGTTTTTCATTCATAAAATAACGCATTTCTCAGCTCCTAAGGTGCATTGGACGGAACGCTCGAACACGTGTCGACTATTTTTGGATGTAGAATCACCAGAAACCAAAATGGGCCAAATCGATGAACCCACCACTCCCATACTCCCCTTGTCAGTACTAAACTAGTTAAATATAAATTACCAAAATAATAGTTTTTGGTGGGATACCTGTGTATTTAGTTTTTTGGTGGGATACCTGTGTATTTAGTTTTTTGGTGGGATACCTGTGTATTTAGTTTTTTGGTGGGATACCTGTGTATTTAGTTTTTTAGTGGGATACCTGTGTATTTATTTTTTTGGTGGGATACCTGTGTATTTAGTTTTTTTTTACTACTCTGCGTCCTTAAAGACATTCCCTCCGGAGAAAATAGCTTACGGGTTAGGCTGTTGTTGCAAACACACCCGGAGAAGGAACAAATTAAGCTGTATAGAGTGGAGGGGACATCACGTCCCATGGAGGTATGTAGCAGCGAGGTAGAGAATGCTCTACGTGGAGAAGAGCTAAGGAAATTCATGGAGAATAGACTCGGCTTAAAGCGAGACCTGAATCTAATTCTATACCGCCATCTTCCTTCGAACCTATCTACCATACTCAGGGTTCACTAACATTTGTATACCAGGTAACGCAAAAAGTAGATCAATAAAAATTTGGAAAACACAAAATGTGAAATATCTCTGAAACGAAAAACGTTTCCAACAATTTCTTTTTGTTATCCCTTTTTCATCTGTTCATTGTCCTATTATAAAGCAGATTCTTTTTAAATTTAAAGGGTGGATAGAATAAAAAGTCCGTCACGCAGGAGCTGCATAACTAAGCACTTTCCTCAAAATTGGGTAGGGTCAAGTGCATTCCTAAATAATCTGCTTAAAATAACCTATATAGATAAATAAAATAAAACATAAATTGTTCTACTCTTTTGCATTTTTTATGAGCAGCTGTTTCAATTATTCATTTTGTAATTAATTTCCTTCCAGAGTTTTGTGTATGCGTGGTACTACACTACGTAATAAATACACAAAGCTTCACATTTTGATCTATTGATCTTGATGAGTTTTGCGAACCTACGTTTGGCGGGAGAATTCAATTCAAACATAGTACAAAGTAACACCCCCCCCCCTTCCAGTAATCTGATTTAGTTCATTTTCACAACGCTTCTTTCTTATTAGATAGCCAGGATGTATACAGAGTAATTTCTCTCCGGAGTAAACCCCCCCCCCCTCTTCTGGTCAACCGATTTAGTTTATTTTTACAACGAATTTTTCTCTTCTGTTGGCAACAACAAATACCGAGTTTCTTTGAAATGTAAGAAAAATTACGGCTGGTATTGACAAATATCTACTTTGGCTCCGGAGTAAACCCTATCTCCAGATGGACCGATTTTGGTGGTTAACGAACTTGTTCAATCGTTTGATTGGGGAATACTACATACCAAGTTTTGTGGCGAAAAAACAAAAACTCTGGCCTGTATCGTGTTAACGGACACATATATAACTATATATGCATATCTCTCTCTCTCTCTCTCTATATATATATATATATATATATATATATATTTGATATATATATATATATATATATATATATATATATATATTATATAATATATATATATATATAGAGAGAGAGAGAGAGAGAGATAAATTACAACTGGGGTTATTTTCGGTAGGTAGGATCGATAAAGATTTGAAGAAATTGTTCAAAAATTCCGTTATGAGTGCAACCTCAATAGCTACTTTCCTTCGGAGGAAAGTGCTAAAATTAATCACATGACCGGAAAATGTCTCCTTAGTCTGCCATTTAAACCCAAATTTGTTATCTATGGACCGAATTATTTCCATGTCTAAAAACATAATTTTGTGTTCATTTCAATAGTGAATCCTAAATTCGTCTTATTATTAAAAAATTAAAAGAGTTTATCCAAATATTTTTCATGCAAACCAGTTAATAAATCGTCAACGTTCTTAAAAAGACCTTATTGACGTACTTCTCCGTGGTTCCGTAGTCATTCTGATTCGAATCGATACCAAGTACTTTTGTTACGATACCGAGTAAGTATCGCAAGATTGATTCGATTCTATTAGTACATGGTAACGAATCAAAAGTATCCAGTTCCTACTCGTCTTTACTAGTATCGGAAGGTCCCTCCCTGCTTAAGACCGACTGCTAGCTACCTAGCTACCTAGCTAATAGGCGTGACATTAGTACTTGGTATCGAGTACCTACTCGTCTTTACTAGTATCGGAACGCCCCTACTTAAGACCGACTACTGTCTCTTAGCTACCTAGCTACTAGGCGTGACATTAGTACTTGGTATCGAGTACCTACTCGTCTTTACTAGTATCGGAACGTGCCTACTTAAGACTGACTACTATCTGCTAGCTACCTAGTTACTAGGCGTGACATTAGTACGTGGTATCGAGTACCTACTCGTCTTAACTAGTATCGGAACGTCCCTACTTAAGACCGACTACTGTCTGCTAGCAACCTAGCTACTAGGCGTGACATTAGTACTTGGTATCGAGTACCTACTTGTCTTTACTAGTATCGGAACGTCCCTACTTAAGACCGACTACTATCTGCTAGCTACCTTGCTACTAAGCGTGACATTAGTACTTGGTATCGAGTAACTACTCATCTTCACTAGTATCGGAACGCCCCTACTTAAGACCGACTACTAGCTACCGAGTTACCTAGCTACTAGGCGTGACATTAGTACCTGGTATCGAGTACCTACTTGTCTTTACTAGTATCGGAACGTCCCTACTTAAGACCGTCTACTAGCTACCAAGCTACCTAGCTACTAGGCGTGACATTAGTACTTGGAATCGAGTACCTACTCATCTTTACTAGTATCGGTACGCCCCTACTTAAGAGCGACTACTAGCTACCGAGCTACCTAGCTACTAGGCGTGACATTAGTACTTAGCATCCAGTACCTACTCATCTTTACTAGTATCGGTACGCCCCTACTTAAGACCGACTACTAGCTACCGAGCTACCTAGCTACTAGGCGTGACATTAGTACTTGGCATCGAGTACCTTTTCGTCTTTACTAGTATCGGTTCGCCCCTACTTAAGACCGACTACTAGCTACCGAGCTACCTAGCTACTAGGCGTGACATTAGTACTTGGCATCGAGTACCTACTCATCTATACTAGTATCGGAACGCCCCTACTTAAGACCGACTCCTAGCTACCGAGCTATCTAGCTACTAGACGTGACATTCGTACTTGGTATCGAGTAACTACTCATCTTTACTAGTATCGGAACGCCCCTACTTAAGACCGACTACTATCTGCTAGCTACCTAGCTACTAGGCGTGACATTAGTACTTGGTATCGAGTAACTACTCATCTTTACTAGTATCGGAACGCCCCTACTTAAGACCGATTACTAGCTACCGAGCTACCTAGCTACTAGGCGTGACATTAGTACTTGGCATCGAGTAACTACTCATCTTTACTAGTATCGGAACGCCCCTACTTAAGACCGGCTACTAGCTACCGAGCTACCTAGCTACTAGGCGTGACATTAGTACTTGGTATCGAGTACCTACTCATCTTTACTAGTATCGGAACGCCCCTACTTAAGACCGACTACTAGCTACCGAGCTACCTAGCTACTAGGCGTGACATTAGTACTTGGTATCGAGTAACTACTCGTCTTAACTAGTATCGGAACGTCCCTACTTAAGACCGACTACTGTCTGCTAGCAACCTAGCTACTAGGCGTGACATTAGTACTTGGTATCGAGTACCTACTTGTCTTTACTAGTATCGGAACGTCCCTACTTAAGACCGACTACTATCTGCTAGCTACCTTGCTACTAAGCGTGACATTAGTACTTGGTATCGAGTAACTACTCATCTTCACTAGTATCGGAACGCCCCTACTTAAGACCGACTACTAGCTACCGAGTTACCTAGCTACTAGGCGTGACATTAGTACCTGGTATCGAGTACCTACTTGTCTTTACTAGTATCGGAACGTCCCTACTTAAGACCGACTACTATCTGCTAGCTACCTAGCTACTAGGCGTGACATTAGTACTTGGTATCGAGTAACTACTCAGCTTTACTAGTATCGGTACGCCCCTACTTAAGACCGACTACTAGCTACCAAGCTACCTAGCTACTAGGCGTGACATTAGTACTTGGAATCGAGTACCTACTCATCTTTACTAGTATCGGAACGCCCCTACTTAAGACCGACTACTATCTGCTAGCTACCTAGCTACTAGGCGTGACATTAGTACTTGGTATCGAGTAACTACTCATCTTCACTAGTATCGGAACGCCCCTACTTAAGACCGACTACTAGCTACCGAGTTACCTAGCTACTAGGCGTGACATTAGTACTTGGTATCGAGTACCTACTTGTCTTTACTAGTATCGGAACGTCCCTACTTAAGACCGACTACTAGCTACCGAGCTACCTAGCTACTAGGCGTGACATTAGTACCTGGTATCGAGTACCTACTTGTCTTTACTAGTATCGGAACGTCCCTACTTAAGACCGACTACTATCTGCTAGCTACCTAGCTACTAGGCGTGACATTAGTACTTGGTATCGAGTAACTACTCATCTTTACTAGTATCGGTACGCCCCTACTTAAGACCGTCTACTAGCTACCAAGCTACCTAGCTACTAGGCGTGACATTAGTACTTGGAATCGAGTACCTACTCATCTTTACTAGTATCGGTACGCCCCTACTTAAGAGCGACTACTAGCTACCGAGCTACCTAGCTACTAGGCGTGACATTAGTACTTAGCATCCAGTACCTACTCATCTTTACTAGTATCGGTACGCCCCTACTTAAGACCGACTACTAGCTACCGAGCTACCTAGCTACTAGGCGTGACATTAGTACTTGGCATCGAGTACCTTTTCGTCTTTACTAGTATCGGTTCGCCCCTACTTAAGACCGACTACTAGCTACCGAGCTACCTAGCTACTAGGCGTGACATTAGTACTTGGCATCGAGTACCTACTCATCTATACTAGTATCGGAACGCCCCTACTTAAGACCGACTCCTAGCTACCGAGCTATCTAGCTACTAGGCGTGACATTAGTACTTGGTATCGAGTAACTACTCATCTTTACTAGTATCGGAACGCCCCTACTTAAGACCGACTACTATCTGCTAGCTACCTAGCTACTAGGCGTGACATTAGTACTTGGTATCGAGTAACTACTCATCTTTACTAGTATCGGAACGCCCCTACTTAAGACCGATTACTAGCTACCGAGCTACCTAGCTACTAGGCGTGACATTAGTACTTGGCATCGAGTAACTACTCATCTTTACTAGTATCGGAACGCCCCTACTTAAGACCGGCTACTAGCTACCGAGCTACCTAGCTACTAGGCGTGACATTAGTACTTGGTATCGAGTACCTACTCATCTTTACTAGTATCGGAACGCCCCTACTTAAGACCGACTACTAGCTACCGAGCTACCTAGCTACTAGGCGTGACATTAGTACTTGGTATCGAGTAACTACTCATCTTTACTAGTATCGGAACGCCCCTACTTAAGACCGACTACTATCTGCTAGCTACCTAGCTACTAGGCGTGACATTAGTACTTGGTGTCGAGTACCTACTTGTCTTTACTAGTTTCGGAACGTCCCTACTTAAGACCGACTACTAGCTACCGAGCTACCTAGCTACTAGGCGTGACATTAGTACTTGGAATCGAGTACCTACTCATCTTTACTAGTATCGGTACGCCCCTACTTAAGAGCGACTACTAGCTACCGAGCTACCTAGCTACTAGGCGTGACATTAGTACTTAGCATCCAGTACCTACTCATCTTTACTAGTATCGGTACGCCCCTACTTAAGACCGACTACTAGCTACCGAGCTACCTAGCTACTAGGCGTGACATTAGTACTTGGCATCGAGTACCTTTTCGTCTTTACTAGTATCGGTTCGCCCCTACTTAAGACCGACTACTAGCTACCGAGCTACCTAGCTACTAGGCGTGACATTAGTACTTGGCATCGAGTACCTACTCATCTATACTAGTATCGGAACGCCCCTACTTAAGACCGACTCCTAGCTACCGAGCTATCTAGCTACTAGACGTGACATTCGTACTTGGTATCGAGTAACTACTCATCTTTACTAGTATCGGAACGCCCCTACTTAAGACCGACTACTATCTGCTAGCTACCTAGCTACTAGGCGTGACATTAGTACTTGGTATCGAGTAACTACTCATCTTTACTAGTATCGGAACGCCCCTACTTAAGACCGATTACTAGCTACCGAGCTACCTAGCTACTAGGCGTGACATTAGTACTTGGCATCGAGTAACTACTCATCTTTACTAGTATCGGAACGCCCCTACTTAAGACCGGCTACTAGCTACCGAGCTACCTAGCTACTAGGCGTGACATTAGTACTTGGTATCGAGTACCTACTCATCTTTACTAGTATCGGAACGCCCCTACTTAAGACCGACTACTAGCTACCGAGCTACCTAGCTACTAGGCGTGACATTAGTACTTGGTATCGAGTAACTACTCGTCTTAACTAGTATCGGAACGTCCCTACTTAAGACCGACTACTGTCTGCTAGCAACCTAGCTACTAGGCGTGACATTAGTACTTGGTATCGAGTACCTACTTGTCTTTACTAGTATCGGAACGTCCCTACTTAAGACCGACTACTATCTGCTAGCTACCTTGCTACTAAGCGTGACATTAGTACTTGGTATCGAGTAACTACTCATCTTCACTAGTATCGGAACGCCCCTACTTAAGACCGACTACTAGCTACCGAGTTACCTAGCTACTAGGCGTGACATTAGTACCTGGTATCGAGTACCTACTTGTCTTTACTAGTATCGGAACGTCCCTACTTAAGACCGACTACTATCTGCTAGCTACCTAGCTACTAGGCGTGACATTAGTACTTGGTATCGAGTAACTACTCAGCTTTACTAGTATCGGTACGCCCCTACTTAAGACCGACTACTAGCTACCAAGCTACCTAGCTACTAGGCGTGACATTAGTACTTGGAATCGAGTACCTACTCATCTTTACTAGTATCGGAACGCCCCTACTTAAGACCGACTACTATCTGCTAGCTACCTAGCTACTAGGCGTGACATTAGTACTTGGTATCGAGTAACTACTCATCTTCACTAGTATCGGAACGCCCCTACTTAAGACCGACTACTAGCTACCGAGTTACCTAGCTACTAGGCGTGACATTAGTACTTGGTATCGAGTACCTACTTGTCTTTACTAGTATCGGAACGTCCCTACTTAAGACCGACTACTAGCTACCGAGCTACCTAGCTACTAGGCGTGACATTAGTACCTGGTATCGAGTACCTACTTGTCTTTACTAGTATCGGAACGTCCCTACTTAAGACCGACTACTATCTGCTAGCTACCTAGCTACTAGGCGTGACATTAGTACTTGGTATCGAGTAACTACTCATCTTTACTAGTATCGGTACGCCCCTACTTAAGACCGTCTACTAGCTACCAAGCTACCTAGCTACTAGGCGTGACATTAGTACTTGGAATCGAGTACCTACTCATCTTTACTAGTATCGGTACGCCCCTACTTAAGAGCGACTACTAGCTACCGAGCTACCTAGCTACTAGGCGTGACATTAGTACTTAGCATCCAGTACCTACTCATCTTTACTAGTATCGGTACGCCCCTACTTAAGACCGACTACTAGCTACCGAGCTACCTAGCTACTAGGCGTGACATTAGTACTTGGCATCGAGTACCTTTTCGTCTTTACTAGTATCGGTTCGCCCCTACTTAAGACCGACTACTAGCTACCGAGCTACCTAGCTACTAGGCGTGACATTAGTACTTGGCATCGAGTACCTACTCATCTATACTAGTATCGGAACGCCCCTACTTAAGACCGACTCCTAGCTACCGAGCTATCTAGCTACTAGGCGTGACATTAGTACTTGGTATCGAGTAACTACTCATCTTTACTAGTATCGGAACGCCCCTACTTAAGACCGACTACTATCTGCTAGCTACCTAGCTACTAGGCGTGACATTAGTACTTGGTATCGAGTAACTACTCATCTTTACTAGTATCGGAACGCCCCTACTTAAGACCGATTACTAGCTACCGAGCTACCTAGCTACTAGGCGTGACATTAGTACTTGGCATCGAGTAACTACTCATCTTTACTAGTATCGGAACGCCCCTACTTAAGACCGGCTACTAGCTACCGAGCTACCTAGCTACTAGGCGTGACATTAGTACTTGGTATCGAGTACCTACTCATCTTTACTAGTATCGGAACGCCCCTACTTAAGACCGACTACTAGCTACCGAGCTACCTAGCTACTAGGCGTGACATTAGTACTTGGTATCGAGTAACTACTCATCTTTACTAGTATCGGAACGCCCCTACTTAAGACCGACTACTATCTGCTAGCTACCTAGCTACTAGGCGTGACATTAGTACTTGGTGTCGAGTACCTACTTGTCTTTACTAGTTTCGGAACGTCCCTACTTAAGACCGACTACTAGCTACCGAGCTACCTAGCTACTAGGCGTGACATTAGTACTTGGTATCGAGTACCTACTTGTCTTTACTAGTATCGGAACGTCCCTACTTAAGACCGACTACTATCTGCTAGCTACCTAGCTACTAGGCGTGACATTAGTACTTGGTATCGAGTAACTACTCATCTTTACTAGTATCGATACGCCCCTACTTAAGACCGACTACTAGCTACCAAGCTACCTAGCTACTAGGCGTGGCTAAGCAAGGAAGAAGACGCGGCATAGATCTGAAAGAGTTGAATCCTACGTGCCTAGATGTTCCCATTGTCCCAATCCTAGACCAATTAGATGCGATTTAACATGCACGTCCGGACGAGAGCTGCAAAAAACATCCCTCGAGTCTTCTCTTCTTCCTCTGCATCATTTTAACGGTGATCCTTCTACACCGCTTTACTCTTCACCATTCCTTTCTTATCTTCCGGGCAGTATTTCTTCTTTTTGAGCCATGATTTCCTACAAAAAAAAATAGCCACAAGGGGAAGCCATAGAATTTGTTCTGTTATAATGTAGCACCACAAACGCAAACTGACAGTCAACATCGCAGCCTGACTGTCAACAACGGGAAGGTTACGTGGGGTTAGTCAGTGTTGCCGGTTCCACAATAATTTATGTATTAATATTTAGGGTCTTTTTGCGAAGACCACATCCAGTTACTTTTGAAGTAGCAGCAGTGATTGTATCAGTGATTCAGCGCATGCGCATAACTCCTTTGCCTTCCTATTGGAGGATTTTGATGAGCAATTGTATTGGTTCTTGCTGAAAGTGAAGTAACCTTCAACAGTGAAATAGCGTTTGTTTGTGAAAAAGCTCTGTTTATGTTAGTGAGAATAATGGGTCTTTACAATTAGTTCGCGATGTTCCTGATAAAGAAAAAGCGATTGGTTTCTGACTTGTAAAAAATATTAGAATTCTATTCATTTTAGCGAGCTGGATTGACTAGAGTCGCTAAAATTAATAGAACTCTAGCGAGTTGGATTGACTAGAGTTTTGATATCTTCTTGAGCGAGCGAAGTGAGCGGAAACGCACAGCACGTATGCCCATACTGCTAAATAAATATAAAATATCCAAAAAGAGAGAGAGAAAAGGAATAAAATATTGTGTTTACAAATATCATTGTTTATGTTATCCTTCATAACCTGCAAAACAGTTAACTTTAATGCTTAATAACTTTTTTCGTAATTGAAAGAATAGATTTTGATTATATTAACCTTTTTATTAATAAATAAAGGAATAGGATTTATTTTATTTTATTAATAAAGAAATAGGATTGATTATAAATCCCACAAAAAGTATGGCAATAGTTGTTGAGAAAGGGGTTCTTTCTAAGGACGAACTATCGCTCGAAAATGGCGAAAATATCAAGTCAATTAGCGAAAACGATCAAATAAAATACCTTGGATGTTTGTTCACATCAGAACTTACCTTTAAAGATGACTCAGGTCGTAAATTGGCTGAAAATTTAGAATTATTGACATCATCAAATTTGTTGAAGCCGGACCAAAAATCAAACGTCATAAACCAGTACATATTCCCTTCTCTCGTCTATCCTTTTCAAACCATTCCCCTAATTAAACTGCCTCAGACCTTGCTGGAAGGGGTGGACGTAATAATCCGAAGAAGTGTGAAGGCAATAATCGGCCTGTCTGCAAATTCTTGCAACAGTATGTTTTCCGCACCTCGTCGCTATAGAGGGCTTGGGTTGCTTAGATGCCTGTGGGAAGCGCCTCTCCAGCACTGGCCTATTTCTCGTAAATTAGATGGTGTTTGTGACCAATTGTTTCAATCCTTTTTCGACTATAACCACGAAATGCTTGAATGTGCCAAAAGACTGGGAATTCCAGAAGAAGAGGCCACTAACAATCAAAACATCAAGCAGTTAAGGCAAAATTTGAGGGAACAGTCTTTCACTGATTGGACCAACTCCAAGTGGCAGGGGATTGGAGTCCGACACTTCAAGGATTGTCCAAAGACAAACAAGTTTATATACGACAAGGAAATATTGTCTGGATCCGAATGGATTAATGCCTTGAAGCTGAATATGAATTATGCGCCGCTTCGAGCAGTTCCTGGCATAAGTAGTGAACCAAGAGATGTTGGTCTCCTTTGTCGCAGGTGTGGCAAAGAGAAGGAAACGCCAGCACATGTGCTGGGAAGTTGCGACCATAACATGCTCTTGTTTACACGTCGCCATAATAATGTGAAGCATTCTCTCATGGCACTCTTGAAAGAACAAGGTTACAAGTGCTTCGAAGAAGTATTCAGCATCGATGATGAAGGCTCCACAAGGTTCGCTGACATGGTTGCCTTCAAGCGGAATGCCAAAACGGCTCTAATATTAGACCCGACTATCCGATATGAAGGCAACGATGATAAACAAGGCGAAAAAATACACCTCGAAAAGCAAGCGATCTACGACAAGTGCGTGACCTACTATAAGGAAACCTTCCAAGAGAGTTTTGGAGTCAAAGAATACCGAGTGCAGGGATTATGGTTCGGTTCCAGAGGCACTATCCCGAAGGAGACTGCAGCTTGTCTCAAAGAAACAGGAATCAGCGAGGAACAATTAGGATTCATAGCTGAATCTATTCTCGTTGATTCCCTGGCAATAATTCAAAACCATATATATGGCTGAAGCCTTTTAAGTTATTTATTAGATGTATTAATTTTTTTTTTTTTATTATTAATTTTACCATATATTTTTTTTATTTACCATAATTAGGAGTCTTTTCATTTTTCTTTTACATTTTGTTTACAATTAATTTTATCATTATTTCCGTAGTTTTATTAATTTGTTTTTTAATTTTACTTTTTTTGAGATATTTTTATAATTATTGCAGATTGTTGATTAGTAAGTTGTGTTCTGAGCAACCCAATATAATTGGGCAACTAAACTTTGTTTTATTTTGTTAAATAAAGTTTTTCTCTCTCTCTTGCCATTATTTCATATGAATTATAACCGTAGATAACGAGTCAAGTAGTAATAGATAACCAGCAAAGAACCTGTAAGCTAATCAGTAAGCTTATCAGCGAGTATGAGTAACTGTTATAAATCACTACTGCTACTTCAAAAGTAACTGGATGTGGTCTTTGCAAAAAGACCCAATATTTAAATTTCTTCCCGAAACTTTGAGGTAACCCGAAAATTACCTAGCCAAATTTAAGTTGCATTAGATGTTATAATATTGTCATTGAATATATGTTGCGGTTATATTGGGCGAGTCGCCTTTGTTGCGAGTGCTCAAGAATAAATAATTAATCAAAAAAATAATCTTTTTCTGGATGGTCGATTTTTTGAATCTATCGATTTTACACAGCTATAATAATAACAGATAATAGTAACCTCATATTGGACGTAGTAGCCATTGTACGGGAAGGTTTGCCTTCATACAATTACGCTGTAAGTTTTAGTTTATTGGGTTTTTAGCTCCTGAAGAGGGACCCGAGGTGTGAAACATGTAGAGCAAGAACGAATAAAATAGAATTAACTTTGTTAATTCTACTTTATTGACCTTCCAGAAGAAAAAGAAAAAAAAAATTCAGGAACATAAATATGCTTTAGGTCCACCCGAGAAACCTATGTAAAGTGCTGTATAACATATAGTCTTCTTTTTTGTCGTTGGCGCATGCGCGAACGGTAGCGGACACCTTCTTTTTTTATTATTTTTTTTTTTACGGCGCATCGACTGCCGGAAACTGGGCGGAAAGCTGGGTCCACCTGATCAACCTATGTGATGTGCTCTATAACATACAATCATCTTTTTCGTAGATGGCCACTGCGCATACGCGAACGCCACTGCGTATGTGCGAACGCCAGCAGAAACTTTTTTGTGACACCTACAGTCTTCATTTCCGTACATGGTCAGACCACTGCGCGTGCGCGAATGCAAGCGGACACGTTTTTGTGACACATACTGCCTTCTTTTTTGTACATGCCCAGTGCGGATGCGCGAACGCCACTGCGGATGCGCGAACACCACTGCGGATGCGCGAACGCCACTGCGGATGCGCGAACGCCACTGCGGATGCGCGAACGCCACTGCGGATGCGCGAACGCCACTGCGGATGCGCGAACACCACTGCGCATGCGCAAACGCCACTGCCATGCCCACCCGCCAGTGCGCATGTGCGAACGCCTCTACCCATTGCCGAACGCCACTGTGCATGCGCAAACGCCAATGCGCATGCGCGAACGCAAGTTCGCATGGCGGAACGCTACTGCGCTTGCGCAAAGCCAGCGGACACATTCTCAGTTTGCTCACCGCTAAAGCATATTTATGCCCCCCCCCCAAAAAAACTCTAGATACTTAGTGCAATTTATTGATGAACCTCTCACAGATAAACCTCACTACTTTAACCATGCTGATTTTCTTGATTAAGTGCTTTTGAAGATACTGAATCATGTTTAATCGCGCCAATAATACGAAACAAACTAAGGAATAATAATAATAAATGGTCTAAATACATTTTTCAACGACGCAATTGTTTAAATTTGTATTAATATTTTTACGGAGTTGGACCTTCTCCCCCATTTAGAGGTTTCCACCCTTTCATAAAATGTATGGTGAATAGAGAATGTTTTCATTGGGACACTAGTTACCTCAAGGACGGACTTTTAATAAATTGATGCAGTAATGTTATTCATGAGTTTTTAATAATAGTATTGCTTGAACTAATGCTTGTACTCAATGTGGGAGGCTGGAGTACTAAAGCTGCATTAGCCGGGCTAAGCAAATAAATAGAAGCCGCCATGTTAAGTGGCTTTTCCGAAGCTGTAATTATTCAAGTAATGAAAGCGGTCGAAGAAAAAAAGGACAAGAAAGCAAGTAACCAAAACGGGCTTGTTTTTGCTCGTATTAATGTGTCGCCATTAAATGTTCGCCGGCAATTAGTTCTGGAATAGCTACCGAGTCCGGGGATCCTTTCCAATTATCATGACCTGACCGGGGATAATGGAGTCTCTGGGTCGCGCAGGATTACAGCCGTCTGCGGGCTAAAGTCTTCAAATACATACCTCGTATATATATATATATATATATATATATATATATATATATATATATATATATATATATATATATTTACAGGGTGTACAACTCCCAGAAAGGCTGGTCACCGAGGGAGTGTTTGTCCAATACCTCCCGATATTTTAATGCTCCTTCCAACCTAGATGTCATCGTTGCGGCACTTAAGCAGAAATAGACATGGGCAGGACATCTGGCACGAATGGAAGAAGCAAGATGGGCAAGAAGGACTATCGACTGGATACCTTTGGACTGTACAAGGAGAAGAGGAAGACCATTTCAGAGATGGAAGGATGATATGGATAGGTTTTGTGGCACGCTTTGGTGGAGGTCTGCACCCAAGACAGGACCATATGGAAAACCCTGGGAGAGGCCTTTGCCCAGAGATGGGCCCAGTAGATGTTTATATGTTTTTATTATTTATATTATATAATGCTTGTAAGAGGAAGAATTATTGATTTATTTGATTGTTATTATGTACTTATTTTAGCGCGGTTCCTCCCTCCCCCATAGGGAGGAACCCCGCTTATAAGGTTGATACAATGAAACAATCCGGAAGTGCCGACTAGAAAATTTCGCGTTTCAGAACCCCTAGAGACCGAAAATAACCGTGGTTCAAATTTGTATATATATATATATATATATATATATATATATTTGTCTGTTCGCTCATTTCTGGCTTCCCTAATGGTCCGATTGTGATGAAATTTGGTACAAAAATCCGTCGTCCAATTTAAAAGGTCAAGTTTGTTAACCAGCAGAATCCGCCCACTGGAAGATGGCGTTCGGGGCGAAATTCGTGCAAAAAAATCGTAACGCTTACGTTTTTGAGTTCATAAGCTTGTAAGTACTCGTTTTATAGGCTTCTTGGGCTAGGAAAACGAATGAAACCATTTTCAAGGCGATAGCATTAACCGTTTTCCTGAAAATTGGAAAAATAGTTTTTGAATACCGTTTTTGGTTTGGGTACTTAGAATCATGGGATTCAGTTGAAACATTTTCTGCATGTTCGAATTTCATCAACACTAATATGTTGAATTTTTTGTTACGTTTAGAGTAAAGGAAGGGTTAGAATAAAATATTTTATTAACAGACAAAAAATGTTTTCGTAACTTTGTATACTTTCGTTAGTATCTCGAAAACCATTGACAATCTTGGGAAGCGGAAGATTACCATTCGAAAGCTTACTAAATGCTCTATAAAAAAGGTTCTGAAGAAAGTTTTAATTAAGCGATGTCAATCGGAGAAATAAGTGCTTAAAACTTTGAATTAATTGATTTCGTTTATTCGAATGGTTCTTTTTGTCTGTTTTATTCCTTGTTATTTTTTAATTGCTTATAGTTGGTAATGTATTTGACAATGAAACTGGTTAAGTAAAATAACAAAAACAATTTATTGTTAGAAATATAGATTTCCAAGATTCCAAGACCTTGTCACTAGCGGACCGTTTCTAGTGTAAGCAGACCCTTCCAGGTAAGATTGTAAATCATGACCTTTCAAGACTTTACTACACACAGGAATGGCGTTAGTGACCTTAAGGGTTGACACGCCATTATAATAATTAATTTTAAAAAAATGACTGGTGGAACCAAAATAATAACTGCTTCTATTTTAATCTTTCCAAATTAGACTAGGGATATGAACAAAACCGCGCTAAGATGATGCAGTTCCTGCGAGACGGACTTTTTTTATTTTAATCTACAATAAAGGCTTTATTTATTTATTATACGGGGTGTCCCAAATAGGACGGCTCAAACTAATTTTGCGGCCAAACGGTTGGTCTGAGAAAAAAATGTCAGAGGTAAATGTTGTAGGGCTTGACATAGGCTTTCTAAATATGTCGATTATTTAACATATTCACCGCGCATGTGCGCTCGGCGCTAGATGAAATGTTGGGGTTAGCAGATGACCTCTATTATTATACACATCATTTTAAAGGGAATTAAAAAAGAAACCCTTTGCTGCAAACCGCACTTCGATATATTCAAAATCAAATGAGTTTCGTGCGATATTGTTTTAACTTAAAACGATTTTTTGAAGGCACTTACAGAGGTGGGTAATGAATGTGTGATACATGACTTTGAGGGATTTTTTCCTCAACTTTCTGAAAAAAATATGGCCGATCCTCTAAAAGAAATATTTTTCCTAATAACTTTAATAAAATTGAAAATAAGGCTTATTTATTCCTACTACTTTACCATCTACTACTATCTATAGCATATAATTACGTACTATATATAGCATATAATTACGTACTATCTATAGCATATAATTACGTACTATCTAAGCATATAATTACGTACTATCTATAGCATATAATTACGTACTATCTATAGCATATAATTACGTACTATCTAAGCATATAATTACGTACTATCTATAGCATATAATTACGTACTATATATAGCATATAATTACGTACTATCTATAGCATATAATTACGTACTATCTAAGCATATAATTACGTACTATCTAAGCATATAATTACGTACTATCTATAGCACATAATTACGTACTATCTATAGCATATAATTACGTACTATCTATAGCATATAATTACGTACTATCTATAGCATATAATTACGTACTATCTATAGCACATAATTACGTACTATATATAGCATATAATTACGTACTATCTATAGCATATAATTACGTACTATTTATAGCATATAATTACGTACTATCTATAGCATATAATTACGTACTATCTATAGCATATAATTACGTACTATCTATAGCATATAATTACGTACTATCTATAGCATATAATTACGTACTATCTATAGCATATAATTATGTACTATCTATAGCATATAATTATGTACTATCTATAGCATATAATTACGTACTATCTATAGCATATAATTACGTACTATCTATAGCATATAATTACGTACTATCTATAGCATATAATTACGTACTATCTATAGCATATAATTACGTACTATCTATAGCATATAATTATGTACTATCTATAGCATATAATTATGTACTATCTATAGCATATAATTACGTACTATCTATAGCATATAATTACGTACTATCTATAGCATATAATTATGTACTATCTATAGCATATAATTATGTACTATCTATAGCATATAATTACGTACTATCTATAGCATATAATTTTTAATAGCCTAAAAAATGTTTCACCAGAATTCTCGTTCTTGTTCAGAATTCTTGATAACATTCAATAAATAACTTACAGTACTTCATTAGTTATTACCCCGACATAGCTGCCATTGAATTAATTACAATCTGTAATCAGCCTCTGACCAAGAAGTGCAATGAAACATCACCACGGGCTGCATATATGCAAAGGAATGCATTTTTCCCCTGTAACTGGACTGGTATAAGGGAAGCCGTTTTAATGTTTTTGCTTGTAAGGTATTTATGGTTTCGTCACAGCTATGATAGGCCGGTGTATATATTGGAGCACGTACTGATACAGTATAGGATCAGAACGGACTCCTTCAAGCACGTAAGGTATTGGCCACTATCGGATAGTTCCCACGCCCATCTATTGGGGTAATGTTTTCTAGTCTTCTTGTAAGTATCATATGACTGAAGGAAAGTTTGGAAAGTCCGTCACGCAGGAACTGCATAAATAAGCACTTTCCTCAGAAGATGGGGAGTGTACACTTTATTCCTAAATAATTTCAAGAATATAACCTATATATATATGTATATATATTTTTTTTTCGTCGCTGGGATGATATTTTTAGATGGAACGGCATTTTTCTCCAGCGGTGGTACTCCTCCTCACTTCAGGTACTTGTTTGTTCCTCGGTGGTTGCTCATTCCCTTGGCAACCACCGAGGAAGAAACAAGTACCTGGCTGACGAAGACGGAGATGAACCCATCGAAATATCCCAGGAAGAAGTGAGGAGGAGTACCACCGCTGGAGAAAAATGCCGTTCCATCTAAAAAAAATATATATATATATATATATATATATATATATATATATATATATGAACAACTGACTCAATGTACAGCAGAAGCCGGATATAGCGTCCATGTTCAGCGTTCTTAGTGGTAGAAGCTACAACCAACGCCCGATCCGCTTAAGGCTGCACTTACATTGGACCCGTATTTACCCGATCCCATCCGATGCAATCCGATTTCGTTCGATTAACAACGGCCGACGTGAGTGCCTACATTGCTCCCGATCATCCGATCTAGTCACAGCTCGTCAGTAATGATCTCGTAGTGAAGTGAATATGAGTGATTAATTTAAGAAATACCACCTAGTAAGCATAGAGTCCTTCGATTAGGTTGAATGTTGAAGGTATGCAGGAGGAATTGAGAGGCCTATCAATCTTCTGGAAGTATATCAGCCCCGAAAATCTTAATATTTAACTGTTACGCTACAATGAGGCAAGCATTATTATTAATATTTTAAAATGATTTATATGAAAGGTAGCTAGAAGGTTATAAGCATTGGAAGGTTATAAACATTGGAAGATTATAAACATTGGATGTTTATAAACATCTTTCTACGTAATTTCATAAACAAGGGAAAGAAAAAACAAAAATGTGAATTAACAAAGTTGTTTTAAATTTTATTAGCTTTAATTTAAAAGAATGCATTAAAATTGCTTAAGCTGTAGAGGCTGTAGACTTTTTTGAAACACAATATGTCGTTTGGCGCCATTTTGCTTCGTCGGTCCGAAATCGGTCTAGAAACAAACAAGCTTGAACGGCCGAGAATCGGTGGCTATCGGATCGTGACCAATGTAGTTGCCCCCTAATTCAATTCTAACATAATATAGATTAAACACCAACTTCTAATAAACCGATTTAGTTTATTTTTGAAACACATCGTTTAGTATTATGCCTGACTCACACGAGAGGGCATGACGAGAGGACAACCTGACAAGTAAAGCCCCTAAGAGGTGCGAACAAATTACGAAACATATCGAGCAAAATATTTCAAATAAAGTAGTTGAAGTGAACAAATGGCACACTACTTTATGGACTCCCTGCCATATAAATAAATAAGAAAAAGTGAAATATTTAAGTGGCCCTTCCTGCCGTAACTTTTTACTTTTTCCCACTAGAAACATGCATTCATAGGACCAGGGGAATGAGATGTACAGAAAATAATTATTTATTTATTATAATATTTAATAACTGAATCATCTCTGAGAACAGACATAAAATTACAAAAGTTTATTGTGTGAGCCAATGGCCGTAGCCACGTTGGATGCACCGGTTCCCCTTGATCACCTTAGTTAAGCATCGTCGGGCGTGTCTAGTACCTGAATGGGTGACCGTGCACGTGCTGTTGCCATTATAAAAGATTGGTAACCTATAGATAGCCCGGCGTTAATAGCGCAAGTGTGGATACGCCGTTAAACACACAACAAAAATTAAAAAAAAAAAGGTTAATTGTAGCTTGAGAGATGCTAAGGAATCTGCTCTGTCTACACAGATCCAGTGGGATGGAAGTTTTTTTGTGTAAATCGTTTCACATAAATTTTGTTTAAAACTAAGCTCAACGTGCCTGTATTGCTTATAGGAATTCTTCTACGACAGAAAGGGCTTCATACGACGACTTATCAATAGTTTTAACATCCAAGAGAACTTCGACTCTAGAAATATATGGAGAGAATACAATTATATTTACAATAGTAATAGAATTTAAAGTGAAATATTATAGAATGCTGTGGTTGTAAAGTGGTTTCGGAATGCAAGTTGTAATAAGTACCCCTCCCCCACCCCTCCCTCGTGAGTAAATACCAGTAATTACGGATCATAATAACACCTTCCATACCTCAGTCGGTTCCAGTGGCGTTCCACTTGGTTCGAGTGGTGTTCCACCTGGTTCCAGGGGTACTCGGCTAAGGATTGGACTGGTCGTATATGGATACAAGGCGTGATGCTTCGAGATTTGCGGTGGGAATTGTGCAATTCTAGTCGTGATGCTGGTATCAGCTAAGGGTACATTTGGTTAAAGCAGATGTCTGGTAACGTTTATAGCGTGTTTCTCGTTTCCTTATAGACGATAACGCTCGCATAAGACGTCAAACCGATGAAGCGATTCTCACGTCGACGTTTCGTAATGCGTACGTCATGAAAAATCAGTCCTTCTAATTTATATATATATATATATATATATATATATATATATATATATATATATATATATATATGGCTGTTAACACAATAGTCGCCAGAGTTTTTGTTTTTATCGTCACGAAACTGTATATAGCGTTCACTTAGCGAAAACGATTGAACGAGGGGGGGTTACCCTGGAATGAAAACACTTATTTGACCAAGCCAGCCGCAGTATTTGTTATAATTAAAAAAAAAAAAAAAAAAAAAAAAAAAAAAAAAAAAAAAAAAAAAAAAAAAAAATCAGTCCCGTAACAGACCACAAGGGCAGATACTGTAGAGGTATCTGATTCTTGACCATACGGCACACTAGGGATATAGTGTGGTCAATACTATGCTCCGGCCGCCTGATTTTCCCCTTGGCTGCTTCGACTGCTAGAGTCATTAGCACCCAAGGTACCCATTATTAATTAAATTAATTAAAGGCTGGGTGAGCCTAGGGACGATCTGGGACCCCAAATCCAACCCTCGAACGGCAGCACTAGAAGAAAAAATCTTTAGTGCGCGCTCGGGTTTTGAACCTGGTCCTCCAGTTGGAGTGCTCTACCACTGAGCTAACCTCGCCCCCTGTTATATTTCAACGTAACTCGAAGAATTGAAGATGACCTATCAGTGCAAATCTATGTAAGTTCGTTTCACATGAACTATTTTATAGCCCTATTTCATCGCTAAACATGACCTTTTTAGCGGAAGTAGTCATTAGTGTAAAAATACGCTAATATATACATGTAAATGAGAATGAGTGATTTTTCATGACGTACGCGTTACGAAACGTCGACGTGAGAATCGCTTCATCGGTTTGACGTCTTATGCGAGCGTTACCGTCTATAAGAGAAACACGCTATAAACGTTACCAGACATCTGCTTTAACCAAATGTACCCTTAGCTGATACCAGCATCACGGCTGGAATTGCACAATTCCCACCGCAAATCTCGAAGCATCACGCCTTATATCCATATACGACCAGTCCAATCCTTAGCCGAGTACCCCTGGAACCAGGTGGAACACCACTCGAACCAAGTGGAACGCCACTGGAACCGAGTGAGGTATGGAAGGTGTTATTATGATCCGTAATTACTGGTATTTACTCACGAGGGAGGGGTGGGGGGAGGGGTACTTACTACAACTTGCATTCCGAAACCACTTTACAACCACAGCATTCTATAATATTTCACATTAAATTCTATTACTATTGTAAATATAATTCTCTCCCTATATTTCTAGAGTCGAAGTTCTCTTGGATGATAAAACTATTGATAAGTCGTCGTATGAAGCCCTTTCTGTCGTAGAAGAACTCCTATAAGCAATACAGGCACATTGAGCTTAGTTTTAAACAAAATTTATGTGAAACGATTTACAAAAAAAAAACTTCCATCACACTGGATCTGTGTAGACAGAGCAGTTTCCTTAGCATCTCTCAAGCTACAATTAACCTTTTTTTTATGTGTTTAACGGCGTATTAACAGCCACACACACACACATATATATATATATATATGATTTTAATGGGGGTAATTTTCGGTGTCTACTAGATAAAGATCGATAAAGATATGAAGAACATTTTCAAAAATACTATCATGGGTGTGACCTCAAGAGCTACTTTCCTTCGCAGGAATATGCTATAAAGTAAATAAAAGATATTATTTGTATTAAGCATAACAAAAAATATAACTAGACTAGGTAATAATATTATGAGATATTTGTAGTATAAAGGTAGCGATGGGACGAGGGTTGGCTTGGCAAGGACAGCGGAAGAAAACAATGATAATAGGAAGGAGTGGTTAATGTGGTGCAACTAGAGCTGAGATATGGACCTGGATATCGTGCCAACTCCCGCCAAAATACTCCCGCGTAAAACACAGATGTAAACACGATATTAATTGTCTAGGCGGGGACTGTTCCTTCTCGGAGCATATCTCATTCAGCCCATATTCTATAGAGCTGTTTCCCGTGTAAGGGGATTAGTCTGTGTAAACAAACCTTTCAGACGGGAAAAACCGCGCGTAAGTTCCAATTTCTCGTCTAAGAAGGATTTAAACATACTTTCATTACAGAAATTAATTGGGCTCTTTTTGCGAAGACCACATCCAGTTACTTGTGGAGTATCTGTGGTGATTATAACAGTGATTCTGCGCAGGCGCATAACTCATTAGCTTTTCCATTGGCAATTCTGTTGGTCGTTGTTGGTAGTAAAGTAACCTTTAACACTCAAGTCAATCCTGCTCACAAAAATTAATAGTATTCTATAAATTTTAGCCCTAGAGTTTTGATATCTTCTTGAGCGAGCGGAAAACTCATAGCACGTATGCCCATTATGCGAAATAAATATAAAATATAAACATGGTATAGAACCTCCGGACAAAAAATTGGCGAGGAGGCACCTAAACTTCACAATTACCATTGATGTTTATAATATTAACTTTTTTATTAATAAATATTGCTTGCTGAAATATATTCTGCTTATTTTCATTTATGTTTTGCAAGCCTAAGAGTATTACTTACAAATACAAGTTATCTAAGGGTTAGTTAGAAACCATATTATATAAATATAGTAGTCAAAAAAAGTTACTTTTAGTATTGATTTGAGTGATTTTTAATACTTTTCATTAACCTTTGATTGCTATATTTATATAATGTGGTCCTAACCTTAGATAATTTGTATAGAAGTAACAGATAACCTACAAAGAACCTGAAGGGCTACTCTGTAAGTACCAAAATCACGACAGATACTTGAATCTAACTGGATGTGGTCTTAGCTAAAAGACCCATTAATTGTGAAACGTAATTTACTCAATGGGTAAAACGGGATTGTACAGGATTACAATTTTAGCCCTCTTTGAAAGTCAAACAATCCCTTGGCGAATACGATATTTTAAAGCTTAAAGCCATGGTGTTAACCTATGATTTCCTCAATCATAGGAGGATTCGATACAAAGTATCGAATGTGAAAAAACTCGTTTTTCATTTTAAATCTTTACTGATTGCTGTTGGACTGATGGACGGCAAACTCTCGAGTCTAAGTTCACTCAGTGAAAGGGAAAGTAACCGCTGTCAAAAGGTCTAATCTGCCGACTATTTCACTGTCCAAAAGCAAAGTAATGTATAAAAGTTTTTTCACTTTGGAAATTGGTGATTTTCACTTTCGATATTTTGCATTTTTAACATCATCCGATAGCGATTAAAATTTATAACAAAGAACATAAAACGCATTTTGTTGCTTCGTTTTCGTATGTTTGAAGTAAGTGTGTGTACTGAATTGCCACAGCAACTTATAATGGACAAGTACCATCATCTACTCCTAGATTTTACGGAAAACATATTTCGCCCAATTATCACCAGACTATTAGCACTGAGAGTCTTCGCAAGAAGTATGGAGCATGAGAAGCAAGACCAAGTATGTATCGAGAAGTACCTTACGTTTGGCAAATATCTTTTATTAACCCTTTCGCTGTTGATTTAAGTAGAACTTTAGCGTACTGTGGAAAGGTGCGATAATTAAAGGGGTAATACTACTTTGTACGAGGGTCTCCCGTGGTCTAATGGCTAGCGCCTTGGATTCATAAGCGGGAGGTGGTGCGTTCGATTCCCAACCTCCGGAAGGAATTTTATCATCCCACGGCTCGCTGGTAAAATTCCTCGCTGCACCCTGGATGTCGGCGTTAATGACCTAGATGTAGATGCGCAGTAAAAAAAAAAAAAATAAAAAAAAAACTACTTTGTACGATTAAAATCAAAGCAATTTTCTTGAATATATAAATAACAAATAAATCAATATTTTTTAATTCTTTATATCAAACGTTTTATATGAGATGTTTATATGAGAAGCATCCAACAAAAAAAAAGTTTCAATTATTAAAAAAAAAAAATGTCGGCGCTGTGTCTGACGAACAGAACCCCTCTTCTCCCACGGGCGATAGTCTGCAGGCGACAATTTTTAATCTAGAACGGAAAAAAACTAAAATTATTTGGAAAGAAGAAGGTTAAATCTAGTATAGTACGTAGGAGTTTTAAGAAATGTTAAATTTTTCGAAAACGGTGAAAAATTATTCATTTTATATTAAAAAATCCCTCGAAAATTGGTCATAAAATCATTAAAATTCAATGAATGGATACAGCCTACGTACTTTATTACCAAATATCATCAGGAAGCTGTGTACCAAAATCAGTTAAAATGTGAAGTTGATAGGGCAAATATTGAGGACGGCGGAGAATCGCCCGATTTGAAAATCGTAGTTTTGAAAAAACGATTGTAAATTTTAATGTTCTGAAATGTTCATTTCTTCCCTATTTAATTTTTTTTTGTATACTTTCTTGTAATAAAGATTAAAAAAATGTGTTTTAATTTTGAAATTTATTCAAGGAGGACCAAAAAGGGACCAATCGAACCTCTCACAAAAAAATTATATTCAAACCAGCAACGCATTCACGCGGCATCGGGAATTCACTCGGTAAATGGTATTTTTGCCCGATTAAACAATTTTCTTCGAATAAACTCTCTTGTATATCATTTTTGATTAGTCAAGGAAAAATTTTAGGTCATAAAAAATTGTAAACAAAAAAAATTTACAAGGTAGTGTTACCCATTAAGTTTTCCCGGCCCATGACCAATAACAAGTACATGACCGATGTCAGTCGTTGACTGCACCGAGGTTAAGGTCCCCGTACCATTGACGGATAAGGAAGAATTTATTTCGCAACTTTAGCGAGGAAGAATTAAGTTGCTATGTAATTTTATTTGTAGCACATGAGTTGTATAAAGTGTAATACATTTTTACGAGGTAGTTTATTATGTTCTATTTGTACGAGCTTCATTCTTCAAGTAGTTCCTGTAGGTCGAATGGGAAGTAGCTTTTTGCATATTTTACATTGGGGGAGAATATATTTACTTTTCAATGGTATGTTACATACTTACCCTACGGCCGCAAAGGAGGCAGCTCAGCCATCTTGTGTCTCATAGATCATCGCAGAATATATACACGTCGTGGAATTCTGGAAGGCCGAAGCTCCGCTGGAAGGATGGACTCCACATGATGCTAGGCCCCTACTTGGCGTCAACATGTGGATCAATCCTGTACTAGTAGAGTAAATGTGATTTCGCGTATTTTTTTGGATAGTCAATTAAATAAAGGAATAGTTGGGATTCGGCTAAAAAAACCTCAATACGATTTTTGAAAAAAAAAAAACTACATTTAGGACGTTTCGGCTACTCTTTGGTAGCCTTCGTCAGCTAAAATGACAAGAAAAAAACAGAAATTAATACAGAAGAAAAGTTTATAATTAAGTAAGTAATAGATCTATAAATACAACTATGGTTTGTATTTATAGATCGGTTACTAATCTTAATTATAAACTTTTTTTCTGTATTAATTTCTGTTTTTTTCTTGTCATTTTAGCTGTCGAAGGCTACCAATGAGTAGCCGAAACGTCCTAAATATAGATTTTTTTAACAAAAACCGTATTGAGGTTTCTTTAGCCGAATCCCAACAATTCCATCTTTGCTTATCACCTCGACGTCTAACTATCTAATCTTCATGGTTAAATAAATTTGTTCTTTTGTTGCATTATTTTTATTTTATTGTTGTTTACTATTAGCTCTCACAATACATAGCAATTAATTGGGCGATCAACAAGGAAAACACAGATTCATAAGTTAGTGTAATTTACATAAATAGATTTATGTTCTTATTTTCTTCATTGAAGTCATGACATTAATACAGAAAAGTACCCTACTTAGATTGGTCTTATCAAGGAACTTCGACTTGAACTTCATGAAGTGCGTCCATGTTTTCGAAGGAGAAATGTGAGATATTGATAAGAATTCTTCTCCTCTCATTGTGAAGTTTCGAAGAGTGTAGACTCCCTGCAAAAAAATATTTCATAAAAAGTATTCTAATCTATCTATATATATATAAAAATCACGTGTCTGTCTGTTTATTTATTTCTTTGTTTGTTCCTTATACAAATCTACACCGTTTGACCGATATTGACCAAACTTGGCACACGGGTAGGTCTTGACACGAGAAATCTCCTAGACTAGGTCAAAATAGTCAAATTTCAAAATTTGGTCAAAAGGTCAAAAGTTTGGTTCAAGAAAAATTGGCTACATTGAACCTTTCAGATTGTGACGGCCATTTTGAATCGACTACTACTGGCCTCTGTCGGCTGTTAGATGAAGTGCTTTTGTGCTGGCCTCTGCCGGTTTTAGTTATGAACTAAAACAAATTCACATCATTTGACCGATTGATACGGGGAGAGTCATAGATAGAAAGTAGGTGTAGCATGGCACACTGGGTGACAACTAGTATCATATAATTTTGTGCACCAAAAATAATAATAATTTATAATTATTATTATTATTCATTTTGATACATAAAATATAATCCAAAACAATTTCTCGATAGATACATGAAATATTGAATCAGTCAATGCCTGTGGTGTCAGTTACATGTTGTAACCCTACTTTCGTTACTGAACTTTTACAAGCAACGTAAAGTGAATGAAAAGTTTAATTCTGGTTCGACAAAAACGGATAAAAATATTTTTTTCTTAATAATTTGGAAATACATCTAAACTAGAGTATTTAAATTTGGGTGACGTTTTGAGTTAGGTAAATATATGAAAAAGAATTATTTCAATCACAGACATAAGTAATTATGCGTATATTTTCACAAATAACTCGAACGTTGCTGGGAATTTGTGGCAGGTGAAAAATAGTCATTGGAGAGCTTAATACATTCCCTACAAAATGGTTCTCATGGAGTTTTCGTTAGTACTATTTTCGTCGGAAATATAACTGCTTAAAATGTCGAATGTGTTTGTTTCATTCCTTTCCTCGGCTCTTTGTTTGTTTGTCCCTTAGCAGCAATAATCAAGCTGACAAACTTACTGACCGGATTATAACATAAACTTTAGGGGAAAGAAAATAATAAGCATAAACTATATCTTCTTTACTCTACTTCATTTTATTATTCAAACATTGATATACATACTAGTGGCTAACGCCTTAGGGTGCGTTTACATCTGACACTTCTCGCAGGCAATATATGTCAGGTGTCGGATAGATATTCTCTTGAAGGTTTACATACTGACAGAAATAGCTAGACATTTATGTCATGGATATGTATAGGACAGTTCTGGATTTGTTCTAATTTGCGATAAATTCGCCAAAAGCACGAATAATCAGTGTTTACATCTGTTGGTATAGAAGTGTCAACAATACAGCTAGTAGCCAAGATATTTATCTCTGAAATTAAATTCTTCTCGTAAAAATCTGTGTTTACACCTGGTGCATTGAAATTCCGGAAGTGCCGACTAGAAACTTTCTCGTTTCAGACCCCATAGATCACGAAAATATAGGTGGTTCAAATTTGTATATATATATATATATATATATATATATATATATATATATATATATATATATATATATATATATATATATATATATATATATGCTTGTCTGTTAACGCTCTAGCAAGCTCAAAAATGGTTCGATTTTGATGAAATTTGGTACTAAAATCTTTCTTCTTATTTGAAAGGTCAAGTTCGTTAGCCAGCAGAATCCGCCCAAAGGAAGATGGCGTTTGGGGCGAAATTCGCGCAAAAAAAATCGTAACGCTTACGTTTTTGAGTTCATATGCTTCCAGGTACTTCTTTTATAGGTTTCTTAACATAGGAAAACGAATGAAACCATTTTTAAGGCGATATCTGTAACCGTTCTTGAGAAAAGTGGAATCAATGTTTTCGCATGTCATTATTTTATTGTGGGTACTTAAAATCGTGGGATTCAATTGAAATTTTTTATACATCTTGGAAATTAATCCCAACTGAGATGTTTAAATTTTGCTTATATTTGGAGTTAAGGAAGTATGCGAAAAAAAAAATTTATTAATAGACATGAATAGATTTCGGATCTTCATACATTTTTCGTAAATATCTCGATAACGGTTGGGAAATCGTGGTAAGTGGAAGGCAACCATTCGAATGCTTACTACATTCTCTACAAAAAAAGGTGCTGAAGTATTATTTGATGGGACAACGTCAATCAGAGATATAAGCGCTTAAAACTTAAAAAGTGTTTGTTTTGTTGTTTTGAAAGGGTTTTTCTATTTGTTTATCTCACTTTTTAATTGGTTGTTTTTTTGTTTTGAACTGCATTTATCATTAAAATTAGTATTGTAGTAAAATAAGCAAAGAAACGTTAAAAGGTATAGGTAATACGTTTTGAATAGCTGTGGTAATCAAGATGGCTGTGGCTAACCATGATGGCGTATACATAGGTTTGTTTTGAATTCTCCTATCTATATAACCTTCCTTCTGCTACAACTGAAGTTATCATTATTTCTTATTTTATAGAAAGATTTAACCCACGAGAGAATGAACTTTTATTTGCCATGAAGCACATATTTACAGTTGATTATTACAGTGAAACGAATTTGCTGGTAAAACATGGAACTTAAAATGACAACGAATTTTCGGTTGTTTGGATAGAGCCTGCTGAGCAGTATTCGTTGAGTGAGTACGTTTTAGCACTTTCCTCCGAAGGAAAGTAGCTATTGAGGTTGGACTCATGACGGAATTTTTGAAAAATTTCTTCAAATCTTTATCGATCCTACCTAGTAGACACCGAAAATGACCCCTGTTAAAATTTATGTATGTATATATATATATATATATATATATATATGTGTGTGTGTGTGTGTGTGTGTGTGTGTGTGTGTGTGTGTGTGTGTGTGTGTGTGTGTGTGTGTGTGTGTGTGTGTGTGTGTGTGTCTGTTAACACGATAGCGGCCAGAGTTTTTGTTTTTTCGTCTCGAAACTTGGTATATAGCATTCAATTAGCAAACGATTGAACGAGTTCGTTAACCACCAAAGTCGGTCCACCGGAAGGGGGGGGGGGGTTTACCCCGAACCCAAAACACTAATTTGACCATTTCAGCCGTAATATTTGTTATATTTCAACAATATAGAGAGAAAAGTGAGATATAAAAATGAACTAAATCGGTTCATTAGGAGGGGGGTTTACTCCGGATTCACAATACCAATTCGCCACTACCAGCCGTGATTTTATTTCGACGAAACTCGGTATTCGTAGTGGTAATCCACAGGTAAATATGTGTTGTAAAAATAAACCAAATCGGTTCATTAGAAGGGGGGTCTACTCCGGACCCAAATTCCTAATATACTCATACCGGTCGTAATTTCTGCTGTATTGTAACGAAACGCGGTATACGTCGTGGGTAACTCATAAGAAAGAAGTGTAAAAATGAGCTGAATCGGTCAATCTGAAAGCGGGGGTTTAAGTTGTAATATATTTCAATAGAAAAGCCCGCCAGACGTAGGTTCACAACGCCGCCGCAAGGAGCGCTTTCTACCACTAGAGTGATTGTATCCTGTTCCTGCGTTAGATCAAAATACGATAATATGAGGTTTTTTGTATTTATTACGTAGTGTAGTAGGTACCATTTGTAAACATAACTCTGGAAGCAAATTAATAATTGATCAGTTACTCATTACAAATTTAAAAGAGAACTATTCATATTTTTATTTTATTTATGTAGGATATTTTAAGCAAATTGTTCTGGAAAGCAGTCTACACTACCCAAATTCTGAGGAAAGCGCTTAGTTATTCAGCTCCTGCGTTACGGACTTTTTAGTACATAATTGTATTGACTTATACCAATTAAGAATGATCCGCTTCTGTGTAAGTTGGCTACTGTCAGTTTCCTGTTATTTGTGATGCCTAATCTACTCCACTTCTTCGTGATATACGGAACCGCGCTAAGATGACGCAGTTCCTGCGAGTCGGACTTTTTTTATTTTGTAGATAAATGAAAAAATAAAATAATAATTTATTGTTTTTATAATTGCTTTTATCATTTCTTTGATTTATTGTAGGGGGTTTTCTTATCTTGTTGATAAGAATGATGAATATTTGAATAAATATTCCAACATAATTTGCCAAAAAAAAATAATAATTGTCCATACCTTCTTGAGAGGAGAATCTAGATGAGGCTGAAATTCCAACAGTCCAGGCATGAGATGGACGAAATCCTTAAACACAGCACAGTCATCGAACCTTCCGTTGTAAATGGTCTCGCAATTCGGATCTTGAAGGGTTTTGCACATGGACACAATTACAGAAACCTGTCGAACGTACATAATATAAGAACATTTGGTAAAACATCTTTGAAATGTTATTTATTGATAACAAAAAAAATAGGTATATTTGTTTATTATAAATTGATAAAAATATTTTTTATTCACGACTGACTGAAAACACCGGAACACTGTTCATCTACACTGACGAGTCGAAAACAGCTGATGGTGTAGGAGCGACTGCTGTAGTTATAGATGAAATCAAGTTGCTAAAGCTACCAAACATAACAAGCTCCTACTCAGCCGAACTACATGCTGTTATACACGCACTGGACAACATACCTAACACTGAACACAGAAACATTACTATCTGTACTGACGGGTCGAAAACAGCTGATGGTATAGCAGCGACTGCTGTAGTTGGAGATGAAATCAAGTTGCTAAAGCTACCAAACATAACAAGCTCCTACTCAGCTGAACTACATGCTGTTATACTAGCACTGGACAACATACCTAACACTGAACACAGAAACATTACTATATGTACTGACGGGTCGAAAACAGCTGATGGTATAGCAGCGACTGCTGTAGTTGGAGATGAAATCAAGTTGCTAAAGCTACCAAACATAACAAGCTCCTACTCAGCTGAACTACATGCTGTTATACTAGCACTGGACAACATACCTAACACTGAACACAGAAACATTACTATATGTACTGACTCACTTCTTACATTACAGGACATTTACAATACTAATCCTTTAATACACGAGATACACTATAAAATATCATTATTGGACAAGACAGTCACTCTGTATTGGTTATCAGGACACGAAGACATTGGACCAAGTACCAACGTTGACTTACTAGCAAAACTTGCAGGACGAAAAGAACAACTGGACACTGACAGCTTGACGTACCAAGACTTGCACACTGAGGGTAAAGAGAGAATAATGCAAATTTGGTAGGATACCTCGTTAAAAGTAACAGAAGCTTTTCGCCAGAGCTGGGGAGGGCATGGACGAGCGGTGACCCTGCATTGATGAAAGAAGTAAGTTCCAGGATACTGCTGTCACTCGCTAATCTCGAGCATATACGATGGGCTGAACTGTCTCAATCGTCACAATATCATCTTCTTTACAAAAAGCTGAATCACACCGATGTAGCCGTTTCCTACATGTCAGATGACAGGTCCCTCCCTCTACGCAATCCGCTTGATCATGAAAAATAGAACAGAGATGCTGCATCTGAACAGTAGGCCATGGCGAACTGACGGGCGTGCACACTGCTCCATGTGCAGTAGGCCATGGCGAACAGACGGACGTGCACACTGCTCCATGTGCAATCTTCAAGAGGAAGAAGACACTCTGCACTTCATTGCTAGATGTCCTGTAATGAAGGAGTTCAGAAGATTACATTACAGCAAGGATCTCCTATCGTCGGAAGACGTTAAGTTAATCCTAGACGGAAGGAACTGGGACACACTTTATAAATATTTAAATAATGCGGTCAAATACAGGCAATTTCTTATTAGTCAGTTTAATTATTAATTTAAAGTTTTATAATTTTGTCTCCACGTATTAGTGCTCTTTTCGCTATTTAATCATTTTTTTTATAAATTTGTTTTGTTTATTGTTATTTTCTTTTCTCTGTTTGAATATATTTTTTTTCTTTTTGTAAGTTTTTGTTAAAAAGGAGTATATAAGTTTTTATTTTTTTTATTTTTAATGTTTAATTAATTAATGCTTACATGCACTCAGGCTGATGGACACTGTCCAAGCCAATGTAAATTGTTTAGTTATTATTTTGTTAAATATTTGGGTAAAGGTATAATATAAAATTTACTTTCATTCAATCATTCATTCAAGTAACAGATAATAAATTAAGGGAGATTAGAATAGAATAGAATAATCTTTATTTCCAAAAACTCTCGTTTTCGAGATATGGACATGTCATATAATAATATTGTAATACATTCGCAGATTTTAGTCAAGAAGCCAGTCCGGATGCTAAATCTATTTCAAAAAATTCTTCAGTTGTATAACAAGCTCTTTGTCGGAGTATTCTTTTCAGTTTCTGGATAAGTCTTTTGGTCGGCTGGATGTTTCTTAATTCCTCATGCAAGAATTAAGGGATTAAGTATACAGTTGGAGAATGGCCTTCTAGCAGCAGATGTAACAGAGGAGAAGAAGTCGTCCTCTGCCGGCTATGGATAGGCCATTCCCTACTGACTCACTCATACCTTATGACAGGACAAGACAGACCAATATGCCAATACTGCAATACAACACTTACTGTTAAACATTTACTGACAGACTGTAGACTCAGGCTAAACACTGACTTACCATCAAACACGCCTGAATTACTTTCAGGTGACAGCAAACATATTACAGACATAGTCCAATTCCTTTCTAACATCAAAATTCTATAGATAAAATCTAGCGACGTTTTTTTTTTTTTTTTTTTTTTTAGCACTTTCCTCCGAAGGAAAGTAGCTATTCAGATGGCTTTCATGCAGAATTTTTGAAAAATTTCTTCGAATCTTTATCGATCCTACCTAGTAGACACCGGAAATGACCCCAGTTAAAATTTATATATATATATATATATATATATATATATATATATATATATATATCCGTTAACACGATACAGGACAGAGTTTTTGTTTTTTCGCCGGGAAACTTGGTATGTAGTATTCCCCCATCAAACGATTGAACGATTTCGTTAACCAACAAAATCGGTTCATCCGGAGGGGGGGTTTACTCCGGAGCCAAAGTAGTTATTTGTCAATACCAGCCATAATTTTTCTTATATTCAACAAAACTCGGTATTTGTTGTGGTCAACCGAAGAGAAAAATTTGTTGTAAAAATAAACTAAATCGGTTGACTAGAAGGGGGGGGGGTTTACTCCGGACAGCAATTACTAATTTCCTTATACCGGTCGTAATTTCTGTTGTATTGTTACGAAACTCTGTATATGTCCTGGCTATCTAACAAGAAAGAAGTGTTGTAAAAATGAACTAAATCGGTCCCTTGGAGGGGGGGGGGGGGTGTTACTTTGTACTATGTTTGAATTGAATTCTCCCGCCAAACGTAGGTTCGCGAAACTCATCAAGATCAATAGACGAATATGTGAAGCTTTGTGTATTTATTACGTAGTGTAGTACCACGTATACACAAAACTCTGGGAGGAAATTAATTACAAAATTAATAATTGGAACAGCTGCTCATAAAAAATGCAAAAGAGCAGAACAATATATGTTTTTATTTTAATTATCTATATAGGTTATTTTAAGGAAATTATTCAGGAATGCACTCGACCCTACCCAATCCTGAGGAAAGTGCTTAGTTATGCAGCTCCTGCGTGACGGGCTTTTTTTTCTCCACCTGTTTCAATTGTTTATTTTGTTATATATAATATAAATTTATTTTCTCCTTCTTTCTTTTATTTGTCTATTTATTTTTATTTTATCGCCTTTTCTCCCCCATTTTTTTCCTTCCCCCCATTTTATTTCTAGAAGTAAATATCACTGAGTGATACAGTGAAATATCAACAGAGAATTAAGTTACTTCTCTCAGCTATTAAGTACTACTTTACTTACGACTCGTACTTCTTATTTGGTTTACTATTTATCATTGACTATACTATTGAATTTTCTGTACTTTTCTCAATTCTTTATTGTGCAGTTTAGTCGCCTGAGTTGCGATAAATTTAATTAATAAAATAAACTAAAAAAAAAAAATAGATAGGTCTTATGATGCGACCCCGATAGCATTTAATTTTTCAGAACTCAGTAACAGTAACAGTAACAGTGGTTCAAATCGGTATATATATATATATATATATATATATATATATATATATATATATATATATATATATATATATATGTATATATATATGTGTGTGTGTGTGTGTGAGTGTGTGTGTCAGAGAAGGGAATTATTCAATAAATTTTTTATTCAATAATCATTCAAATAAATTTTTATTGAATAATAATTTATTCATTGATTAAATTATTCATCGACTGGTTGACTTTTATTCTATGAATAACAGCCTTGCTTCTTTATTCAATACATTTTATTGAATAATAATTTATTCATTGATTAAATTATTCATCAACTGATTGACTTTTATTCTATGAATAACAGCCTTGCTTCTTTGTTCAATACATTTTTATTGAATACAAATTTATTCATAGACTGATTTTTTTTTTTTTTTTTTAATTTAATAAATAATCAATTATTTTTAATTCTTTATTCTGAATGATTTTGCCCTAACACTTGAATGTTTATGTGGCTTTGAGAAGTCAGGCAAGGGAGATACTTGGTCAGAGTTAAGGTCGCATTAAAAAAAAAAAAAAAAAAAAAAAAAAAAAAAAAAAAAAAAAAAAAAAAAAAAAAAAAAAAAAAAAAAAAAAAAAAAAATCAGTCCCGTAACAGGCCACGAGGGCCCTGAGGGGCAAATACTATAGAGGGACGGTCAGGGAGGCCGAATTCAACCCATGAACGAAGACACTAGAAGAAAAAATCTTTAGTACTATGCTCGGGATTTGAACTCAGGTCCTCCAACATATTAGTCCAGTGCTCTACCACTGAGCTAACCTCGCCCCCTAAGGTAACATAATTAAACATTAATGAATGAAAAAACAGTCAAGTACAATTGATGGCTGACCATATAGGACGACATCTTTCTTATCATTCCAAAGACAATGTTTTTTTTTTTTTTAATATCTGCATCCAATTTATTCTCTTTGGAATGATAATAAGCATGATAATAGTTCTCTAAAAGACTTTATAAATGGCCGAACAAAACGAGTCGTGAAAAGCAATATTTCCTTCAGAAGTACGCACATGTGTAATTGCACTTTTCATTCTATCTGAACGGGATATAGAAAAGTCCGACTCGCAGGAACTGCGTCATCTTAGCGCGGTTACGTACATCTCGAAGAAATGGAATAGATTAGCATCACAAATCACAGGAAACTGACAGTAGCCAACTTACAGAAAAGCGGATAATTCTTAATTTGTATAAGTCAATACAATTATGTACTGAAAACGTACTTACTCTTCGACTACTGCTGAGAAGGCTCTATTCTAAACAACCAAAAATTCGTTGTCATTTTAAGTATCTTGTTTTACTAGCAAATTCGTTTTACTGTTATAATCAACTGTAAATATGTGCTTCATGGCGAATAAAATTCCATTCTGTCGTAAGTTAAATCTTTCTATAAAATAAGAAATAACGATAACTTCAGTTGGAGGCTATGAGGAAGGTTATATAGATAGGAGAATTCAAAACAAAGTACGTCATCATGATTAGCCTCAGCCATCTTGATTACCACAGCCACTCCAAACTTATTACCAATACCTTTCACCGTTTCTTAGCTTATTTTACTACAATACTAATTTTACTGATAAATGCAATTTATGCCCTAAATGACTTAAACTAAATCGCTGCTATCATTTTTTTTTTTTTTTTAGCGGGGTTCCTCCATTTATCTGTAAAATTAGTATTATGGTAAAAGAAAATAAGAAAGAGTAAGCAGTGTGTTTTTAGAGCGAACCTTGACAAGTCCAGGGAGTCATTGTTCTATCAGGTAGAGGCGAGGGGCAAACCCTTACACCCGAGACCTATTTGAGGTCATAAATTATTTCATGAAAGGTTTAACCAAAATTATAACAAAGACAAGGTATAGTTGGGATTCGGCTAGGAGAAAATCTGTACCCCCTGTTTGGTTGCTGTCCCTCATACTTCCAACCATGGTTACCTAAGTTGTTCTGGAGGCCTCCCTCCCTCCCCCCCTAGGCATTCTTTAGTGGTACGTATCTATATATTAATTACTATAAATTGTATTCACTTATAGAATAGATTGTTTTTTCTCACTATATGAAAAATGTTCTTTTTTTCTACTGATTAGTTTTTTGTACTGTTTACTTACTACTTTCTACATGCTGTTTACTTTCCAACTACCGTATTTTCATTCTTTAAAAATAAGATTGGTTAAAATTTATTGTCTTTATGTATATACTACACTCATTTCTGCCTGTTTTTTACTTACAAGTTGTATATTTATTTTTCCACTTATAAGTTGTATTTTTTAGCTGAAGAAGGCTGCCAATGTGCAGCCGAAACGTCCAAATACAGATCTCTTCCTGAAAGTCTGACGTTTTTCTAATAGCCGAATCCCAACTATACCTTGTCTTCGTATCTCTGCAACGGCTAACTATCTCCATCTTCAAAATTATAACAGTTTCCTAAAGATGATACAGTTCCTCCGATACGGACTTTTTTATACAGAAATTTGTCTCCATTCTCCCATGGTTCTACTCAAGTGTATTCATCACCTCTGCTTTCTCGGGGACATCGACGAAGCCGAAATGGGACCACAGAAAAAAAACGTGCAACGACTAGCAGGGTCACTTGAAAAACGAGCCAAATGTCTACACCATAATTCTTAGTGTGCTCCCGGGTTTCGAACTCAGGAAATAAGAGCGTCATATCCGTCAAATAAAAAAAATCCGACTCGCAGGAACTCTTAGCGCGGTTCCGTTCATATCTCTAGTGCTATTAGTAAAGGAATTGCAGCAATTATAGGTGGGGTTTCGTTCGTTCGTGAAAAATATAAAATAAAACCTCGAAGAGAAAATAGATTTAAGGCGCCACAACAGGAAACTGACAGTATCATGGCGACTTCCCCCATCTTCTCAACTGTAACAACGTTTCACATTTCCTTACCTTGCTTTAGTCAAATTCTCATTTTACTGTTAAATGCAATTAAAATGGGAATAACCCGTTAAAACTTTAGGTAAACGAATACAAAAACCCGTTCAAAAGAGCAAAACTAACAAGTGCGAATGTTTAAGTCCTTATTTCTCCGATTAACATCGCCCCATCGAAAATGACATCAGAGCCATTTTTGTAGGGAATTTAGTAAGCTTTCGAATGGTATTATCCACATACCACAATTGCAGAATCGTTTCTGTGATATTTTAGAAAATATACGAAAATCCCAAAACTTGCCATGACTGTTAATGAGATATTTTATTTCTAGTACTTCCTCAACTCCAAACGGAACCAAAATTTACCTATCATAGATTAGATGAATATCAAACGTCTGGAACAAGTTCCAACTGAATTAATCTTTTCTAAATACCCAATCTGAAAATTAGTTTGGAAAAGTAGGTGTTTCAATGGTTCTCAAAAACGGTTACAGATATCGCTTTGAAAATGGTTTCATTCGTTTTTCTACGTTAAAAACCTGTAAAACGGGTACCTGCACTCGAATACGTACAACATGTTAAGTACTTACTGAAAACCTGGGCAATGTTTGGAACACCGTTGCATTAAGATTGATAGCCTGCCTTCCTTTTGGTAGATTCTCCAGATGTAAATAAGACAGTGTCACCATCTTAGGCTGAGATGATGGACATTCTTCTATGAGTTCGGCACGCATCACGGCTACAGATTTGGACTTGCTCTGAAACACAGAAACTCCTGATAGTAATTTCAACCGCCAAGTAAAAAAGTATAAATAGAATAAGATAAATAGCCAAGATAAATAGAATAAAATCCATTAAACCAACAACAACAAAAAAAATAGATTTCTTACATTATTCTAAACTGAAACTATGACAAACACTACCTCCCTCCCATGCCTTTAGAAGCCTGTTCATAGAAGAGATTGTACGTCCTGGGTTCCTGGCTGTCCTCTACTGCTAACATTCTTTACTATTTTTTCAAAGCTTATACAATAACCGAAGAGCAGTTGCTAATTCTTTTACAATAAAAGCCTTCTGAATATAAGTTTATGTTAATTATACACCTAGCTTCTCATTAAAATTACATCTAAAACTATTAGAATTTACAGGCCAAGGTATGCATTTGAAAATGCCATATTGTAATTTCGAAATTTAAACAAAAAAATAAAAAATTTAATGAATTTAAAATCATTAAATATCATTTCGTACTTATTTCATATTCTGGAAGCATTGAGCGTGCACTTTATTTTCAATATCGTTTATGTGCTTCTGAAGGCCCCTTTAACTCACGCCCACTGGCAGAAATATGTTTCAAGTAGGTACAAAAACGTAGACCGTATAACCATGGTTATGGAAGAACTATTTTCGTTGCTGAATATTGAAAACCATAGTGATGAATGTAAAAAATCAATAGGAAAGATAAGTAGGATATGTTGTCCTAATTTTAATAATAAATTAAAAGATAATAAAGATAAGTAGGATATGTTGTCCTAATTTTAATAATAAATTAAAAGATAATAAAGATAAGTAGGATATGTTGTCCTAATTTTAATAATAAATTAAAAGATAATAAAGATAAGTAGGATATGTTGTCCTAATTTTAGTAATAAATTAAAAGATAATAAAGATAAGTAGGATATGTTGTCCTAATTTTAATAATAAATTAAAAGATAATAAAGATAAGTAGGATATGTTGTCCTAATTTTAATAATAAATTAAAAGATAATAAAGATAAGTAGGATATGTTGTCCTAATTTTAGTAATAAATTAAAAGATAATAAAGATAAGTAGGATATGTTGTCCTAATTTTAATAATAAATTAAAAGATAATAAAGATAAGTAGGATATGTTGTCCTAATTTTAATAATAAATTAAAAGATAATAAAGATAAGTAGGATATGTTGTCCTAATTTTAATAATAAATTTAAAGATAATAAAGATAAGTAGGATATGTTGTCCTAATTTTAATAATAAATTAAAAGATAATACAGATAAGTAGGATATGTTGTCCTAATTTTAATAATAAATTAAAAGATAATACAGATAAGTAGGATATGTTGTCCTAATTTTAATAATAAATTAAAAGATAATAAAGATAAGTAGGATATGTTGTCCTAATTTTAATAATAAATTAAAATATAATACAGATAAGTAGGATATGTTGTCCTAATTTTAATAATAAATTAAAAGATAATACAGATAAGTAGGATATGTTGTCCTAATTTTAATAATAAATTAAAAGATAATACAGATAAGTAGGATATGTTGTCCTAATTTTAATAATAAATTAAAAGATAATACAGATAAGTAGGATATGTTGTCCTAATTTTAATAATAAATTAAAAGATAAGCAGGATATGTTGTCCTAATTTTAATAATAAATTAAAAGATAATAAAGATAAGTAGGATATGTTGTCCTAATTTTAATAATAAATTAAAAGATAATAAAGATAAGTAGGATATGTTGTCCTAATTTTAATAATAAATTAAAAGATAATAAAGATAAGTAGGATATGTTGTCCTAATTTTAGTAATAAATTAAAAGATAATAAAGATAAGTAGGATATGTTGTCCTAATTTTAATAATAAATTAAAAGATAATAAAGATAAGTAGGATATGTTGTCCTAATTTTAATAATAAATTAAAAGATAATAAAGATAAGTAGGATATGTTGTCCTAATTTTAATAATAAATTTAAAGATAATAAAGATAAGTAGGATATGTTGTCCTAATTTTAATAATAAATTAAAAGATAATACAGATAAGTAGGATATGTTGTCCTAATTTTAATAATAAATTAAAAGATAATAAAGATAAGTAGGATATGTTGTCCTAATTTTAATAATAAATTAAAATATAATACAGATAAGTAGGATATGTTGTCCTAATTTTAATAATAAATTAAAAGATAATACAGATAAGTAGGATATGTTGTCCTAATTTTAATAATAAATTAAAAGATAATACAGATAAGTAGGATATGTTGTCCTAATTTTAATAATAAATTAAAAGATAATACAGATAAGTAGGATATGTTGTCCTAATTTTAATAATAAATTAAAAGATAAGCAGGATATGTTGTCCTAATTTTAATAATAAATTAAAAGATAATAAAGATAAGTAGGATATGTTGTCCTAATTTTAATAATAAATTAAAAGATAATAAAGATAAGTAGGATATGTTGTCCTAATTTTAATAATAAATTAAAAGATAATAAAGATAAGTAAGATATGTTGTCCTAATTTTAATAATAAATTAAAAGATAATAAAGATAAGTAGGATATGTTTTCCTAATTTTAATAATAAATTAAAAGATAATAAAGATAAGTAGGATATGTTTTCCTAATTTTAATAATAAATTAAAAGATAATAAAGATAAGTAGGATATGTTGTCCTAATTTTAATAATAAATTAAAAGATAATAAAGATAAGTAGGATATGTTGTCCTAATTTTAATAATAAATTTAAAGATAATAAAGATAAGTAGGATATGTTGTCCTAATTTTAATAATAAATTAAAAGATAATAAAGATAAGTAGGATATGTTGTCCTAATTTTAATAATAAATTAAAAGATAATAAAGATAAGTAGGATATGTTGTCCTAATTTTAATAATAAATTTAAAGATAATAAAGATAAGTAGGATATGTTGTCCTAATTTTAATAATAAATTAAAAGATAATACAGATAAGTAGGATATGTTGTCCTAATTTTAATAATAAATTAAAAGATAATACAGATAAGTAGGATATGTTGTCCTAATTTTAATAATAAATTAAAAGATAATAAAGATAAGTAGGATATGTTGTCCTAATTTTAATAATAAATTAAAATATAATACAGATAAGTAGGATATGTTGTCCTAATTTTAATAATAAATTAAAAGATAATTAAGATAAGTAGGATATGTTGTCCTAATTTTAATAATAAATTAAAAGATAATAAAGATAAGTAGGATATGTTTTCCTAATTTTAATAATAAATTAAAAGATAATAAAGATAAGTAGGATATGTTGTCCTAATTTTAATAATACATTTAAAGATAATAAAGATAAGTAGGATATGTTGTCCTAATTTTAATAATAAATTAAATGATAATAAAGATAAGTAGGATATGTTGTCCTAATTTTAATAATACATTTAAAGATAATAAAGATAAGTAGGATATGTTGTCCTAATTTTAATAATAAATTAAAAGATAATAAAGATAAGTAGGATATGTTGTCCTAATTTTAATAATAAATTAAAAGATAATAAAGATAAGTAGGATATGTTTTCCTAATTTTAATAATAAATTAAAAGATAATAAAGATAAGTAGGATATGTTGTCCTAATTTTAATAATAAATTAAAAGATAATAAAGATAAGTAGGATATGTTGTCCTAATTTTAATAATAAATTTAAAGATAATAAAGATAAGGAGGATATGTTGTCCTAATTTTAATAATAAATTAAAAGATAATAAAGATAAGCAGGATATGTTGTCCTAATTTTAATAATAAATTAAAAGATAATAAGGATAAGCAGGATATATTGTCCTAATTTTAATTAATTAAGCGTGAAGAGCTTAATTAAAAGAAGAGCTTCTTGATTTCACCAAGAGGTTCAGAAATAATCCTTGCTGTATATAGATAAATATATGTATCAACCTGTAATAGAGTGTACTATGCTCCATTTTGTAAAATATTTTTTTTTTAATTTAAACTGGCGTTTTTTAACTAACTGTTTTTTTCTGATAACTTTCATATTTTCCTGATAACTCTCACGCTGATAATGTTGGGGTTCAATAAATTAAAAATTATATTATTATATACAACTATACCATGAGACGAAATTCTATATGATATGATCAGTTGGTTTGGTTCGGAAACCTACATTTTTTTTTAATCCAATATCCGAATATTTTGGTTTAGAAATATGGATATAAGCGTAGGATTTTGTAATCTGCGAAAAATTGTCAAGAAATAAAATTAATAGTTTTGTCCACTTCAACCATTTACTCGAAGCCCTGTGCGTCGTATTATAATATATGGGTATTATTAGATATATATGTTTATCGATCATGTATGTTTAATAAGAATAAAATAATAATAAAAAAGAAAAATGGGTTAACAAATAAAGAGCACATTATTATAGTATTAAAAGTCTCTTACTGGAGATAGGACGCTGTTTTAATTTCTTCTTCAGTTAATTAATGTAAATGAGATTGAGTCACAAGAGGTGAGATGAAGTATTTAAACACTTTATTTTACGGTATTGTAGATAGATAGATTCTTTAAAAGATCGGCCCTTGGAGATCGATTCTTTAAAAAGATCGTCCCCTGGAGATCGATTAAAAAATCTATGTATTGTGTTAAAAAGATTGGTCTTTTAAAAGATCGATTCAGATAGCCCTTCTCTAGTAGATACTAATTGTATGTATGTGTCATAACTATAGCGTGCTAGTATTTCTGAAGTGACACAAATAAAAATTAAATTCAACTGAAAATGTGACACTCTTGCCTATGTAGGGGAATAGCAGGGTATGCTATGCAGAGTAGGGGGACAAGTAGAGTGACACAAGTAGGGGAATAGCAGGGTATGCTATGCAGAGTAGGGGGACAAGTAGAGTGACACATGTAGGGGAATAGCAGGGTATGCTATGCAGAGTAGGGGGACAAGTAGAGTGACACATGTAGGGGAATAGCAGGGTATGCTATGCAGAGTAGGGGGACAAGTAGAGTGACACATGTAGGGGAATAGCAGGGTATGCTATGCAGAGTAGGGGGACAAGTAGAGTGACACATGTAGGGGAATAGCAGGGTATGCTATGCAGAGTAGGGGGACAAGTAGAGTGACACAAGTAGGGGAATAGCAGGGTATGCTATGCAGAGTAGGGGGACAAGTAGAGTGACACATGTAGGGGAATAGCAGGGTATGCTATGCAGAGTAGGGGGACAAGTAGAGTGACACATGTAGGGGAATAGCAGGGTATGCTATGCAGAGTAGGGGGACAAGTAGAGTGACACATGTAGGGGAATAGCAGGGTATGCTATGCAGAGTAGGGGGACAAGTAGAGTGACACAAGTAGGGGAATAGCAGGGTATGCTATGCAGAGTAGGGGGACAAGTAGAGTGACACATGTAGGGGAATAGCAGGGTATGCTATGCAGAGTAGGGGGACAAGTAGAGTGACACATGTAGGGGAATAGCAGGGTATGCTATGCAGAGTAGGGGGACAAGTAGAGTGACACATGTAGGGGAATAGCAGGGTATGCTATGCAGAGTAGGGGGACAAGTAGAGTGACACAAGTAGGGGAATAGCAGGGTATGCTATGCAGAGTAGGGGGACAAGTAGAGTGACACATGTAGGGGAATAGCAGGGTATGCTATGCAGAGTAGGGGGACAAGTAGAGTGACACAAGTGTCCTCTGTAGAAGCTCTGAAGCTAGCTACAAACAGCTTTGGTGGATGATAAAGAGATATTTGCCAATGTCTTTCATAGTCATAACTATGACGGTGTGAAATAAACCTATTTTTGAATTGTGTCCCTTTAGAAATACTAGTGCGATATGTTTACGTTACATTAGCATTAAGGTTGCGTGTTGTTGAAACATTGAACATCATATAAGGATTGGTGTCAATTGTTTGTTACAACGATTTGATTAATTTTATAACATACATAAACCCTGTCATTTCCTTGATAATCACTCGAAAATACTCAATAATCGAAACAAACCTTCTGATTGACAGCAACTGCCAACGACACCAAGAGCAGACTCAGGAATACAACACTTCCTCTCATTTCGTAGCTTTGATTGAACTGATTCATACAGCAATGATTGAATCTAATGTCATCTAGATAAGTAGCCTAGCTGATGGATACTTGACGACGTATTTAACATTTTTGTCGGAACATTAGTTTACGACACGTAGAACACGAGGTAATTACATACTATGTACGATATCACATAATTTACAAGCACACCTTACATATATTCATACTCTCACATACACTCAAACACAAACACACACATTTATATATATATATATATGGAAGGTGTTGTACATTGACCACCGTGGCTGGGGCGGCATGTAGCAACATTTTATAAATTTTGGTGTAATTAGTGTTTAGCTCCTTCACTAGAGGGCTTGTGTAACCTACTTTGGATTATTCAAGTCAAAGAGGATTCTTGCAAAAAATACTTATCCATTTCTATCATAAAAATGTAAGTTATTTATTGATGACGTTTTGCCTCATAATATTTTTTGTATTAAATCTTTTTAGATGGAAATCATTTGACAAAGTAGGTATTACTATAAGAAACATGGCGTAGCTTCTGAATTTGATTTATCTTAACCCTAAAATGTTTAGCATACTTTTTAATTTTCACTACCAGGGTGTTGTACCTCTGACCACGACTAGTTGTTGTTCCTTTGACCAGGTCAAAGGTACAACACACCTGAGTAATTTTTTCATAATTCAACTTTAATATTCTTCTGCTACAAATTTTAAAAAAATAATTAATATTCGTTGCTTCAATTGTCAAAAAATTTAAAAAATAATAAATGAAATAAGTTCAAGCTGACTTTATCAATCCTGAGTGTAGCAGTTCAAACCTATCGCCCCTTATCGTTCCACTTGATGTTGTAAGACCTCATCGAAAAGCGCAGGCAAGGAAAATGTTAAATAGGGGCCGGCCCAAAGGGAAACCTCGTATCCTGACAGATATTCCTGAATATGTTTAAGATCCAATATTTGAAAAAACAAACTTTAAGTGACAAGTTTACGAGAGAAGATGAAAATTTGTATGATATTGATGTTGAAGACATTGTGGCTAAACTTCCATACCCTACCTACTATTGCTAGTGGATCTGCTTGACAGTTAAAACTTTTATCGATTCGACTGGATTTTTCAGCGTATTGAGCATAACATAATACCAATAATAGCTTTTATATTATTGTTACATCCTTGTCCAGTGTTTATTAAACTTACAATTAATTACAATATTAATGAATAACATTTTTTTTCTGCACTGTTGTGTTGTTTTTACGTGGTCAGAGGTACAACACCCCATGGTCAAAGGTACAACTACATGTTGTATGTTGTATAAGGAACAAACATGCAGACAGACTAGCTGGTTGACGTTTTTGACATAGTCTGTGACACTCCCCGTTTCAAGACCTACCTGTGTTCCAAGTTTGGTCAAACGGTGTGGATTTGTATAAGGAACAAACAGACAAACAGACAGACAGGAGATTTATATATATATATATATAGATATACGAATTTTCTACTCGGCATATCCTCTATTCGAGCTCAACCTCATAAGCGGGTTTCCTCGCTATCGAGGAAAGCAGGGAGTGAGCGCGCTAAAATATGAGTCTTGAAATATTCTTTAATGTAGAAATTACACAAATGGTCTTTTGCGATTAAATCTAAAGTAAAAGATTAAAAGATTTTACAGAGATGTATTAATCTTTCAGGGCATTCTGAAAATATCAATCATACAGGCACACAAAACAAAAAAAAGTGGTATTTTCCAAAGACACCAGACATCCTATGCATTTCGGCACGATGAATCCAAATTCGGAGTCCGTTTCAACCCAGCACGTTAGGTTTAAGGGCATTTGAAGGTCAAATTTCGTGTGAAATCGTTAAAGACGAAATAACTAGAGCTTCCATGGTTTCGAGAATCGCTGAATTCGAATCCGAGGTCTGTTTCAGCACAAGGTTATTAAAAGGACAACTTTGTCCTATTTTGAAAAATGAATTTTTGGCTGCAGATTCATTTTTTTGCAAAATAAACTATGAACTTGATTTTCGAATTCGGCGACCCTCAAAACCATGCATTAGTTCTAGTTATTTCTTCTTTAACGACTACACACGAAATTTGACCTTCAAATGCTCTTAAACCATATGTTTATTTTGCAAAAAAATTAATCTGCACCCAAAAATTCATTTTTCAAAATAGGACAAAGTTGTCCTTTTAATGACCTTGTGCTGAAACAGACCTCGGATTCGAATTCAGCGACCCTCGAAACCACGGAAGCTCTAGTTATTTCATCTTTAACGATTTCATACGAAATTTGACCTTCAACATGACGTGCTGGAGTGAAACGGACTCCGGATTCGGATTCAGCGAGTGGAAATACATAAGATTATACGTATATGAATGGTGTCTTTGGAAATTACCACTTTTTTATTTTGTGTGCCTGTGTTATTAAAGATATCCGAATTTTGAGATATAGCTTTGTTTGAAGGAATTTGCGACATGTGTTAGTTAATTTATGAGCTTTTAACTAGAAGGAGGGAGGAATTCTAAAGGCGAGAGAGAAATGTACTTTGTAAGTACCACACTTGAAATAAACTTGGAAATACCGAATTTGTTTTCTCTTTGTAAGAGAACTCTTGTACCTCCTTGGAGGCGAAGCTATCCTATCGACAAGAGGCACCACATGTCCTTTTTTTGGCGGGAGTTGATGGACTGAGTTGTGATGGCTTCTTGAATTACCCGGCAGTACAGAGTTATTGCTTGGAGGTTTCTAATTGCTTTCAGCCACTCGCTTCCATTCCATTAGCTCTAAGCAAGGTCTTTTTTTCATTTCCAAAACAAAACTTAGTCATAAACGGAGGTATTTTTTACCAACCAGAGCTTCCGACCAATCATACTCGACCAGTACATTGGACAATTGCAATTTTTGTACATGGTCTGGGGAGAGATCAAAAAATATTCTGGTATCGCAAGAAAAAAAATGGTTACCACTAATAAGATACACTACCAGATGGGCGACTGAATCGATCTTTTTAACGGGATATATCGATTTTTTGAATTTTTTGAATCTTTTAAAAGAATCGATCTATCTAGAATACCGTACAATAAAGTGTTTCTTATTTCAAACTAGCTGTTACCCGGCGTGCCATGCTACACCTACATTTTGCATCTAGAAAACCAAAAATAAATTAGAAACCGAAAAAATAATATTAAAATCTAATAACTATTTGGGTTCATAGTTTCGAACCCATGACTTCCGAACTATGAGTCCTAGGCGATTTAAAAATAGCCTATGACTCTCCCCAAATAAAGACCTACCTGGGTGCCAAGTTTGGTCAAACGGAATGGATTTGTATAAGGGACAAACATACAGACAGGCAGCTGATAGACGTCTTTTACCTAGCCTACGGCACTCCTCGGATCAAGATCTACCTGTGCACAAAGTTTGGTCAAAATCTGACGAACGGTGTGGATTTGTATAAGGAACAAACAGAGAGACAAACAAACAGCCACGTGATTTTTATATAAATAGATAGTCAAATACTTAATCTCACCTCTTGTTACTCAATCTCATTTGTAAAGAATTCTCATTTATTTAACCCAAGGCAGCATCCTAGCCCCTCTCCTCTACTCCATCTTCACCGCTGATATCCCCACTAATCCCAGTACCATTACCACAACTTTTGCAGATGATACTGCAGTGCTTTCCTGTTCTGCCAACCCGCAGCAAGCCACAGAAGCGCTCCAAAATCATCTATTGGAAATCGAGATGTGGCTAAAGAAGTGGCGGATTAAAGTTAACGCCGAAAAATGTAAGCACGTCACATTCACACTGCGGCGCAGTGAGTGCCCATCTGTTACCCTAAACGAATCCCTCATTCCCAAATCCGATGTTGTTCGATACCTAGGCTTTTACCTCGACAAGAGACTTACTTGGAACACACACACAAAAACAAAACGACAAGAACTAAACAGACGCTACGGCCTACTTAGACGACTAATAGGTCCCAAATCAAAACTCAGTACTGAAAACAAACTAACAATCTACAAAACTATTATTAAACCGATTTGGACATACGGCATTGAACTATGGGGTACAGCAAAACCTTCCAACATGAACCGAATCCAAACCTTCCAGTCCAAAGTCCTTCGCCGGATCCTTAATGCTCCCTTCTACGTCAACAATAATATCATCCACCGAGACCTCGAAATTCCCTTTGTCACCGAATTAGCTAAAACCCGCTTCTCCACTTTTCATTCCAAGCTATCCTTTCACCCCAATCCCCTTGCCCAATCCCTTTCCACAGATGCGATCCCTTCCAATCCCCCGAGACGCCTGAAAAGAAAGTGGCCTAGGGACCAACTGTAACACTTAAAAACATTATTCATTCCTTAGGGAGTGACAGCAATGGCTGCCTTCTCCCCTCTGTTCTTCCTTGTGTATAGCTATGTATGAGATATTTATTTACTTATTGTATTTATGTATACAGATTGTAAATATTCAATAAAAAAAAAAAAAAAAAAAAAAAAAATTTATTTAACTGAATAAGAAATTTACAGACCAGTGTCCTATGTCCAGTAGCAGACTTTTAATACAACAATAACATTATACAACGACTCAATACCTTCCGTTTCTCCAAATAAAAGGTAATATTATAAAAGTCCGACTTGTAGGAACTGCCTCATCAACCAGAAGAAGCCGGAGAGGAATCCGGCGAAATATTGCGATGAAAGGAGGAGAAAGACCGCTGGAGAAAGAAGCCGAGTTGAAGAAAACATATATATATATATATATATATATATATATATATAAATTTTAAATCATTTTCGGTCTCTATGGGTTCTGAAACGCAAAATTTTCTAGTCGGCTCTTCCGGATTGCGTCATGAGATCAACCTTATAAGCGGGGTTCCTCCCTATGGGGGAGGGAGGAATCGCGCTAATGACAAAGAGAAGGAAGATTTAAGGCGATACAACAGGAAACTGATAGTATTCTGACTCCCCCATCTTCTCAACGCTTCTCCTTTTCATACCTTATTTTATTAAAATACTAATTTTACTATTAAATGCAATAAAAAAAAACCGTTCAAATGAACAATTTTGAAGATTTAAGCTCTTCTTTCTGGGATTGACATCGCCTTCGCCATCGAATATTACATCAGAACCTTTTTTGTAGATAATTTAGTAAGCCTTCAAATGGTAATGCAGAATTAATAAACAGGAGCGTTAAACCATTAAAGAAATATGTTACATCTACAAATACAAATTGCTTATAAGAACATTTTTACAGAACATCATAAAAAGGTAAGTAAACAATATTTTTTCCCCTAGAACTTAGTCCAAAGTATGTTCAGGTAATAAAAAACATAAAAATGTATAATAACTATTTAATAATAACGAATTTAATAATAACTAAGATACTACATACGAATGAGTGCATGAAGGTATGGAGAAAGACCAGAGTTACAAGAAATGGTTGTAATCTTTATTACAAGAAAGTAATATGCATCTCTCCACCAAGGCGACTCAAAAGACATTGGCCTAGAGATCTGCTGCAGTGACCAAGTGAAGTGTTAGCAATGGCTTTCTCTTTGTTCAAGTGCGACAATTTTCTGTGGCTCACCGATCTCCCTTCGACTCCAGCCACTGGTCGGAGCAGAAGGGAGCACCTCTCAACGTCATCTGAGCGTCTTTCTGACGTTAATCGAGGACGAAGTTGGGAGGCCTTGAGCACAGAACCTTCATATTGTATCATTCATCATATTATCAGATGTATTCATATACAGGATGTAATAATCAATAAAGAAAAAATATATTAAAAAAATTACAAGAAACTATGAAAAAAAATTAAATAAGAAAAAATGAACATTTAAGAACATTAAACTTTAAAGACGTTTTCTCAAAACTATGTTTTTCAAATCGGGCGATACTCTGGCCTCTTCAATTTATTCCCGATCAACTTCAAATTTGAACTGCAGCTTCCTAATGATATTTGCTAGTCAAGTACGTATGATTTTTCGATTCATTGCATTATAACGATATTATGACCGATTTTCGATGGATTTTTTTTATAGAAATTTAATAATTGTTCACCATTTTCGAAAAAATTAATATTTCTAAAAATCCTACGTACTTTAGTAGATTTAACCTTCATCTTTCGATAAAATTTTATCATGATGATCCCATCCTTACCACCTCAAGATTAATTTAGCCAGAAATCTCCTTCGCCGAGTCCTTTCCCTATCCCATGCTTTCTTCCACAATAAAAAGATTAATATCGCCTCAGATATATTGGCACGCAACCAATTTCCCCCCAACCGCATAAAATCCCTTGTTAAAAAAGTAAAATCCCAACCTTCCAACACTGTCTCTCCCAATTCTTCCCTAACTCCCAGTTCCCAAATGTTCCGATCTCTACCATTTACACCTGGACGGACTGATAAACTAACAAAGACAATAAAAAAATCCTACCCTTCCCTACATTTTGGGTTGAAAACTACCAACAAACTCAAAACCCTCTATACCAAACTCAAAGATCCCATCCCTTTTGAACGAACCACCCGTTGTGTTTACCAAGTCCCTTGCCAAACCCCTTCCTGTAATGGTATATACATAGGAGAAACCATAAATGACATTCACTCACGTCCTACACAACATAAACGAACCATCACTAATAAAGAAATAGATAAATCTGCACTTGCAAAACACGCCATTACACAAAAACACACTTTTAACTTCGACGACACGAAAATTCTTTCTACACAACGAAACAAAAAAAAACTACAGATCTCGGAATGTGTGCACATAAACTTAAACAAAAACAATATAAACTACAAAACTGACCAACAAGGCATTTCTCCTATGTACGCTAATATTTTCCAAATACTCTCCCGACCTCCCACCTAGATTTTTCCCATGCCCCTTGGGTATCCTTCCATTAACACCTTTTTCTCCTTTCCTGTCATAAAATGTCATAAACATGCCTTTTGATCCTTACCGACATTTCTCCCACCACCTGCTGTTTTCAGTTACTTATACCCCAGTAGATCCCCTTTCCTTAGACACTTTCACAATGGTTACTTAATTGCCAACCTTGGTCTTCCTCTGCCGCTCGGCATTTCCATTGGTATGTAGTATCTTATTTCTTTGTAAAATTTATTAATGTTACTATTAGCTACTATATTTGTCATTGGTATGTAGTTTCTTATTTCTTTGTAAAATCAATTGATGTTACTAATTACTATTAAAATCAATTATTGTACCTATTTACTTTTTCATTCTACTCATTCTAAGAATTTAAGACGATATGTTCTTTTATAAGTTAATTGTATCTATAGTTCTGTTACCTATCACAATCATATTTTTTTTTTCTTTTTGTATTAATTTCTTTATTTTGTCATTTTAACTGACGAAGGCTACCAATGAGTAGCCGAAACGTCCGAAATGTAGATTTTTTAAAACAAAATCATATTGAGGTTTATTTAGCCGAATCCCAACCATTCCATCTTTACTGATATAATTTTAGTTTCTCGTTCTTGAATAAAAATTGCCGCCTGCAGACTATGGTCCTTGAAAAAAGAGGGTTTCCGTTCTGCAGGCATAGCACCGCCATTTTTCTTCTTTTTTTTTTCTTAAGAATTTAAGAAAATGACTGATTTTGATCGCACAAGGTTGTATTACCCTTTAAGTGACCACGCTGAAAATATAAGAGGAAGCTGGATTCATCCAAGGTATATAGTTTATACCTTGGAGCAAAGACCATACAAGAAGCCTACTCATCCCTAAATTTTGGTTAATAACCACTAACAAACTAAAAACCGTCTACACTAAACTTTGAGGAAGTAGAATAAGGCCACAATCGTACCGCATACTATAGTCCGACCGCAAACAAAAAAACAAGAAGGGGCGTGGCCAGAGGGAAACTAAGCCTTCCCCCACATGGGCTAAAGACCGCGCATGCGTACTATCTTGTTCTTTTGTTTGCGGGCGGACAATAGCAGCCTCTCTGAAATCGTTTAACTTTTTTCTCTAGCTGTATTACTGTCCTCCCCTAATTATACGATTTATCACTCATTGCTCAAGACTAGATGGACTAACGGATACAATCTTCGTCTACTAATCGATCTCCCTAGATGACTACTAAAGATATATCGATAGTATACAAGCCAAAGAAGGCCTTGGAACGTGGACAGCCACTCCCCCGTTGCTCTATGGAAATGCAGCAGGATAACTCTTGGAGTACCTCAAGAAGGCATTACTGGCCCTACTTTTTTCACTCTCTTCCACCAGACCAGCCTGTTAATTAATACTACAGTTAGCTTAACCTACTCGTCCTGCGTCTTGCTCTGTTTTTCTTTTTCTATCTTTATTCCTGCAGCTTTTTCTTCAACCTATTTCAGGCTTCTTCAAGCAGCATATTGTCTCGATGTTTCTTTATTTATTGAGCATAAACATAATAAATCTGATATTTATTACTTTTTTTCCGAACATTATGCTATTCTCTGACATGATATTTATGTATCCTTCTCGATAAAATATAACACCGTTATCGGGTGGCACTGTGGTGCCGGAAAGGAAAACCCCTCCAAATCGAAGGTTGATTCGCCTTAGAAATAACATTTGTAATAATATCCAATTACTTGTAGAGTACAGCTCTAATATTGATTTGGCATTTTATTACTAGTTCTAATCCCAATACACCTGATTGTTGCAGTTTGCTCGCATTGTACAAATTTCACAGATTTCGAGAAAAATAAAAAAATATTTTATAGCACTTATTTTATTACACAAAAACTGTTATTACCCAGGACATCTCATGTATAAATGTTGGATTTACAAGAAATTTATTTTTTCTAAAATTTTTCATGAACTGGTGCTTTTGGGTTGTAAAGATATTCATAATGAAACTCAATTATTCTTAGTTTATTCGGAGTAGGGGGAAAAAGTGGCACTGACAGTCCCCGGTAGGCGAATTCTGCTGGGTAACGAACTTGACCTTTGAAATTGTACTAAATTTCATCAAAATCGGCCATTTTTGAGGGTGTGAGATAGCAGACATATATATATATATATATATATATATATATATATATATAAAATCACAGGCCACGAGGGTCCTTACGGGCATATACTATGGAGGTATTTGTTGCATGACCATACGGCACACTAGGGAGAAAGTTTGGTTAGTACTATATGTATACAAACACAAATTTGAACTATGAAATATTCCAGTCGGCACTTCTGGATTGCTTCATAAGGTCAACCCCGTAAGCGGGGTTTCTCCCTATAGAGGAAGGGAGGAACCGCTGTATAATTAATAAAAAGATTGTACTGCTATTATTTGTGTGGAAGGTTGACCTAAGAAAGTCCAACCTCCTGTAATTGTTTATTACCGATCCTGCAAGATGTATGTATATTACAGGAGGTTGACCTAAGAAAGTCCAACCTCCTCTAATTGTTTATTACCGATCCTGCAAGATGTATGTATATTTGCAGAAGAATTGTATGGATTCCCGGATGTAAAGAATAACCCCTCCCCCCCTCTCTACATGAATTATTATATAACCGGGGGTCCGCATATCCCCCCCTTCGCTATTTATTATTTCTTCACCCCCGACATATTTATTATTTCCCCAGCAGACCCGAGATTTATCAGAAATTCTCATCATTCTTCTGTAGTTTGCTTTTTCTTCGCCATCTTTATTTCATAATCCCTCCTTTTTTAGCTTTTGCTCCTTGGAAAAATGTTTTCTTCTCTGTAGGAAATCCATTTTCTCAGCCTTGTATGAGTTTCTATTTGTTGGAATGTTGCAGGTGGTCTAAGCTTTCGTGGAAATTATCCCAATTGTTATACCTTTCGTTTGAAATTAAATGAATTTTATTTATTTATTAGTTAGGGTATTTATTTATTAATTAGTAGGGTTATAAACAAAATAAATCTATGTATATATATATATATATATATATATATATATATAAAAATCACGTGTCTGTCTGTTTATTTGTTAGTTTGTTCCTTATACAAATCTACACCGTTTGACCGATATTGACCAAACGTGGCACACAGGTAGGTCTTGATACGCGAAATCATCTAGGCTAGGTCAAAATAGTCAAATTTCAAAATTTGGTCGAAAGGTCAAAAGTTTTGTTCAAGAAAAATTGGCTACACTGAACCATTCAGATTGTGACGGCCATTTTGAATCGACTACTACTGGCCTCTGTCGGCTGTTAGATGAAGTTCTGTTGTGCTGGCCTCTGCCGGTATCAATATGAACTAAACCAAATTCACATCGTTTGACCGATTTTCGTAACTGGGTATAGACAACTAGGTATCAAGTAGATCTTGATACGGGGAGAGTCATAGACAGAAAGTAGGTGTAGCATGGCACACTGGGTAACAGCTAGTGATCTATAAAATTTAAGAATTCAAACATTTAAATATACATCTACAAGAAAAATTAATTAATTTATACTATACAAGAAAGTACTATGAATGTAGGAATACTATAAGTTATTTATAAATTGATAAGTAATAAAAGTACAATGTTTCTTGACACTGGGGCGCTCCGGACCAGAGTAAACAAACAGATAGCCTAGAGATAATCCTTCATCTATAGATTACCAGTAACAGGAGTTTAACCAGTACAGGTTAAATTTCGTTGTCAGTAATAAATGGACGTTAAAATTTAAAAATTTAGGTTTCCAAGATGTCATTTGGAAACACACATTATATTTGCGAGCATTACCAAGAAGTGTTCTGACTGGGGATGCTTATGGGTGAGGAGGCCGTGCAAGGGTTCGGGATATTATTACCTCGGATAGAGTAAACTCTATGAGGGACAAAATCGCAATTTATTTCTAGTAATTCAAGGTCTGCCATCATAGTTGAAATGAATCGTAAATAAAAATAATACTATGAAATAGATACAGTACTGTAACAGCTGACCAGTTATCGTCCTAGCAACACATGCTATCTAGGCGTGCATGCTCTCTTTAAAACCAACTAAATATTCACACCCCACTAAGAGAAAGTCCGACTCGCAGGAACTGCGTCATCTTAGCGCGGTTCCGTGTATCTAGAAGAAATGGAATAGATTAGGCATCACAAATCACAGGAAACTGACAGTTGCCAACTTACAGAGAAGCGGATAATTCTTAATCTATATAAGCCAATACAATTATGTACTGAAAACGTACTCACTCTTCGACTACTGCTCAGAAGACTCTATTCTAAACAACTAAAAATTCGTTGTCATTTTAAATATCTTGTTTTACTAGCAAATTCATTTTACTGTTAAAATCAATTGTAAATACGTGCTTCATGGCAAATAAACTTCATTCTCTCGTGGGTTAAATCTTTCTATAAAATAAGAAATAATGATAACTTCAGTTGTAGCAGTATGAGGAAAGTTATAGAGATAGGAGAATTCAAAACAAACCTATGTAAACGCCATCATGATTAAGCCATCTTGATTAACTTATTAGCAATCTTGACTCCAAACTTATTAGCAATACCTTTTATAGTTTCTTGGCTTATTTTACTAAAATACTAATTTTACTGATAAATGTAATTTAAAACAAAAACAACCAATTAAAAAGTGAGTTAAACAAAGACAATTACCGGTTCAAAACAACAAAACAATAACTTTTTAAGTTTTAAAAGTTTATATCTCTGATTTTCATTGCCCCATCGAATATTGCTTCAGAACTTTTTTTTGTCGAGAAGTTATCAAGCATTCGATTGGTCACCTTCCACTTACCACGATTTACCAACCGTTTTTGAGATATTTACGAAAAATGTACGAAGATACGAAAACTTTTTATGCCTATAAATACATTTTTTTTTTTCGCATACTTCCTCAACTCCAAATATAACCAAAATTGAAACATGTTAGGTCAACCTCATAAGCGGGTTCTCCCTATGGAGGTAGCGAGGAACCGCGCTAAAAACGACATTTCTTAGCGAGTATTTACATCCTAAAGGTGTCCATGCAAAATTTCAAATTTTTTTCTGTCAACTGGTTTGGGCTGGGCGTTGATAGGTCAGTAGATTTATTATGATACCTCAGGATTTTAGTTTTCTACTACGAGGAAAAGAAGTAAAAAGTGTGTATATATGAAGTGTTGTACTAGTGTACCTATTAGTTGGTGTGTTTGTAGAGTGTTAGATGTGTGTATTAGGTTTGACACTAAGTGAAGGATCGCTGGCTAGCTAATGCATGGTCTCCCCTTACATCTTACAACCCTTCCTATAGCAGGGAGAGGTGTAAGCTTGGATCTAGACCTGTTTCCAGAATGCAGTTGGTACAGAAATAAGAATAGAATAGAATAGAATAATATTTATTTCCAATAACTCTTTTTCGAGATATGGACAAGTCATATAATAATATTATAATACATTTAACACTACTTTTGCAAATTTAAGTCAAGATGCCAGTCCGGATGCTAAATCTATTTCAAAAAATTCTTCCGTTGTATAACAAGTTCTTTGTCGGAGTATTCTTTTCAGTTTCTGGATAAGTCTTGTGGTCGGCTGGATGTTTCTTAATTCCTCAGGCAGGAAATTGAACAAAACTCCTCCACAAAACTCCACTCCTTTCCTATAAAACGTTGTCGTATGTTTCTGAATTTTGATTTTTCCTTTTTGGCGTGGAGAGTAGTAGTGGTCATCTCCATGAATTTTAAATTGGGATAAGTTTTTTTTTTACATATTTTACTATTGCCAAAATATACAGCGACGGCAGTGTTAAAATTCCTAATTGCTCAAAGTATTTCATGGTTGATGATCTTCTTTTTAGTTTCATGATGTGCCTTACAATTCTCTTTTGAATCTTGAAGATTTGGATGGCTTGCAATTTGTTATCCCACAATTCAATGCCATATAATTGTGATTCGAAAGTCCCATAATACACATTTATTAAATCCGTTATGTCCAATATCTTTGAATGATTTTTTATTATGAAGCATGAGGTGTTAAGCTTTTTTTTAATCTTGTCTATATGCTTCTGCCAGCTGAGATTATTATCCAGTATTAGCCCCTGAAATTGTATACTGCTTGCTTCTTCTATTTTTGTTTGATCAATAGCTATATCTAAAGATTTTTCATTTGTTCCTATTGCTGAAAAATGTATATATTTTGTTTTTTCTATATTAAGTTTTAATTTATTACTTTTGATCCATGTATCCAGTTTGTCTAGTGTCTGTTCTGATGTCCTTTTAACTTCTTCATGTGTCTTTCCCGAAACGAAAATTGTTACGTCATCTGCATAGAGAAAAACTTTAACATATTCTAAATGAGACACTAAGTCATTTATGTAGAGTAGGAAAAGCAGCGGACCCAAAACAGAACCTTGTGGGACACCTCTCTTTACATTTTTCATTTCTGATCCATTGCATTCGCTATTTACTACCACATATTGCTTCCTATTATTTAGATACGATTCTAAAAGTTTTTTTGCGTTTCCTCGAATACCAAAAGCCTGTAATTTTTTTATTAATATTTCATGATCAACCAGATCGAAAGCTTTTGAAAGATCAGCAATCTTTAAGTATTGTTCCTTCTGGGCAGAAACATCTTCTGTTTTATTTAAGCACTTTTAATATCCTAAATGTGAAATAGTTTAGAGTTTACGTCAACCAAAAGCAATCTCCGAATCATTATGGGTGCAGATACACCAACCGGCAAGCTAATTTCTTAAAAACAACTAGGACCAGCGTCGATCGACACATTTTATATCACGATTTTTTATATTATTTTTATATACATATTTTAAATAATATAAAAAATCGTGGTATTATTATTTTTAGATATTTTAAAGGAGGCCCGGTGGCCGTGAGTATTAAGGCGTGGGCACTTAACACTCCGAGCCAAGGGTCGTGGGTTCGATTCCCACTGTGGTGCCTTTTCTTTTGAAAAAATAAATGGCATCATCCCTATCCTGGCTAGAAAAGGGTGTTAACCTATAGACAACCCGTCCTAAAATTCTTAGTTAATAATAATGGACTTTAAAATTTAAATAGATACACATATTTTATTTATTAATTGTGTTTGTTTAGTTTTAGAGCCCAAAATTGGGTTATTTGCTTTATAAACATTTAAGGTGCAAACAAAATAAAATATATATAACATCAAAAATTAAAACTTTTAAAGAAACAGTTAAACAAATGAAACTATCAAAATTTATACTACAATAATAAAAAATATTATTAAACAGATTAATCATTAAAGGTCAACTGTAAAAACACACAAGTAAGTAATAAATTAAACTTATTATTTTTAATAAACTAAAAATAATGTCTTTTCGCTCTATTTTGTACAAATAAAATTTTATTTTAACATAAATTAAAATATTTTGATTTTTCTATATCGCTTCATACATTTTTATTTTTTTTTAAAAAAGTCTAAAATACTGGATATATGTTGGCTACCATCCGTCAAGAGTTTATACATATCATGTGGCATGTTGATGTTTTCACGTTTCCTGCAGTCTGTTTTAAAGTTAATGTCTTATTGCAATCTGTAAAAATAAATAATACTACATTTTAAACATATTGACATACATGATCTTCTGACATTTTTAAAATGTATAAATGAGAATATCGCGAAAAAAAGTATCGCAATCTTATAATATCATTTTTATCGTCTATAGATATATCTCCATAGATATATAGCTAACAAGAAAAAAAAAAAAAAAAAAAAAAAAAAAAAAAAAAAAAAAAAAAAAAAAAAAAAAAAAAATACGATTGGTCACAAAAGCCGATTGCAAGGCTCCCACAGATAAGAAAGCATGCGCACAACAATGTCGCCATGATTCCTAAATATCAACACCTGAGTCCCAAAGCAGAATCTTTTTAATCTTTCTGCAACGGAGTTTGAATAACCCAAAAATTGTCTTCAGCCCTAACCTGTTCAAGTTGCCTGTAACATGACCACGAGCGAGAAAATCTTGAAGAATAATCTATATATATAAAAATCACGTGTCTGTCTGTTTATTTATTTCTTTGTTTGTTCCTTATACAAATCTACACCGTTTGACCGATATTGACCAAACTTGGCACACGGGTAGGTCTTGATACGAGAAATCTCCTAGGCTAGGTCAAAATAGTCAAATTTCAAAATTTGGTCAAAAGGTCAAAAGTTTTGTTCGAGAAAAATTGGCTACACTCGACCATTCAGATTGTGACGGCCATTTTGAATCGACAACTACTGGCCTCTGTCGGCTGTCAGATGAAGTGCTGTTGTGCTGGCCTCTGCCGGGTATCATTATGAACTAAAACAAATTCACATCGTTTGACCGATTTTCGTAACTGGGTATAGACAACTAGGTATCAAGTAGATCTTGATATGGGGAGAGTCATAGGCAGAAAGTAGGTGTAGCATGGCACAATGGGTAACAGCTAGTCGGAAATAAATAAGTGCTTGTAATATAAAAATAAAGTAAATTTGATAATACAATAGTAATTTAACTTTTCAAACATGATAGAATAAGAATAATTCAATTCTTTCAATGACCGATTTTATGATCGCATATCGATAGTTTTCAAACAATCGTATCGGGTTCGAATACGCCTACTGTTGTTATAATATTGTATCGCTTTGGTAATTCGGTTATTCTATGGAATGCGTAGTTTCTCACCATCGATACACCGAATATCGACTTAGCAGAGCAGCTTTCTTTCGTGTACATAATGTATGAAGTTTGTAGCGTTGCTTATAGTTTGTGAAATGGAGAATTATCTGTAGAAAATAGTTTTTTTGACTTTCTACAGAAAATCTTTGTGCAAAAAATAATTTTATTGACTTTTTCTGCAGCGACTATTTAAAAAACAACCGGTCGGTCAGGATGATCATTCTGCAGCCTTTGTCGTCTTTCTGCGACAATGTCGCCCGTAGCTCTGCTATGGGGCACCCGAATTAACTCGCTCATAGGAAAATGGAAACGACGCATATTCACTAGATATCTCAGTTGCAGACTTCTCATATTCATCCAGTTCATCCATTATAAAAAGCAGAGAGTGTTATGTTGAAACTAAGCTCTTGAAATGAAGGAAAGTCCTTTGAAAAAGTAAAGGTTTGAATTATACTTTGTAAAAAGGTGGTTTTGTCGAGAAAGACTTGCCGAAATGAGGTTTGCTTTGAGACAAAGAAGGGGTTTATTCCTACCTTGACTTTCATGGGCTCCTGTCCGTTCTTGGATATACCTCCATTTATTTATAGCAGTCCATCTGACTTATCCATCCAATACATAGCAGTCTTAGAGAATCTTCAAAGGAGAATACATATTCCACAATACCCATCTTGCAATCCCTATTCACGGAACACACTGGGTCAAAATCGAAACATCTTGGCCAAAACTGTGTGAAACCATCTACTTCTATGTTTTTTAAGCTGCTAAACGCGAATAAAATACTTATAAAATTCTACGGAGCCCCTTAAAGAATGGATAAATCGTTTATCGAGATAATCGGATTATTTCCCAGTTTTCTGAAGACTTAGAAGAATTCGCGTTTTAGAATACCATGAAATAAAGATAAATTTCCAACCTCCTCAAAGCGGCAGTATCCAATGCTGCTGTAACTTCACGTTGAGCTTCTAGGATCCTTGCACACCTATGATTCAATAGTGACTGAAGTTCTAATAGAGCAAAAGATTCCATTACAGTAGGTAACACAAGATTCAGGAAGGCAGTTCTACTTTTCCTGTTGTACATTTTTATAGCTTGGGAAACAGTTCAATCCGTCCGCATTGGATGTGTTTCGCAATAGCTGATGCGCGCTCCTGTTCATACCAGTTAACAAAATCAAAAGCAGAACTCGTTCCGATGACATGGTGGTAGGAGAAAATAAAATCGCCTTTCGACAAGAGTCGGATTTAGACGGATATCCCAAATCTATGTTCCTGACGTGAAATGCAGCACTATTTTGGCCTTGGGCACGAAGACTCATCTGTGCAGCATAAGCAAGTTGTTTGCTGAGATCTCAAATCCACAGTCTTTTATCGCCAACATCGCTTACTAGCAACGTCGAAGTCGATTTGTGGCCTGCCGATTGGGAAAGTTAAGGGTTCCACTAAGTCACGACTCGTTTTTTTTTTTTTTTTTTTTTGTTTTTTTTAAAGGACTTGTTTCTTTGAGCTTTGGCCATTTTGGTTCGATACTCGAAACGGAGCGAGCTTAGTTTGGACCATAGGCAACGTCAATAGGCAACGTCATCGTTGTATTGGAGTTGGGAAACGTCGATAATTTTACCAATTATAAATTGATTTTTTTCATCATTTGCCTTTCTATTAGCCTCCCACATCCACTAACAAAGCTGCCTTCTTGAAAGGAAGAGTGTCGGACCACTAGGACCGGCAGAAAGCGGAAATTCGCTAATTTCATCATTCTTGTTTTCTAGCAAAAAATGTTGATTGTTGAAAAATTAGAAACATCTCTCAACAGAATATTGTAGCTCCATAGTTCCCTTATTGAACCGAAAAATAACTCTGCTCAATGCGATTCAATAGATAACTTTTTTTCTTTATTGAATGTTTTATTTAATGATTTTTCCATTAATCCGTAGGAATAGGAAATAATAATATAATCCATAATAGGAAATAATTACAGAGGAGGGGTCTCCCGTGGTCCAGTGGCTAGCGCGCTGGATTCATAAGCGGGAGATGGTGGGTGCGATCCCCACCGGCGCGCAGGAATTTTCTCATCTCAGGGGTCGCTAAGAAAATTCCTTGCTGCACCCTGGGTGTCGGTACTAATGGCCAAGATTTGTCGATGCGCCGTAAAAAAAAAAAGAATTTCGGCGGGGGGCTGGGAGTATTTGGGGGTTATGGAATACTAACAACAAAACTTGGAATAGTATACAACTAGAACCGATGAAATAAAAATTTCAGCAGCCCTCTCAGCCCCCGCTGATATACGCCCATGATTGTCACGTATTGCTCCATGGATGATGCCACCATTGCTACAGAACTAGTTGGAATGGATAATGAAAACATAATAACGTCCGTACCATGTCAAACTATCGAATATGAAAATCGGAACAAACTAGCGTATTCTACCAATTGACGAAGTAATATATTGAAAAATGGTCTTACCCGTTACTTTACTTTAGGTATTAAAGGCTATTCTAAAGGGGTTAGAGTTGTGAAAATTTGCGTCAAGCCGTATCGTCCACAATCCAAGAGCTAAGTATAGGATCTGATAAACGAAATTTTTCATATTCGATAGTTTGACATAGTTTTTTTTTTATTATTATTATTAATTTATTTATTTGAAACCTGTACAAATTACCTCCACATTAACCTGTACATAATGAATATTATATATATATATATATATATATATATATATATATACATATATATATATATATATATATATATATATATATATATATATATATACGTATAAATTGAACAAAACGGTTAAAGTAAAATAAAATAAAAACCATACAAAATTTGGAAGAAGCGAACCATTGGTTGCACTTCCATTGCTGTCTAAATAACTATTTCAATGATCATGATAAGGTCAGGTGAGTAAATTGCCTCGGGGCCACTGTCTCTTAAGCCGCCTGTGAGGATTGTCTGGATGGGATTGGGAAGATAAGGATAGACCTTCAGGATTGGAACATACAGACAACTTAGAGTGGAACATTTGGAAACGGGTTTTAGCAAGGTCAAGGAAAAATGGAACGTTAAGGTCATTGTGTAGGGTTTTGTTGGATATTTAGAAAGGGGCATTAACAATTTTACGGAGAACATTTGACTGGAATGCCTGCATTCTGTTGATGTTGGATGTTTTTGGAGATCCCAGAGTTCAAGTCCGTATGTCCTATATTGGTCGAATGAGTCGTCTAAGTAGTCCGTATCTTCTGTTCAGTTCTTGTATTTTCAGTTTCTTGTGAGGGTTCCATGTCAGTCGGCTGTCAAGGTATAATCCTAGATATCGAACCTCGCTGGTAGTGGAGTGTTTTTGAGATATACAGAAGGGCATGATCTCCGGTTAAACGTGAATGTAACTTGTTTAAACAACAACAACAAAATGCTTAATCCCCAGTCTTCTGCTTATTGTCTCGCACCTAAAGAGTTCTGAAAGATGATCCGAACGTTTTAATCACTTCATCTTCTGATTGTTACCGTGGATAATGAGATCCATGATGACAGCACCCTTGTAGTACCTACCGAAAATCGAAGACTCAGTACGTCACCATACATAATCTCCGATTTCCTGCATATTCCTCTGGATCTAGACGGAGGATACAACGCAACCAAGTGGAAATAACTTAATCACCACAACAGATCCGTCAAGTTATTATGAGGAGCGTTGGTCTCGGAGGTAGCGACAATGGGCGAGACCAATCCAGAAGCGGGCTGGCGATAATGGACGGCTCCATTTCCACCAGCTCCAACAGCTCTTTCTCCAGCTCCTTCTCAAAGGGAAGAAAGGAATCGCTTTTTGACTAATTAGATTAGCTCCTTCTTCTATTCAGAAGGACCACCTGGTTTCGGCTCGGGATTGGAGAGTCCTTTAATATACCACCGTAATAGTCCTTCTTTGAATCTCTCTCCGTCTCCGTCTATATTTTGTTTCTCTATTGTCTAGTAATGTCTTCATCCGTCGAGAGTTCCATGGACGGGTTCCAATATTAAAATCTACAATCATTCCTCCTTTGAATGACACAAAAAGCATAAATTTCACTAAACCTGGAATTATTTTTTTTGGATATATATGGCTTGCCCATTTTTTTTTTTTTTTTTTTTTTGCATAAATATGCTTTATCAATGACTAAACTGAAAAAAAGTCCGTCACGCAGGAGCTGCATAACTAAGCACTTTCCTCAGAATTTGGGTAGTGTAGACTGCTTTCCAGAACCATTTGCTTAAAATATCCTACATAAACAAAATATAAACATGAATAGTTCTCTTTTAATTTTGTAACGAGTAATTGATAAATTATTAATTTGCTTCCAGAGTTATGTTTGCACATGGTACCTATTACCCTACGTAATAAATACAAAAAACCTCTTATTATCGTATTTTGATCTAACGCAGGAACAGGATACAGTCACTCTAGTGGTAGAAAGCGCTCCTTGCGGCGGCTTTGTGAACCTACGTCTGACGGGCTTTTCTATTGAAATATATTACAAATTAAACCCCCGCTTTCCGATTGACCGATTCAGCTCATTTTTACAACACTTCTTTCTCATGAGTTACCCACGACGTATACCGAGTTTCGTTACAATACAGCAGAAATTACGACCGGTATGAGTATATTAGGAATTTGGGTCCGGAGTAAACCCCCCCCCCCCTTCTAATGAACCGATTTAGTTTATTTTTACAACACGTATTTACCTGTAGATTACTACTACGAATACCGAGTTTCGTCGAAATATACCAAAAATCACGGCTGGTAGTGGCGAATTGGTATTGTGGGTCTGGAGTAAACCCCCCCCCCCTCCTAATGAACCGATTTAGTTTATTTTTACAACACATATTTAGCTGTGGATTAGCACTACGAATACCGAGTTTCGTCGAAATATACCAAAAATCACGGCTGGTAGTGGCGAATTCGTATTGTGGGTCCGGAGTAAACCCCCCCTTCTAATGAACCGATTTAGTTAATTTTTATACCTCAATTTTCTCTCTATATTACCACTACGAATACCAAGTTTCGTTGAAATATAACAAATATTACGGCTGACATAGTCAAATTAGTGTTTTGGGTTCGGGGTAAACCCCCCCTTCTGCTGGACCGACTTTGGTGGTTAACGAACTCGTTCAATCGTTTGCTAATTGAATGCTATATACCAAGTTTCGTGACGAAAAAACAAAAACTCTGGCCGCTATCGTGTTAACAGACACATATATATATATATATATATGCATATATATATATATATATATATAGATATATATAAATTTTAACGGGGGTCATTTTCGGTGTCTACTAGGTAGGATCGATAAAGATTTGAAGAAATTTTTCAAAAATTCCGTCATGAGTCCAACCTCAATAGCTACTTTCCTTCGGAGGAAAGTGCTAAAAGTCACAAAATTAGAAAAAAAATCAGTCCCGTAACAGGCCACGAGGGCCCAGAGGGGCAGATACTATAGAGGTATCTGATTCATGACCATACGGCACACAAGGCAGACAGTGTGTTCAGTACTATGCTCCGGCCGCCTGATTTTCCCCTTAGCTGCTTCGACTGCTATAGTCATTAGCACCCAAGGTACACATTATTAAATTAATTAAAGGCTGGGTTGGCCTAGGGGCGGTCAGGGAGGCCTAATTCAACCCATGAGCGAAGACACTAGAAGAAAAAATCTTTAGTGCTTGCTCGGGATTTGAACTTAGGTCCTCCAACATATTAGTCCAGTGCTCTACCACTGAGCTAACTTCGCCCCCTAAGGTCACATAATTAAACATTAATGAATGAAAAAACAGTACAACTGATGGCTGACCATATACGACGACATCTTTCTTATCATTCCAAGGACAATTTTTTTTTTTTTTTTTTTTTTTTTTAATTTCTACATACAATTTATTCTCTTTGGAATGATAATAAGCATGATAATAGTTCTCTAAAAGACTTTATAAATGGCCGAACAAAACACTTGCTTTATTTTATTTCTAGAAATTGAAAATGGCCTCAAGGCCGAAACGTTTAATGTACAAATAAATAAATGGATTTAAGGTCTGAGGAATTGATCACACCAATTTAACCTTGAAATAATCTATTATTTTTTAAAAATTAAGTAATTTTTTTTTTCATTTTAGGTATTGCTGAATGGTGGAAATTGATGTTCAGAAGGATGAAAAAAGTCCAACATTGCCACAGGTATTTTATTTCGTTTTGCAGAGCGTTTTCAGGGACTACGCCCCATTTTCAATGCTTTGCCACATTAGTCAATTTGCAAGTGAAATTTAAAAATAACAATACCTTTTTTTAAAAAAATACCAGTCTTAACAATCTGAGACTTCATTTTAATCTACTACGTATTTGTCAAATGCCACTCCAGAAAAATTTGACATTTTGCATGGAGACTCTCTTTAGCATGTGAACACTCGCTAAAAAAGGTTTTTTTGATATTCAAATTTTTTAAATATTTTTAAAGGGGTTTGATTTGTTAGTTTGAAAGAGATTATGCTCGCCTAGGCAGCATGTGTTGCTGGGACGACAACAGAATTGCTGTTGCCGTACTTTATCTATTTCATAGTGTTATTTTTAATTGCTGTTAATTTTAACTATGATGGCAGTCCTTGAATTACTAGAAATAAACTGTGCCTCATAGAGTTTACGCTATGAGGGACAAAATCACCATTTTAATTGAGGTTCATTTTAACTTGTCCCTCATAGAGTTTACGCTATACCTGTTGATGGTCCATCCGAGGTAATAATATCCCGAACTCTTGCACAGCCTCCTCACCCATCAGCATCCCCAGTCAGAACACTTCTGGGTAATTCGCGCAAATTTAATTGGTGTTTCAAAATGACATATAATAAACATACATTTTAAAATTTTAACATCCATTTATTATTGACAACGAAATTTAACCTGGACTGGTTAAACTCCTGTTACTGGTAATCTATAGATAAAGGGTTATCTCTAGGTTATCTGTTTCTTGGCACTGGTCCAGAGCACCCCAGTGTCAAGAAACATTATACTTCGATTACTTATCAATTGATGTATAAAATATAGTATGACGGGAACCGTGCTATAATAAACTGCAACAAACTATACAGTAGCGTTAATTTTGATGATACATTATTTAACCTTCCTTTCCTACTGGTTTTAGATCACACACATAGCATCACATTTGAAGCATGTTTTCTCTAGAAAAGACTTTAAACACGTATGACTCTCTAAAGGAAAAAGATAACAAAATAAACAGCATTTCAATCGAATATAATTTATTTTTACATATAAAGGTTACATAAAAATATTAAAAGACAAAGAAATAAATATTTATTTTAATTGGGTCAAAGCACATGCGGGCGTCATAGGCAACGAAATAGCTGACTTTCAGGCTAAAAGTGCATCAAAAAGTCAAGAGATCGAGCCATACTACAACAAAATATCAAAAAATAGTGTGGAGCATTTGTTAAGGGACGTAAGCATCAAAAAATGTCAGCAGAGGTGGGAATTAAACAGATAAAGGATCACATCTAAAACTGTTCATTCCTCACATCAACATTGACAACAAAACAACAGATTTAACGTTTACACTGACGCAACTTCTGACTGGCCACGGAAACATTAACTCGTACTTACATAGATTTAAACTGACAGACTCAAACACTTGTCTCTGCGAACAAACCTACACACATCTAATATACGACTTTAGACAGACAGCACACATACGACGAGAAATGCAAAAACACCTAAAAAATTGGCCCATAAGCCCCAAAGACCTTTATGAAAACCACATTTTCTATCTAAAACTTTTTGCTAAGAGCATATCTGAACTGAGAGAGGAAGCCAAGCTATAGAGATAGGAAAGAAAAGCATTGTCTTGTCTGCTTTAAGACACTTGTAGTTAAGTCTTATTGTATCATTGTTTTGTTTCGTATCAAATCATTTATTATTAAATAATTGAAAAAAAACAAAACTAAAAACTGTAACAATAAACAATAAACTCCCACATCGTAGGGTTACTTCGATGTGGAAATAGACAAAAAAAAAATATAAAGGTTATTGTAACCTCAGTTCTCTAGTAATATCAATCTAGTCAGACAAAACATTCTCCTAGAAACAATTAAAAATATTAAAAAACAAAATAAAATTGACAAGAAATGACAGGACATTAATCACAATTACCTCCCCGTATCAAGACCTACCCGTGTGCCGCGTTTCATCAAAATCGGTCAAACGGTGTGGATTTTTATAAGGAAAACAACCATACAGACAGACAGCTGTATCAAGATCTACCTGTGTGCCGCGTTTCATCAAAATCGGTCAAACGGTGTGGATTTTTATAAGGAACAAACATACAGACAGACAGCTGGTAGAAATTTTTGACCTAGCCCATGACACTCCCCGTATCAAGACCTACCTGTGTGCCAAGTTTGGTCAAAATCGGTCAAAGGGTGTGGATTTAATGAAAATAAACCGTATGTCATTATAGTCCGAGAGCCAGTAACCGCATGTTTCATGAAGTGTTTTATGCACATTGAAATGTTGCTATAATGTACCTCTTGGGTAGATAAGAAGGTAAGTATGTGTTTCTTGGACATACCTTGGAACACCCGCATAGGGGAAAGCTGTCAAAATATATTTCCCAAAAATAGAGTTTTATTCAGAAGCCAACTATCTTTAATGTAAAATTAAAACAATTTTACAATGAATGATAAATATGGCAGACACTTTTAAGGGTTATAACACGTAAAAAAAAAAAAAAACTTAATTTATTTTATTCTCATATTAAATGAGAGTTTTATTCGCGCTGCCATTTCAACCGGAACAGTTGTACAAGATCATGTGAGCAAGAACCAATGAGAGCACAGAGAATAACCACAAATGCGCGGTGTATTGCAGTCTATCATATGCAACATTTATTTTTATGTTTTCTGATAATTAAACCCACAAAAGTGTCTGCACTTTTGTAATTATTTTCGAATATCTTTATTCAAGACGCAGTTTAAATCGCAGCGTAAATAAAGCACATAATTTAATATTAAAAATAAAAACTAAGTACTTTAGTAGGTTTTTTTTTAATTTACATTTTAACCCCCTTAAAAGTGCCTGCCTTATTTATAATTAATTTTAAAATTGCCTTAATTTGCAATTTTTTTCATTAATAGTAGGGGCTTCTGAATAAAACACTATTTTTGGACAATATTGTTTTGCACCTTTCCCCTTACCCACAATACCTGGTGTTCCAAGGTAAGTCCAGGAAACACATACTTACCTTCTTATCTACCCCGGAGGTACATTATAGCAAAATTTCAGGGTGCATAAAACACTTTATGAAAAGTGCGGTACCACCTCTCCGACTATTAACTATAGACCAATTCCCTTAACCCAGTGCATATTCAACGCATTAGATTTTTAAGTGGATAAATTACAAAGTACTTTAGATGTTTCAAAATATTTTTATTGAAGTTTAACCTTCGACTTAACGTGACAGTGAAGTATTTGAGACAGCCTTGACCAATGGCCAATCAACAGAGAATTACACATTCTTGGTGGTAATAAGTCAAGTAATCAAATCACCTTAATAAAAAAAAAGTTAAGTTTAATTCATTGGAGGAGATGCGATAACTAATAAAGACTATGGTTAGTTTTGTTAATTTTATTACTTGAGGTTACTTTCGCTAAACTCCATTTAATTTCGCATTTAACTATATGAGTGTTGCTAATTTCGGGAAGTCTCTATTTTAACGGAAACTATAATATTTAAAATAATTTAGTTGAATTGCTCATTACAAACGTAAAAGAGGAGAACTATTCATGTTTTTATTTTATTTATATAGGCAAATTATTCAGGAATGCAGTTTACACTACCATGGGCGTATTTATGGGGGGGCTGAGGGGGCTGCAGCCCCCCCCCCGATATTTTGATTTTATGGTAAAAATTTGTCATAAAACCCTTAAAAATAAATTAAATAAGCTCACTTAGTTCATAAAAAATATTTTATTTTAAGTGTAATAGCGTTTTAGTTGCCTAAAACTATTCCAAGTTGTAAATTTTTAGTATTCCATACCCCGGAAATGGTCGTAGCCCCCCCCCCAAATTTCCCCAGCCCCTCCCGAAATTATTTTCTATATACGCCCATGTACACTACCCAAATTCTGAGGAAATTGCTTACTTATGCAGCTCCTCTGTGACGGACGTTTGGTTATGCATATAGATCATAAGATAAACTCACTACCTTGTCAGATAGACCTGACTTTTTGAGTGGAATCGTTTAATGCGATACCTTCATGAGCTCTCAATAGAGAACTCAAATTCTATTGGACAGAGATGCGAAGAACCGTCAATAAACCAGAATGAAACCACGCCCTGAGATTTGTACCCGTTGCATATCCAGAAAGGTCGCCAATAACAAGAATAGATTCGATGCTAGAATAGCAGAAGTGTAGCGGACTGACAGCGCCCCTAGCGGCGAACGGGGTCGTAGACATCTCTCTATTAGACCTGCCATTTTTTCTTTCAATTTGATTCAATTGTGAAGGGGAAGGAGGAGGACATTGTCCGGCTTATTGGCGTACCGAATCCGTCGATAGTATCCACTCCAGATACCAGCCGCGCTACCATCCAGTCTTGTTACGATACCATCTTACAGGGAGGCGTATTTCCTATTCTTCGAAGGGGCTTAGGGGATCTTTTGATTAATCACAGGATTTGTTTTTAATATATCCTCTCTTTTTGTTATAGAAACATTTTAATATTACCTTCCTTTTTGTCATTGCATCTTTTTAATATAAACTTTCTTTCTATGTAGAAAAACCTTTTAATGTAACCTTCATTTCCATCTAAGAAACATTTCAATATAACCATCCCTTCTACCTAAGGCTGCACCTTAAGTGGAACCGTATTTCTCCCGATCCGATTTCTTTTGACGGACAACGGCCGACAGCGGCCGACTTGAGAGCCTACATTGGTCCCGACCCGATTCGATCCGATTTAGTCACAGCTCGACAGCAATTACCTCGTAGTGAAGTGAAAATGTGTGATTGATTTAAGTAATACACCCTAATAAGCATAGAAAGCTTCGATTAGGTTGAATGTTGGAGGTAAGGGAAACATTAAGGCCAATTCACGCTAGACCGTGTCTGGTCCGGGCCGGGCCACGGCCGGGGCCCGGCCGGGAGACGCTGAAACAATCACACCAGTATTTTAAATAGACTCGTTCACGCTACACCGGGCCGAGTCCGGGTTTTATGCGTGTCCCGGCCGGGACTCAGGGAAGCAATCACACGCGCAAAAAACACGGACTCGGCCCGGTATAGCGTGAACGAGTCCATTGAAAATGCTGGTGTGATTGTTTCACCGTGTCCCGGCCGTGGCCCGGCCGGGACCCGACACTGTCTAGCGTGAATCAGCCTTAACACAGGAATATACCAAGGACTCGGCCCGGTGTAGCGTGAACGAGTCCATTCAAAATGCTGGTGTGATTGTTTCACCGTGTCCCGGCCGGGCCCCGGCCGTGGCACGGCTCGGACCCGACACTGTCTAGCGTGAATCGGCCTTTAGTCGTCATATTTCAAAATTATTTATAAGAAAGGTAGCTAGAAGATTATAACCATTGGAAGTTCATAAACATTAGAAGGTTATAAGTAGGGAACGGATGTTCTTGTATTTACATATTTTTTTCTGATTCTCAAATCCAAAATTGTGATGGAATTCTGGACGTTTTAATTGATTTTAAAGTTTTAAACAGGTTTTTATTTTACATATTTTGTCAAAAATGCACATTTTTACATATTTTGCCATAAATACATATTTTGATATTATTTTTATTTTGTAATTGAAAAAATAAAGGAGAAACCGAGAAAGAATGCTTTACCCATTGAGTCTAGATCACTGTGTCTTTTCTAATTGCAAGAAGCAAAGGTCGCTGGCAGCCATGCTTCCCCAGTGCTAATGGTCTAGGAGTAGATTCGTTTTAAAAATATATATAACAAATTATTGTTAAACAATTGTACTTTTCCTTTAATATACTCTCCAAAACAAGTGAGTAAGCGAAAGAATCATGGCGATATCATTTTCCAAACTCGAGATATAAAATAATCAATTTTCAAGCTATTATATTTTATTTCTTAGCTCCTAAGGCGCATTGGACGAAACGCTCGGACGTAGGAAAGGTAGGGCCAGTCCAGACGTGGCCCTACCTGCGGAAGGTTCTCTAATGGATAGGCTGTAACCATATTTTATTTTATTTAAATTAAGTGCTCCTGAAGAGGCATCACAGCGACGTGAAACATGTAGAGCCTAATAAAAGAGTACAGAAGAAAGAAAGTGTGTTTTTATAAAATTGACCTTTGCCACAGACGAATATATTGGAAAAATAGGGTCACTGTTTTATAGTAAATATCACGGACCATCGAGCTCTAAAAGAGTTAACTTGTAGTTATACTGATTTGGCACGCAGGCTTAAATCAAAATTTATCATTCGTCTATATTTCACTATAGTCCGTTCAGTTAGGTTGAATAGTTCTAATCCCGCATGCACGAAATTTTGAGGGAAATATTCCCGACGGTTCCGCAATTTGTATTTCCATTACAAGAAACAACACGTTACGTTAAACCCGAAAACTGACTATGTCTCGTTTAGGACTAGGGAAGGCTTTGGGAGGTCAGGCAAGGGAGATAGTGTTTATCAATACTTAGCAAAAGCTAAGGCTAAAACCAATTTAATCTATAGCCTGTTCAAAAAGATGGTTTGTTGGGGGAAAAGGGCGTGGCCCATCCCAGTGCAAGAAATTGGCGGAAAAATTCTCTCTGCTATTACCTTATCACTAGTAAGTTTAAAACGTTTTTAGTCTTAGCTTTGGCTAATTATTGATATATATTAGACACAACTTTATGAGACATCTCACTTGTCTTCCCTAGTCTTAAACGAGACATAATCAGTTTTTATGTTTCACGTATTGTGTTGTTCCTTGAAATGCGAGTTTGTAAATGGATTAGATAGATAGATAGATATGGAGTTTGGCGCTCTACTGCTAGGTTATTTGCGCCTTCCAATATATTGGTTAGAAAAGGTTTGGGTTCTTTTATAAATGTCTGATTTAGGTATTTAATTAAATTTTGAGACGTCTGTGGGTTAGTGGGATAGGTGTAGTTCTTTGCCTCTGTGTAATGGTGTTATGCTTTGTTTAGTTACAGATTATATCATTTATTAGTTAAAGACCTTTAAAGACATTTATTAGTGTCTTCGTTCATGGGTTGAATTCGGCCTCCCTGACCGTCCCTAGGCCAACCCAGCCTTTAATTAATTAATTAATTAATAATGGGTACCTTGGTTGGTGCTAAATGACTCTAGCAGTCGAAGCTGCCAAGGGGAAAATCAGGCGGCCGGAGCATAGTACTGACCACACTATCTCCCTAGCGTGCCGTATGGTCATGAATCAGATACCTCTATAGTATCTGCCCCTCAGGGCCCTCGTGGCCTGTTACGGGACTGATTTTTTTTATATATATATATATATATATATATATATATATATATATATATATATATATATATATATATGTATATACAATATATGTATATATATATATATATGTGTATATATATATATATATATATATATATATATATATATAATTTTTTTTTTAATAATCTTTTTTTAAGTTTTTTTTTTACTTTATTTATTTATTTTTTGTTTTTATTTTTTTTTAATTAATCCTTTTTTTTCATATATTTTGCAGGATTAGGATGTTTGTTTCGGACAATAAACAGCTATATTATTACGGCCTCTATTGATTATAAGTAATATGTTTATGGTAGTGATACTCATTCTCAGTCTGTTGTAGTCTTAGGTATTTGTAGAATATTTTAGCACTTTCCTCCGAAGGAAAGTAGCTATTGAGGTTGCACTCATGACGGAATATTTGAAAAATTTCTTCAAATCTTTATCGATCCTACCTAGTAGACACCGAAAATGACCCCCGTTAAAATTTATATATATCTATATATATATATATATATATATATATATATATATATATATATATATATATATATGCATATATATATATATATATATATATGTCTGTTAACACGATAGCGGCCAGAGTTTTTGTTTTTTCGTCACGAAACTTGGTATATAGCATTCAATTAGCAAACGAGTGAACGAGTTCGTTAACCACCAAAATCGGTCCACCGGAAGGGGGGTTTACCCCGAACCCAAAACACTAATTTGACCATTTCAGCCGTAATATTTGTTATATTTCAACGAAACTTGGTATTCGTAGTGGTAATATAGAGAGAAAAGTGAGATATAAAAATGAACTAAATCGGTTCATAAGGAGGGGGGGTTTACTCCGGACCGACAATACCAATTCGCCACTACCAGCCGTGATTTTAGGTATATTTCGACGAAACTCGGTATTCGTAGTGGTGATCTACAGGTAAATATGTGATGTAAAAATAAACTAAATAGGTTCATTAGGAGGGGGAGTTTACTCCGGACCCAAATTCCTAATATACTCATACTGGTCGTAATTTCTGCTGTATTCTAACGAAACGCGGTATACGTCGTGGGTAACTCATGAGAAAGAAGTGTTATAAAAATGAGCTGAATCGGTCAATCGGAAAGGGGGGTTTACTTTGTAATATATTTCAATAGAAAAGCCAGCCAGACATAGGTCCACAAAGGCGCCGCAAGGAGCGCTAGAGGGACTGTATCCTGTTCCTGCGTTAAAATACGATAATATGAGGTTTTTTGTATTTATTACGTAGTGTAATAGGTAACATGTGTATACATAACTCTGGAAGCAAATTAATAATTGATCAGTTACTCATTACAAATTTAAAAGAGAACTATTCATGTTTTTATTTTATTTATGTAGGATATTTTAAGCAAATTGTTCTGGAAAGCAGTCTACACTACCCAAATTCTGAGGAAAGTGCTTAGTTATGCAGCTCCTGCGTGACGGACTTTTTTTACATCAAGCCATATTTGAATAATTCCTTCTATTTATTAGCTCAGATAAAATCAATAGTTTTTAGACACAAAATTGTGTTAATCGGGGACATGGAGAAGGTAACCCACTCATCCTCTATAATTAATAGGTATTTTATCATTTAATCTGGCAAGGGTTTTTAAAAATTAAAGCTATAAAACTGATTAAGAATGGAGAAACAAAAGTGGAAATCTGTTAATTGCTATTGCTATTAGATCTTATCCCCTTAAAATTTATTAAAGACTGAATTTAGGTGAATTAATATATAAGAAAAATAGGAAGCGTTGATCGTCGGGGTTTCGGTCAGTGTTCTTATTCAATAAAACACATTTTATTTGCTAAAATGTATATTTATTGCCGCCAACGTTTCGGCTTGCTATACAAGCCATCTTCAGGGCTGTAAAAACATATATGGTATAACAATGGTAAGGACAAAAAAACTAGAAACATTAACATAAATATGAGTAAAAGGCTAGAAACATTAACATAAATATGAGTACCTATATGCTTGAAAATATAAATATAAACATAAATATATATATATATATATATATATATATATATATATATATATATATATATATATATATATATATATATATATATATATATATATATGTATATATATAGGTACTCATATTTATGTTAATGTTTCTAGCAATAGGTACGTTACTATGACACTTGTACTGTATTCGCTTGGATACCATATACATGTATATTTATTTATATTGCTATTATTATACTATATATATATATATATATGTATATATATATATATATATATATATACATATATTTATATTTATATTTTCAAGCATATAGGTACTCATATTTATGTTAATGTTTCTAGCCTTTTACTCATATTTATGTTAATGTTTCTAGTTTTTTTGTCCTTACCATTGTTATACCATATATGTTTTTACAGCCCTGAAGATGGCTTGTATAGCAAGCCGAAACGTTGGCGGCAATAAATATACATTTTAGCAAATAAAATGTGTTTTATTGAATAAGAACACTGACCGAAACCCCGACGATCAACGCTTCCTACTTCCGAACGGTCGACCATATCTTCTCAATTATAAGAAAAATAAAATAAAGACTTACTAACTATATACAAAAATGATGCACAGTTCTAAAAATAAATGAAATAAAACTATAAGCACAATAAATGCTAGTGCGTATTATAATTAAACTCATGTGCGTATTATAATTAAACGCAACTGGCTGCCAGGGCATGAAGGTTTAGGAAGAAAAGAAGCTCCCTAGCAGATTCACATGCAAAACTTGCCACAAGACAACCTGAGCTCGATCTAACAATCAGACACCAAGACTTGACCAAGGCAACTAAACAAAATATTATAAATTATTGGCAGTACAGCTGTTCTCGACTAACAGACAATAAACTACTTACAATTAAAACTAGTACTCAGGAGTGGACATCCAGATACCGAGACAACAGACGAGAAGAAGTTGTACTTGCTCGACCCCGAATCGGACACACAAGACCTAACACACGAATATCTCATGACAGGACTTAACAAACCAACCTGTAATATATGCAATACAGACTTTACTGTAAAACACCTACTTACGGAATGCAGAAGACGACACACACTAAATATTCCACATGACATGAAGGAATTATTGAGGTACAGCAGCCAGTACATAAACACAATATTCTCCTACTTACACAACAATAAACTATACAATCTCATTTGAAGACACCTGCTGAATAACCATTGGCTTTCTGGCATATTACAGACGTTTCCAAACCTCTGGTTATAAGTGAATGAAATTTCTAATCACAATGCTGGTTAATTGGACCATACAGGTACCACCTGGGAAGAGTGACGTCGCCATAGTAGCGATCACTTATTAATAATAGTAATTAAACCCAAAATTTGGTAATATATATTAATTTTTTTTTTTTTTTTTTTTTTTTGCAAATGGTTGAACCGTCGGGAATATTTCCCTCAAAATTTCGCGCATGCGATCTTGAACTTTTCCGCCTATCTGATTAGACTATAGTTGTTGGTGATAATTGGTGTGTGATGGTTGAAGTTGCACACCATCGTCCCTGTATGAGTGAAATGAAGACTACCGCACTTTCCGATTGGAAGATCACGCCCCCTCTCTCCCCCCCCCCCCCAAGACTCCTCGCCGTAAAAAATGTATTTCCCATTACTACCGTTTATCTTCTCGGAATTGTTTCGAAAGTCCATTTTCAAGGCCTCGACTCCCGGTGGGGGCCATTTAATTATTGCCAGCAATTACCACTTAGTTCTTCATGAGCGTAAAACTTCCATTAGACCGGACCGGCCGGACGGTACCACCTTCCCTCGCCGGAGGGTGGGGGGTTGAATCTGAAAACAATTACTTCTGGAAGAGTCCATTAGCGAAGGGTGCGGATTGCAGTGGCCGCGTCGGCACCTTTGATGTGTCCTCGGTCGCTCTAATGGACGCGCTGACAGCGGCTGGCTACCGGGGGCTTCCTCCTAGAAACCCGAGGCAAAAACCTTCCGGAAGTGGCGCTTTCGAAATACTCAAAGCTTCTTCATCAGGAATCTAATGGATGGCTGCGGATTCTTACAGACTCTAGTACTGCGTAACGGTGACTGATTCAATCGAAAGAAACCATCCTCAGATTGTTTATGTCTCAAATTACAAGGCTATATTAATTATATAGGAATGGGAGAAAAAATGGCAAACTATTAGATACTTTCTCGTTTATCTTCAATTAAACTATTTTTTGGGTGATTCATCAGTATATAATGGCACATCAAAGCTGCTTTTCTTTTCAGGCAATTTTCAGAATCGGCCTGACGAATCAGACACAAAAGATCATGGTTCCTAGGATCCACTAATCAAGTTGCAAGCGAAAGGAAAGATCTACAGATAACAGAACACAACGCTGTTCAATTGGTTGTTGTTAAGTATGGTGCTTCAAAAATAGATTACTTTTCTGGTAACCATAAAAATAAAAATACAGCATAAAAATGTATCAGCGTAAAAAAATGAAATAAAATAAAGGAAAAATTGGGCTTTGATTTGAGAAAAATTCGCTGTTTCATTGCGATTTTTCGTGGATTAAAATTCAATGAACCACTATAAAAATGACATATGGGAGGTGTAGCAATAATCTAGATAAAAAGAAATAAAAATCGTGGTTTCGTGCGTTACGAATTTTCTGTGTCCCTGTTTATAAGTAACTAGCTGTTACCCAGTGTGCCATGCTACACCTACTTTCTGTCTATGACTCTCCCCGTATCACGATCTACTTGATACCTAGTTGTCTATACCCAGTTACGAAAATCGGTCAGACGATTTGAATTTGTTTTAGTACATAATGATACCGGCAGAGGCCAGCACAACAGCACTTCATCTAACAGCCGACAGAGGCCAGTAGTCGATTAAAAATGGCCGTCACAATCTGAATGGTTCAGTAATTTTTCTTGAACAAAACTTTTGACCTTTTAACCAAATTTTGAAATTTGACTATTTTGACCTAGCCTAGGAGATTTCTCGTATCAAGACCTACCTGTGTGCCAAGTTTGGTCAAAATCGGTCAAGTGGTTTAGATTTGTATAAGGAACAAATAAACAGAAAAACAGACAGACACGTGATTTTTATATATATAGATTGGACGGGGGGAATATGTGTTACCGTTTTTAAAGAAAATTTTTCTTGGAATTTTTGGATAAATTCTTATAAATCTCGAAAAAATGTAAATGATTTCTTGGAATTTCCTGTAAATACGGTTCTTATGGATTTTTTGTTAGATTGGTCTTGTTCAGATAAATCGGTGTTTAAATGAAGTAATTTCGGAGTACTTAGTATTTAGAATACTTTCGGTTTTTTGTTGGGTCACCTAAGATCTACCTTCGCTTAGAAACATTCCCTGTTCCTGTTCTAAACCCTAATCACACTAGCGATATGAAATGACGTATTTATTTATTTATTGTGTTTCGTATTTTGTACGATAAACACACTGAGTTAAGTCTTCTAAGAGATCAGGAATTGATTATAAATTTATATATTATTATGAATCCAGGATGTATGGATTTAAATAAAATATATTAAAGGCTTAAAAATGATTAGAGCTTTAACTTTAAGTCATAAAAGTAATGCACTTTTTCATGGGATAAAGATGTGCTTAAATCTGGGATAAAGATCTACTTAAATCTGGACCATCAGTAATTACGAGCCCTGTAGATATTGCGAATCTTCTTGCAGAACATTTTAAAAACATTTCATCTAACTCTAACTACTGCCCTGAATTCTTGGTAACGAAACATCTGGTAGAATCACAACCAATAGAAATAAATAGAGATCCCATTAATCCACTAAATTTACCATTTACTTATTTAGAATTAACTCTAGCTCTGGAATCACGCAAGGACACCTCTCCTGGTCCAGACAACATTACTATCTCAATGATAAAAAATCTTTCAATAGATAATAAACAATTCATCTTAAAGGTATTCAACAAAATTTTCGTCTCTTCGCATTTCCCTAACATTTGGAGAAAATCGGTGTGCATACCTATACTTAAAAATGGCAAACCACAAGATGAAACTGCAAGTTATCGTATCATCTCCCTGACCTGTTCACTCTGTAAATTGATGGAAAGGATGATAATGAAAAGGCTACATTGGTACATGGAGAAAAATAATCTTTACACTAATTGGCAGAGTGGATTTAGGCCAGGACGCAGTACTAGAGATAATCTAGTAAGGTTAGAGACAGATATTAACTCTGCTTTTAATTCTAATGAAAAAGTTCTAGCCGTATTTATTGACATCAAAAATGCATTCGATTGTGTCTGGAGGAGGCTTATACTTGACAAACTCATTCAAATCGGAGTAAACGGTCATATACTTAATTTTATTCAAAATTTTTTGACAAATCGAAAATTTTGTATTCGAAATGGTACTCAGCTCTCGGCAGAGGCACTTCAAGAAAATGGGGTCCCACAGGGAAGTGTGATCAGTGCCTTTCTGTTTTCCATCGCAATAAATGATTTACTTAATCACATAGAAGAACCTGTCAAGGCAATGCTGTACGCAGATGATATAGTCATTTATTGTAATGGAAAAGTAATCCAAAATGTGCACCACAACATACAACTATCTCTAGACAGAATTAATGACTGGTTAAAAAATCAAGGCTTCACCATTTCTAATATTAAAACTGAATGTATATATTTTGCTAAAAAGAAAGTAGAAAACCCAATCCCGTTATTTGTAAATGGAGCTCGTATAAAGTTTGTAGATAATACTAAATTTCTGGGACTTATTTTTGATCAAAATCTTAATTGGAAAAAGCATATAAAAACTCTGCGGACAAATTGCTTCAAGGCACTAAATATCCTCAAAATGTTGTCTTGCACTAAATGGGGAGGAGACAAGGTCAGCATGTTGATGTTATATCGCAGCCTGGTGAGAGCCAAGATGGATTATGGCTGCATGGCCTATGGTTCAGCTTCCCCCACAACTCTCAAAATGCTTGATAGCATTCATCATGCTGGCATCAGACTAGCAACTAGAGCATTCCGATCCAGCCCTGCAAACAGTTTATGCGTTGATGCAGGAGAACTGCCTTTGGAACTTCGTAGAGAATTATTAACACTTAACTTCTACATTACAATCATATCCTCCAAAAATCACCCCTTTAACGAATATATTCAGGATCTTGTAACCATGCCTAGACGAAGAGTACCAAGAAAGCCTTTCCCCATCAGGGTATCAGAATTATTGACTAAATTCAACATTATCCTACCGCCTATTATTCATAATGCTGTACCCTCCAGAGAACCATGGTCTCTACCCTTTCCCAATATCAACTTTGCATTAACCAAATTCATGAAGAAAGATACTAACCAATACATTTATCATCAAGAATTTCTTAAAATACGAAATGAATTACCACAAGCTAGTCATATTTTCACTGACGGTTCTAAGGATATCGATGGAGTTGGTGCTGCTACACTCTCCAATGCCACAAAGAATATGTTCACCCTCAGCAATATGTGTAGCATTTTCACTGCCGAACTGTTGGCCATAACGAAGGCCTTAAATATAAATACTAACAATAATTATCTTGTAATTTTTACGGATTCGTTGTCTGCACTTCTTGCTTTAAGGAATCCATTCTCAGATCATCCATTAATCACACTTACTCATGAAACCATAGCAGAACTTCACAGTAAAACAGTTCTTTTCGTATGGGTCCCCGGCCACTCTGGAATCAAAGAGAACGAGGAGGTCGATACCTTAGCGAAAAGAGCTGTAAATGAAGGAATCCCCTATCACAATGTTCCAAAGAATGATATCATTAATTACCTCAAGCAAATAGTCTGGCAAAACTGGCAACATACATGGCAGATAATAGAGGACAATAAATTAAGAGAAATAAAATCGACCGTTAAAGCTTGGAAGACCCCACCCAGCATCAATAGAAAACATGAAGTTGCCTTAAGCCGATTGCGGATTGGGCATACAAGATTAACGCATTCATTCCTTTTTTCTAAAGAACCGCCCCCAATCTGTGAATCATGCAACGTTCAAGTAACAGTAAAACACTTACTTACAGAATGCCGAATATATCAGTCAATTAGAGAAGAGCTAATGTTATCAGACATCATGGATGAAATCCTTGGAGATGATGCTGATAACGTTAGAAAGCTATTAAAATTTATAGACAAAACGGAACTAATTAATAAAATCTAAAGCATACAATAGAACAGATAGCGAATGGCGAGTGAGTTTAATGTTTGTGAGTAAGGCTGAATGGAACTGGGTTTGTGTATGTGCGTAAGTGTGTCCATGTGTGTATGTGTACATTTTGAGTATGTTTGTATCTATATTTGCCAATGAAAATGTCATTGCAAGTAATCTCAGTAAGCAAAATAAACCAGAATCAATAATAAATAATTAAATAAAATTTAAAAGCTGACCTAACCATTTAATAAATTCAAAAGTAATAAGAAAATATTTCACCACAAAATATAATAAAACATTCACTCGATGGCGTTAATGACCCTAAGGTTGACACGCCTTAAAAAAAAAAAAAAAAAAAAAAAAAAAAAAAAAAAAAAGATGTGCTTGCATCAACGAATCTTCTAGGTCTTCATATGAGATGGTATAATCCTGTATTTCGTAGATATGTTAAGATACTGTCTATGTACTGGCTACCTTCAGCGAGAAGTTCACACATGTAAGGGATGGTTAAGTCTTGTCGTCTAATGCAGTCTGTTAGAATGTGTTTTATTGTTAAGTCTGAATTACAAATTTCACACGATGGACTCTCTTGTCTTGTCATTAAGTATTTGTGAGTAAGTCTTGAATGGCCAATCCTAAGTCGAGCCAATACAACCTCCTCCCTTCTATTGGCTCGATAACTGGATGGTCAGTCTTTGACAGTAGGTTTTATAGTCCGTAATTTGTTGTCCGTAATTATCGTCCAAGAGTGTTCCCAGTTTTCCAAAATAAATGTCTTCATAGATCTCTTCATGTCTTCATGTGGAATTTGTCCGTTATCTATGTCTGTCCGTTCTGCAGCTATTTTTGCGTGGGTGAAATGACGTAAGATAACGCAGTTCCTGGGAGTCGGACTTTTGTATTTCCTTACTTTTTTTTTTTATCAACCAGCTATAATTTGCCATCATGTTATATTCCAAATTCGTTGAGTATAAGGATAATTTAGATAGGACTTACTTCTAAATCAAGAATACTACAGACAAATTATGTTCCATTTAACACAAATTATGTTTGCTTTTCATAACTATATTTTTATTAGTGCTGTCCCTCCCTCCCTCCCTCCAAAGGGAGGAAACCCTAAGGTATAATGATCCTAAAAAATAATTTTGTTTTGATGACATACGGTACAAAAATCTTTTTGTCTAATTTGAAAGGTCAAGTTCGTTAACCACCGAATTTCCACCAGAGCAAGGCTTTTGGAGCAAAATTTGCGCAAAAAAAGTACGAGTTTACGAGAAAATATGGTACAAATACTTTTCCAAACTAATTTTCAGTTTGGATGTTCAGAAAAGATTCATTCAGTTGAAACTTCTTCCAGACGTTTAATATTCATCTAATCTAAGATAGGTAAATTTTGATTCTGTTCGGAGTTCAGGAAGTACTAGAAATAAAATATTTCATTATCTGGCTTGAAAAGTTTTTCGTATATTTTCTTAACTATCTGGAAAACGGTTGGAAAATCGTGCCAAGTGGAAGGTGACTATTCGAAAGGATATTACATTCTCTACAAAAAAGGTTCTGATGTAATTTTCGATGAGGCGATATCAATCAGAGAAATAAGTGCTTGAATTTGCTCTTTTGAACGGGGTTTTGTATCTGTTTACCTAACGTTTTAATTGGATGTTGTCGTTTTTTCATTGCATTTAACAGTAAAGTAAGTATTTTAACAAGATAAGAAAATATAATCAGTGTTATTGAGTTCCCAAGAGCGAACATTGTGACATAGGATGGATTAATGTCCGCTTAGGATACTGTAAGTATCCTGTTTTGGCGCCTTAAATCTGCCTTATCTTTGAAATCGGAACCGCGCTAAGATAACGCAGCTCCTGCGACTCGGACATTACTTTATAATGATTGGCTATATCTGGAACAATCTTATAATTGTCTAATCAGGATTAAGAAGACCTTGTAGCCTTCTATTCCATCTTCTCCATGAGGAATGGCGATCATGAGACGCCTAACCCCGATTTCATGGAGGAACAAGAGAGCTGGCAAAGATAACGGCCTACCTCTTTGTGTCCGCTGGTCTTCACTTTTTCTACCTCTATGGAAACCCGAGTCCTTTAGTCACATCAGCTAGCGTTCTCTAAGGACTAGTTCAACTTCTAGAAAGATAATTGGCATAACTACTCAAAAGAAGAGCATCTTCTGAAAGATTTTTTATTACGTTTTTTCTTTCTCTTTTGTGTGCACTCCATACCTACACCTAGAATACTAGAAAAACACCAAGTCACAGGAACTGCGTCATCTTATCGCGTCTCTGTACATATGCCTATAGTCATTAGTAAAGGAATAGAAGCAGTTATTGGCAGCTTTTGATCTGTGGCAGCTAGCGAGACGTAAACACTAACCTGGCCAGTACAACCTCCTCCTGTTATCAACCATACGTGCCCCAGCGTGTATGGTTGATTATTTTTATATATGTTGCCAAAATATAAAAATAATAGACAGGGTAATAATTTTTCAGGGGGTGCACTGCGACTGTGAAGACCAGTGTGTTAATGGCATCTACCTGTGCATGTGCTCTCGTGGTGTCTCAAGTTTTTTATCAGACATTAATCGTTTCGTCCTTATTATTATTTCGAAGAACGTTTTATTTTTGTTATCATTTTTAATTTCTCTTTATTATCTTTTAATTTCGTCAGCACAGTGTTATCTTGTTTATTTTTCGAAGCATTATAGTGAACTTTTATTTTACAAGTTTTATTATAAAGTTTTATCATAAATTATATGTTTTTTTATCCCGCTACCCGTTCACTAAAGATCCTTCTTAAAAAATCTATATATATAAAAATCACATGTCTGTTTGTTATATCTTATAAAAATCCACACTGTTCGTTCGATTTTGACCAACCTTGGCCTATGATGAGTGTCATAAGCTAGGTTAAAATCGTCTAGGACTAACAGTTCGGAGGTCACGGGTTCGAAACTGTGAACCCGAACAGTTACAGATTTGCGTTATTAGATTTCAACATTAATTATTTGGTTTCTAATTTATTTTTGCTTTTATAGATGCAGAAAGTAGGTGTAGCATAGCACGCCGGGTAACAGCTAGTATAAATCCCGCCTCTTTGCTTTTCTCCTATCCTCCCAGGAAGACGCTTCTTAAAATTTCACCACCAGGAAGACCTGATTACCTTTGTAAATTATATTGCTGTTTTTTTCTCGTGTTTATGCATTTTCCTAGTTTATATCTTTTTATAGCCCCCATTCCTTTAATATTTATTCAACTTTTTAATATTTATTTGTTTATTTAAACTCTTTAATTTTATTCCCATCCCCCTCTGAACATTGTATCATCATTGCCCCATTCCAATGAATGTACATATTTACTTATATTTCATTTTATTATTTAAGGCTTCACATATAATATTTGTATTAGTTGCTTTCTTTGTTTTGTTCTTTTATACTTTTGTTTTTCTTTATTCATATTTATATTTTTAGGTTAATTTCTTTATTGTTTATTTTGTACTTATTTTTATTCTTATGGGACGAAGTCCCAGAATAAAGTTTTTTTTTCATTCATTCATTACAAAATAAAATCTCAAAGAGAAGGACGATTAAAGGCACCACAACAGGAATGACACTATCCTGTCAAAAATGATTCTCCGATTGACATAGCCCCATCGTAAATTGCTTCAGAACATTTTTTTTTTAAGACAATTCCACTTACCACGATGTTCTAACCATTTACAAGATATTTAGGAATATATGCGAACACCCAAAACATTTCATGTTATTAATATACATTTTTTTTCCGAATACTTTCTTCACCCCAAATGTAACTAAAATGTAAATATCTTAGTTTAGTTGAATTTTAAACATGTAGAAAATATTACAATTGAATTAAACTATGCTAAACCCAAAGCTAAAAATTAGTTTTCATTCATTCATTAAGGAGTGAGTTGTTAATGCTGATACTCCGTAACATGAAAAAAAAATTAACTCTCTTTCGTGTTTTTTTTAGCACTTTCCTCCGAAGAAAAGTTGCTATTGAGGTTGGACTCATGACGGAATTTTTGAAAAATGTCTTCAAATCTTTATCGATCCTACCTAGTAGACACCGAAAATGACCCCCGTTAAAATTTATATATATATATATATATATATATATATATATATATATACATATGTCTGTTAACACGATAATCACTAAAGTCGGTCCACCGGAAGGGGGGTTTACTCCGGACCCACAATACCAATTCGCCACTACCAGCCGTGATTTTTGGTATATTTCGACGAAACTCGGTATTCGTAGTGGTAATCCACAGGTGAATATGTGTTTTAAAAATAAACTAAATTGGTTCATTAGGAGGGGGGGTTTACTCCGGACCCACAATACCAATTCGCCACTTCCAGCCGTGATTTTTGGTATATTTCGACGAAACTCGGTATTTGTAGTGGTAATCTACAGTTAAATATGTGTTGTAAAAATAAACTAAATCGGTTCCTTAGAAGGGGGGGTTTACTCCGGACCCAAATTCCTAATATACCGGTCGTAACCTCATACCGGTCGTAATTTCTGCTGTATTTTAACGAAACGCGGTATACGTCGTGGGTAACTCATGAGAAAGAAGTGTTGTAAAAATTAGCTGAATCGGTCAATCGGAAAACGGGGGTTTAATTTGTAATATATTTCTATAGAAAAGCCCGCCAGACGTAGGTTCACAAAGCCGCAGCAAGGAGCGCTATCTACCACTAGAGTGACTGTATCCTGTTTCTGCGTTAGATCAAAATAAGATAATATGAGGTTTTTGGTATTTATTACGTAGTGTAATAGGTACCATGTGTAAACATAACTCTGGAAGCAAATTAATAATTGATCAGTTACTCATTACAAATTTAAAAGAGATCTATTCATGTTTTTATTTTATTTGTGTAGGATATTTTAAGCAAATTGTTCTGGAAAGCAGTCTACACTACCCAAATTCTGAGGAAAGTGCTTAGTTATGCAGCTCCTGCGTGACGAACTTTTTTTAATTTCTGAAGAGCGGAATACCTCAATTTTCGACCCCCAACTTTGGAGACTATTTAGACTCTTAAGATTAGCATAGGCAATTATGGCTATGAAACAATATTGTAGGAGGAAAAAGTAATGAAAAATTGATTTCGTTTAGAGCCTGCCGCTCAAATTCAGGAACAAAAATATGCTTTTGGTCCTCCACCCGACAAACCTATGTAATGTACTGTATAACACTCAGTCGGGGTCTCCCGTGGTCTAGTGCGCTAGATTCATAAGCGGGAGATGGTGGGTTCGATCCCCACCGGCGACAGGAATTTTCTCATCTCACGGCTCGCTGAGAAAATTCCTGGCTGCGCCCTGGATGTCGGCGCTAATGGCCAAGAATTGTCGATGCGCCGGAAAAAAAAATCAAATAAAAAAAAAGCACTCAGTCTTCTTTTTCGTACATGGCCACCACGCTTGCACGAACGCCAGCGGACAATTTTTAGTGACACTTTTTTCTAACGCTTTTTGCGACTTTTTTTCAGTTGCGTCATCGCTAAAGCATAACTGTGCTAAAATGATGCCAGTTCCCATCTCGTAACATGATGCAGTCCAAAGATATACAATTTAATGTTAACGTGTTCAATACGAAATACCTCTGCGTAATTCAAAACAAAAATGGCCGCCACAAGTAAACGGCTTACGATAAAATAAAAAAAAAATTGTTTTCAACTTCCCGTTTGTGTAGTAAAAACATACAAAAAAAAACAAAAAACAAACAAATTTAAAAATGGTCAAGCAACCAACTTATTTTTTACACTTGTTCCCGATTAATGGCATAACTTGGCAATTTACTAGAAATCTTACAAGCCAAAAACTGACCTCAGATTCAGAATTAGCTTTTCGAAATCCTTGTTGAATGAATGAATGAATGAATGAATGAATGAATGAAAAGTTTTATTCTTATTCCGGGAAAGAAGTCCCATAGGAATAATTTTGAAATTACAAAATAATTTTGAATTTTACGTATAAACTTAAAAACTTATAAATGCTATCAGTATCAGTATATAGTGTACAGCTTCAATATAGACTAGGGGTTGGGTAAAACTTGGAGGGATAGAAGGTGGTGGAAGAGTCGGGATTTAAAGGTTTCTAGGTTGGTAGAATGGCGGACAGACAGAGGTAAGGAATTCCATAGCGAGGTGGCACGGGTGACGAATGATTTTTCGAATATTGCTGTTCGGTGGGAAGGAATATAAAGATCGGAAGGACGAGATCGGGTGTTACGGGAGTGAACAGAGGAATTAAATTTAAGAAGTTGAATAATATAAGAAGGTCTACGGGATTGAATTACTTGGTAAAGGTCTGAGCCGAGGAAGTACTGACGACGATAAAGAGGGAATAGCCAATTTAGCTCCTGGTAGAAATGTGATATGTGGGAGTCTCTGGGGATCCCGAGGATAAAAAGAATGAAACAGTTCATGAGGCGTTTGAGTTTTGCCTCGAGATCGCCAGAAAAGTTGGTGGGAAGGTGTGTTGAAATAAGCAGACCATTATATTATTTTTTTTGTACCACGGTGTTATTCTTTTTTTATTAATTAATGCCATCAATTATAAGGCCATTAGGAAATACTATTAATTTAATATTTGTTCATGATAATATTACAATTTTGAGGAGTACCTATAAAAAAAATTCCATGGACTTTATTCGTGACAAGTGTACTCCTAAAATTTCCATCTAATAAATGTTATATTTATTTAAAAGATAAACTAATTAGTATATTAAACTGGGTTAACGAGAATTATAGATTCTCTAACTATGGCCTAGTTATTATACAATAAGGAACTAGTGATAAATATTTAAAAAGTGATAAGAAGGAATATATCAGTGATAACGTCACCTAGGTAACCTGTTTGACGTAATTTAATTATTCAAATATCGCACTATTGTCGGAGAGCTGGCAACACACTTTTCATGAAGTGTTTTATGCACCCTGAAATTTTGCTGTAATGTACCTCTTGGGTAGATAAGAAGGTAAGTATGTGTTTCCTGGACATACCTTGGAACACCAGGTACTGCGCATAGGAGAAAGGTGCAAAACAATATATTAGACTGAGAGCTGGCAACGCACTTTTCAAGAAGTGTTTTATGCTCCCTGAAATTTTGCTATAGTGTACCTCTTGGGTAGATAAGTAGGTAACTATGTGTTTCCTGGACATACCTTGGAACACCAGGTACTGCGCATAGGAGAAAGGTGCAAAACAATATATTAGACTGAGAGCTGGCAACGCTCTTTTCAAGAAGTGTTTTATGCACCCTGAAATTTTGCTATAGTGTACCTCTTGGGTAGATAAGTAGGTAACTATGTGTTTCCTGGACATACCTTGGAACACCAGGTACTGCGCATAGGAGAAAGGTGCAAAACAATATATTAGACTGAGAGCTGGCAACGCACTTTTCAAGAAGTGTTTTATGCACCCTGAAATTTTGCTATAATGTACCTCTTGGGTAGATAAGAAGGTAAGTGTGTGTTTCCTGGACATACCTTGGAACACCAGGTACTGCGCATAGGGGAAAGGTGCAAAACAATATATTAGACTGAGAGCTGGCAACGCACTTTTCAAGAAGTGTTTTATGCACCCTGAAATTTTGCTATAATGTACCTCTGGGGTAGATAAGAAGGTTAGTGTGTGTTTCCTGGACATACCTTGGAACACCAGGTACTGCGCATAGGGGAAAGGTTCAAATCAATATATTAGACCGAGAGCTGGCAACGCACTTTTCATGAAGTGTTTTTTGCACCCTGAAATTTTGCTATAGTGTACCTCTTGGGTAGATAAGTAGGTAACTATGTGTTTCCTGGGCATACCTTGGAACACCAGGTACTGCGCATAGGAGAAAGGTGCAAAACAATATATTAGACTGAGAGCTGGCAACGCACTTTTCAAGAAGTGTTTTATGCACCCTGAAATTTTGCTATAATGTACCTCTTGGGTAGATAAGAAGGTAAGTGTGTGTTTCCTGGACATACCTTGGAACACCAGGTACTGCGTATAGGGGAAAGGTGCAAAACAATATATTAGACTGAGAGCTGGCAACGCACTTTTCAAGAAGTGTTTTATGCACCCTGAAATTTTGCTATAGTGTACCTCTTGGTTAGATAAGTAGGTAACTATGTGTTTCCTGAACATACCTTGGAACACCAGGTACTTCGCATAGGGGAAAGGTGTAAAACAATATTGCCCAAAAGTAGTGTTTTATTCAGAAGCCAACTATTATTAATGAAAAGAATGGAAAATTAAGGCAATTTTAAAATTAATAATAAATAAGTCAGGCACTTTTAAGGGCGTTGAAATGAAAATAAAAAAAGAAAAAAAAACAGTACCTAGTTTTTATTTTTAATATTAAATGAAGTGCTTTATTCACGCTGCGATTTAAACAGAGTCTTCAATAAACATATTTGAAAATAATTGCAAAAGGGCAGACACTTTTGTGAGGTATAATTATCAGGAAACATAAAAATAAATGTTGAATATGATAGACTGCAATACACTGCGCGTTACCGTAGGAGTGAATGACAACACCGCGCAGTTGTGGTTGTTCCCTGCGCTCTCATTGGTTCTTGCTCACATTATCTTGTACAGCTGTTCCGGTTTAAATGGCAGCGAATAAAACTCTCATTTAATATGAGAATAAAAACAATTAAGTTTTTTTTTTTTTTACGTGTTATACAGCTTAAAATTGCCTGCCATATTTATAAATCATTGTAAAATTGTCTTAATTTTACATTAAAGATAGTTGGCTTCTGATTAAAACTCTATTTTTCGGAAATATTGTTTTGCACATTTCCCCTATGCGCAGTACCTGGTGTTCCAAGGTATGTCCAGGAAACACATACATACCATCTTATCTACCCAAGAGGTATATTATAGCAAAATTTCAAGGTGCGTAAAACACTTCATGAAAAGCGCGTTGCCAGCTCTCCGACTACTAGTATTTCTAAAGTGACACAACTCAAGAATCAATTCAATTAACAATTTTTCAGCTCTGAATATGAAAGATATGATAAATATCTCTTTATCAACCATCAAAACTACCTAGCTACCTAGCTACAGAGCTTGTACACCAGAGGGCAATTGTGTCACTCTTCCTGTATTAATGTTAAGCCCCCTACATCGGCAATAATCACAGTTGAGTTTTATTTTGAGTTGTGTCACTTTAGAAATACAAGTGCAATATTTTTACGTTAAAAAACAGGAAATTGGAAACCACTCCATTTCCCTTCGGAATCGGACCATACCTCAAATGAACTATTTTGTTGGAAATTATGTCTAAAATCACCTCCTATGTATATATATATATATATATATATATATATATATATATATATATATATGTATATATATATATATATATATATAAAATAAGTATACAACCTGGCTTTAATTGGTGATGTTCGCATTAATGTAAAATACCTTGCTCGATCAAAATAAAAGTAATTTTCTCCAATTTATGAAGAACAAATAAACCAATATTTTTATAAGGGATGTTAAAGTATTCAAAACAAATATATTTTAATTATTCGAAAACAAAATGGCGGGTCTGTGCCTAACGAACGAATACTCTCTTTTTACAAAGGCGATAGTCTGCAGGCGGCCACTTTTAATCTAGAACGAAAAACTAAAATTCTTTTGAAAGAAGACGGTAAAATCTAGTAAAGTAAGTAGGATTTTTAAGAAATATTTTTTATTTTTCAAAAATGGTGAACAATTCTCAATTTTCTAGTTAATAATCTGTCGAAAATCGGCCATAAAATCGAAAACAATCCTACGTACTTTACTATTAACTATCATTAAGAAGGTGCAGCTAAAATTTGAATTCTATCAAGTAAAAATTAAAACTGTTAGCTTAACGCCCGATTTAAAAAATATATTGGTATGTAGTATCTTATTTCTCTGTTAAAAATTAATTAATATTATAATTAGCACCTATTTACTTGTATACACCTCAATAAAAATGTTTTTTTATGTTTCTATTGATTTTCTAGAACTAATTTCTAGATGTACAACTAATGTTCGCTTTACTTGTTTATTAATAACATAATTGTTCTAATAATTTAATAACAAATTGTTCTTTTATAATAAGTTGAATTTTATTTATAGACCTGTCACTTATCTTACTTATAAACGTTTGTTCTGTGTATTAATTTCTGTTTTTAGCACTTTCCTCCGAAGGAAAGTAGCTATTGAGGTTGGACTCATGACGGAATTTTTGAAAAATTTCTTCAAATCTTTATCGATCCTACCTAGTAGACACCGAAAATGACCCCCGTTAAAATTTATATATATCTATATATATATATATATATATATATATATATATATATATGCATATATATATATATATATATATATATATATGCATATATATATATATATATATATATATATATATATATATGTGTGTCTGTTAACACGATAGCGGCCAGAGTTTTTGTTTTTTCGTCACTAAACTTGGTATATAGCATTCAATTAGCAAACGATTGAACGAGTTCGTTAACCACCAAAGTCGGTCCACCGGAAGGGGGGGTTTACCCCGAACCCAAAACACTTATTTGACTATGTCAGCCGTAATATTTGTTATATTTCAACGAAACTTGGTATTCGGTGTGTTAATATAGAGAGAAAAGTGAGATATAAAAATGAACTAAATCGGTTCATTAGAAGGGGGGGTTTACTCCGGACCCACAATACCAATTCGCCACTACCAGCCGTGATTTTTGGTATATTTCGACAAAACTCGGTATTCGTAGTGCTAATCCACAGGTAAATATGTGTTGTAAAAATAAACGAAATCGGTTCATTATGAGGGGGGGGGGTTTACTCCGGACCCACAATACCAATTCGCCAATACCAGCCGTGATTTTTGGTATATTTCGACGAAACTCGGTATTCGTAGTGGTAATCTACAGGTAAATATGTGTTGTAAAAAGAAACTAAATCGGTTCATTAGAAGGGGGGGTTTACTCCAGGCCCAAATTCCTAATATACTCATACCGGTCGTAATTTCTGCTGTATTGTAACGAAACGCTGTATACGTCGTGGGTAACTCATGAGAAAGAAGTGTTGTAAAAATGAGCTGAATCGGTCAATCGGAAAGCGGGGGTTTAATTTGTAATATATTTGAATAGAAAAGCCGGCAGACGTAGGTTCACAAAGCCGCCGCAAGGAGCGCTTTCTACCACTAGAGTGACTGTATCCTGTTCCTGCGTTAGATCAAAATACGATAATATGAGGATTTTTGTATTTATTACGTAGTGTAGTAGGTACCATGTGTAAACATAACTCTGGATGCAAATTAATAATTGATCAGTTACTCATTACAAAATGAGAACTATTCACGTTTTTATTTTATTTATGTAGGATATTTTAAGCAAATTGTTCTGGAAAGCAGTCTACACTACCCAAATTCTGAGGAAAGTGCTTAGTTATGCAGCTCCTGCGTGACGGACTTTTTTTCTTTGTTTCTTGTCATTTTAGCTGACGAAGCCGAAACGTCCTGAATATAGATTTTTTACAAAGATCGTATTGAGGTTTTTTTTTAGCCGAATCCCAACTATTCCATGTTTCCTATCACCTCGATGGCTAACTAACCAATCTTTATAAAAAATATAGTTTTCAGAAAATACTAAAAAACATTACAATGTAGTATAACCCCTTAATTGGTTCAATTGGAACGTAACACTACAGAAGCGGGAAATTAAATTCCTGATTTGGCCAATGGAATATTATTGATGTAAAAGAATAATGTCTATTAATTTTTAATTATTTTCGTATGTTTATTAAAAAAAACCTTTCATGTGAATATCATAAATTCGACACTATTTGTTGCAGTGCGCAGACTTTCCTGATTTGATCATCATTTGATTACTGAGTTGATGTGACATTCACTAACTCCATTTTCATTTATTAATCTTTAATCACTTTCAAAGTATCATTACTGTTGTATTTTATATTTTTAAATCCAAATTTCCATTCGTAACTCTGGATTAATGTATTTATAACCCATTGTAAAGGTTAATGAGCTGTTTGAAGTAAGTGTCACATTACAGAAGAGACAAGTTGTAACAACTTTTAGCATCATAAGGTATGTGTGAGAAAGTCGGAAATGGCCTATCCTAAGCCGGAAAAGGACAACTTCGCGTCTGGTGCCTGGTCTATACCGCCAAATGAAACGTAAATCGGTTGAATAAGTATTCTATAGGTTTAGATAAATAAATCCACTCTATATTTGTCAAATACCACTCACTCAATCACTTGAGTGAGTGGTTGAGTGAGTGATTGACCTATCATCGCCCAGCCCAAACCACTTGAAAAATTTTAAATTTTGCATAGACACTCCCCTTAGGATGTAAACAGTCACTAAGAAAGGTTTTATTTTATATTCAAATTTTTAAGTATTTTTATTGGGGTTTGAATTTTTAGTTGGTTTTAAAAAGGGAATGCACCCCTAGGCAGCATGCGTTGCTAGGGCGATAACAGGTCAGCTGTTACCGTACTGTATCTGTTTCATAATATTATTTTTATTTGCGGTTCATTTAAACTACGATGGCAGACCTTGAATTACTAGAAATAAACTGTGATTTTGATAGAGTTTACGCTATATCTCGTGATGGTCCATCCGAGGTAATAATATCTCGAACCCTTGCACAGCCTCCTCACCCATCAGCATCCCCAGTCAGAACACTTCTATAATGGGTGTTTCCAAATGACATCCTATTTATAAGAAGAGTGATAAAAATAATGTTAAAAATTATAGACCTATTGCAATATTACCAGTCTTGTCAAAGGTCTTTGAAAAAATAATACACAACAGACTAAACAATTGGTTTGAAGGTAAATGTCTTTTTTCCAGTAGTCATTACGGTTACAGAAAAAATAAATCAACAGTAAATGCCATTATGAATTTAACCAACTCAATTAGGCAAAGTCTAAATAAAAACGAAAAATTCATAGAGGTATTTGCTGATTTATCTAAAGCTTTTGATCTAGTGGATCACAATATATTGCTAGAGAAATTTACCTATTATGGAGTTAGAGGAATTGCTAATAATCTCATGAATTCCTGTATCAGCAATAGAGAAGAGTGTGTAGAAGTAAATGGTAACCCGAAAACAAGATGTCGAACTTCCAAAAGAAGCAGAGGAGTACCTCAAGGGTCAATTCTTGGTCCGTTACTATTTCTTATTTACATTAACGATCTCCCCTTGGTCCTTCATCCCAATAAAGCAGTCCTCTTTGCTGATAACTTGACCTCTGAAAAATAAGAGGAATTACTTTATTAAATTAAGGAAATAAGGAGGAACTATTTGTAAAAAATAATCTGCACCTGTTTAAGTCGAGGGGGATTTACATTCCTATTCGACAAGGCAGGCTAGGAATTTAGAGATAGAGCAGCATGGAATCTGCTTTTGTTCAAAAGGCTTGTTACATAATGGAGCGATTATTTAAAACGCACTTCCTAGAAAAATAAAAGAAATAGACGAATACGCTAAATTTGTATGCCAATGTAAATACATTATATCGGAAATGAATTTTTATACGATAAGGGAGTTTTTTGTTCATAATTCATGAGACGTCTCAATTTAATACGTAGTCCAAAGAACTTATTTATTTGTATATAAGTTTATTTTAATGTATATCATTTTAATTTAATTTATAATTTACTGGTGTCATATTTTAATTTAATTTATAATTTACTTGTGTCATATTTTAATTTAATTTATAATTTACTGTTGTCATATTTTAATTTAATTTATAATTTACAGGTGTCATATTTTAATTTAATTTATGATTTACTGTTGTCATATTTTAATTTAATTTATAATTTACTGGTGTCATATTTTAATTTAATTTATAATTTACTGGTGTCATATTTTAATTTAATTTATAATTTACTGTTGTCATATTTTAATATAATTTATAATTTACTGTTGTCATATTTTAATTTAATTTATAATTTACTGGTGTCATATTTTAATTTAATTTATAATTTACTGGTGTCATATTTTAATTTAATTTATAATTTACTGGTGTCATATTTTAATTTAATTTATAATTTACTGTTGTCATATTTTAATTTAATTTATGATTTACTGTTGTCATATTTTAATTTAATTTATAATTTACTGGTGTCATATTTTAATTTAATTTATAATTTACTGGTGTCATATTTTAATTTAATTTATAATTTACTGTTGTCATATTTTAATTTAATTTATAATTTACTGTTGTCATATTTTAATTTAATTTATAATTTACTGGTGTCATATTTTAATTTAATTTATAATTTACTGGTGTCATATTTTAATTTAATTTATAATTTACTGTTGTCATATTTTAATTTAATTTATAATTTACTGTTGTCATATTTTAATTTAATTTATAATTTACTGGTGTCATATTTTAATTTTTATATGATTTATTATATTAGTCATGTATACTTGTTTTTATTTTAAAATAGGCCTATATGCTATGTTATTTATTATAATCTTCAGGTACTAAGTTAGAATATCAAGGCATTACCAAGAAATGTTTTATAAGTTGAAATTGTGTAAGAGACTTTAAATGTTATATCTGTGAACCTAAGCAACCAGATTTGAAATTGTATTGTTGTTTTGTTTTTGTTTTTTGCTTCTTTGACTTGTCCAATTTCCAAAAAATTTGGATTGCTGGAAATATATCTATCTATCTATCATCTTGGAGACATACATTTTCAAATTTTAACGTCCATTTATTATTGACAACGAATTTTAACCTGTACTGGTTACATTTCTGTTACTGGTGACCTATAGATAAGGTTATCTATTTGTTGGCTCTTGTCCGTAGCGCCCCAGTGTCAAGAAACATTATACTTTGATTACTTATCAATTGATGAATAACATATAGTATGACGGGAACCGTTTCTGTAATAAACTGCACAAAATTATATAGTAGCTTTAATTTTGATGATACATTATTTAATGCAATAAAATAACTACTGAAGCACGACATGGAGATAGTTAGCCGTTGTAGTGATACGAAGACAAGGTATAGTTGGGATTCGGCTAGGAGAAAAAAAGTCAGACTTTCAGGAAGAAATCTGTATTGGACTTTTCGGCTGTACTTTGGCAGCCTTCTTCAGCTAAAAAATATATACAACTTATAAGTAAAAAAAACAGTCAGAAATGAGCGTGGTTTCTGGCTGTTTTTTTTTTTTGCTTATAAGTTGTATATATTTTTTAGCTGAAGAAGGCTGCGAAAGTGCAGCCGAAACGTCCAATACATAATTCTTCCTGAAGGTCTGACGTTTTTTTCCCCTAGCCGAATTCCAACCATACCTTGTCTTCGTACTGAAGCACGGGTATTCAGCTATCAAGTTATAACAATAAACTAATAACTAACTATATAAATCCGAGATTCGATAAGAGCCTTAGCTATTATCAGCAAGGTATCGGAGAGTGGTTATTCTGTCAGGGGATAACAGCGGAGGACAAAGAACCACTAAGTGGTTAGTTATTTGATAAATTGTGTCTGTCCATTATCCAGGTGGAAGAGCAATGTAATTATAGCAGCTATATCTTGGTTCTGTGTTGTTGACAGGAGGATAAAGACAAGATCCTCTACTCCTGTCAAGACCAGGCAGGACTAAGCCCAGGGTCTTGTCGTCCTATCTACGCTACTGTATGGACAACCCCGGGTCTGGAGGTGTAACGCTACAGGCGCTATTTCTACGGGCATGGGAAACGATAATTTGTAATTATTATTGCACTTTAACTTTTCAGCATTTTTATTTTTTTTTTTTTATTGTTTTTATATGGACAAGAATGGTCTGTATTTATCTGCTTATTGGGAGGAAGAAAGCCCGCTAAAATGGATTTTGCTATCAAAATGGTTGAATGTGTCAATCTGAAACTTCTTTTATGAATCCACTCACAGCGAAATACCCAACAAAAGTCTCTCGAAAGTATATTCGCTGAAAGGACGACTTTTACACATATATTGGCCTTACTTCGTCGAATACAGTTAGTCCGTTACGATCTCCAAAGTTAGACAGGGTTTACGCCTGTAGGCATTAAATCGTGGTAACGTATAGAAATAATAATAATTTATCCTCACATTTTAGCCAAAACTGAAAGAAAGAACACTTTAGTAAAATTTAAAGTGAGGCTGCCCGAATTAATGGGGTTGCAAAACCACACAGCTCATCAATCAGTCTTCCGATGAATTATTTTTAACACTAGTATCCAGGTTTAATCTTTAGGCCAAAAGGCTTGGTGGTTTACTTCTGGGGATTCGCGGGTCGTAATAATGATCACTTTGTACGCGTGATTCTGCTCCTTATTGATTGTGATATTTCCTTATAGATTCTTCATTGTTTTTAGCCGTAGATATGATAGTTGATGATCCCATATTTAATGACAAGACTCCGCCTCAAAAACGATTTGATGTATCAATGTTGCAAGACAAGTCTCACCTTTCAGAACATTCCGGAGAAAAGAGGTCTTTGCGTTTGCACACAACAATGAATTTTTGAAAAATGTCTTCATGTCTTGAACGATACTATCTCCTTGCTATTATTAAATCTTATATTTATCTATTTGCTATTTCCCTCTCTCTCTCTCTCTCTCTCTCTCTATATATATATATATATATATATATATATATATATATATATATATATATACTCATTAATCTTATAACTTTATATAATCGACAGTGCCTTCAGAGTCTTGACGCTGTCCCTTCCTCGTGTACCGCGTCCATGTTGGATTCTATAATACAGTTACGGGTCAATCCATTAGAAATCACGCAGACTATGTTGCTCGATATTTTTCATTTTTTTACCAGTTATTCCCCTATACTAGGTGAGTTCAAACCTGCAGTAAAAACTTTTTCTGGCTCATAGTTTTTTTGCCGGACAATTTAAGTTTGCATTTTAACTTCTTTTTGTCGGAAAACAAGTTTTACGTAAATTTATCTAACTATCTTCATTTCATAGATACCTAAACATAACAAACACTGAAATTATCAGAACGATATGCTCTTCATTCTTCTTTCTGGATTGTGTTTTGTAAATAGTATGCCAAATGGAAAAAAAAAATCACATGCATTCATTGAAATTTAACGTAAAACGGGAGTTTTAGAGCTACAAAATTAAAAAAAAATTAATCGACAGTGCAGGAACAAAAATGAAGAGCATATCGTTCTGATAATTTTAGTGTTTATTCTGTTTTGATATCTATGGAATTAATAGAGTTAGATACATTTACGTAAAACTTAGTAGTTAAAATACAAAAATGAAGAGCATATCGTTCTGATAATTTTAGTGTTTATTCTGTTTTGATATCTATGGAATTAATAGAGTTAGATACATTTACGTAAAACTTAGTAGTTAAAATACAAAAATGAAGAGCATATCGTTCTGATAATTTTAGTGTTTATTCTGTTTTGATATCTATGGATTTAATAGAGTTAGATACATTTACGTAAAACTTAGTAGTTAAAATACAAAAATGAAGAGCATATCGTTCTGATAATTTTAGTGTTTATTCTGTTTTGATATCTATGGAATTAATAGAGTTAGATACATTTACGTAAAACTTAGTAGTTAAAATACAAAAATGAAGAGCATATCGTTCTGATAATTTTAGTGTTTATTCTGTTTTGATATCTATGGATTTAATAGAGTTAGATACATTTACGTAAAACTTAGTAGTTAAAATACAAAAATGAAGAGCATATCGTTCTGATAATTTTAGTGTTTATTCTGTTTTGATATCTATGGAATTAATAGAGTTAGATACATTTACGTAAAACTTAGTAGTTAAAATACAAAAATGAAGAGCATATCGTTCTGATAATTTTAGTGTTTATTCTGTTTTGATATCTATGGATTTAATAGAGTTAGATACATTTACGTAAAACTTAGTAGTTAAAATACAAAAATGAAGAGCATATCGTTCTGATAATTTTAGTGTTTATTCTGTTTTGATATCTATGGAATTAATAGAGTTAGATACATTTACGTAAAACTTAGTAGTTAAAATACAAAAATGAAGAGCATATCGTTCTGATAATTTTAGTGTTTATTCTGTTTTGATATCTATGGATTTAATAGAGTTAGATACATTTACGTAAAACTTAGTAGTTAAAATACAAAAATGAAGAGCATATCGTTCTGATAATTTTAGTGTTTATTCTGTTTTGATATCTATGGATTTAATAGAGTTAGATACATTTACGTAAAACTTAGTAGTTAAAATACAAAAATGAAGAGCATGTCGTTCTGATAATTTTAGTGTTTATTCTGTTTTGATATCTATGGATTTAATAGAGTTAGATACATTTACGTAAAACTTAGTAGTTAAAATACAAAAATGAAGAGCATATCGTTCTGATAATTTTAGTGTTTATTCTGTTTTGATATCTATGGATTTAATAGAGTTAGATACATTTACGTAAAACTTAGTAGTTAAAATACAAAAATGAAGAGCATATCGTTCTGATAATTTTAGTGTTTATTCTGTTTTGATATCTATGGATTTAATAGAGTTAGATACATTTACGTAAAACTTAGTAGTTAAAATACAAAAATGAAGAGCATATCGTTCTGATAATTTTAGTGTTTATTCTGTTTTGATATCTATGGAATTAATAGAGTTAGATACATTTACGTAAAACTTAGTAGTTAAAATACAAACTTAAAATAGGCGGAAAAAACTATGACCCAGAAAAAAAATGTTTACTGCAGGTTTGGACTCAACTAGTATAGGGGAATAATTGGTAAAAAAAAAATAGGAAAATCAAAAATGTCGGCAACAAATTTTATTCAATTTGGGTGATTGACTAATGGATTGACCCTTCCCAGAGTTTGAACAAAATGAGAAACTCACGAGTGGTTTTATTATAGATTGCTAGCTTTCTGTTGAGATTTATTTTCTTTTTTTTTTAATTCAGATTGCTTGATGCACGAAAAGGAACCAAAAATGCATTGATATGTATTGTTTACTAAATGGCCATGAATCACCACCACATCCTGTATGCCCAGAAGAAGGTGGTAGCTAGCACCTTGTAAGTGCAAGTCCCCCCTTCAGCACCCCCCCCCCCCTTGGTGAATGGGGTGCCCCCGCACCGATAGAAAGAGTTTGCAAAATCGAATACCCTCCAACAAAAGAAGAGAAAGACCATGCTCTTTGTAGATTCTCTACAATGCCGGCTTCAATTAGCTCTAATGGCGTTAGCTCTTATATTCGTGCCCCGGGCTAGGGGGGGGGGGGGTGAGTGGTTCCCCATTCTACGGCTGTAGGAGGGGTTCCTAATCTCCTCTTCCTAGTGGGGGAGGGGGGTTCTTCAATTGATAAAGGACACAATTAAGGTTTAAATTTTATAAAGTGCTTCCTAATTCATATAATGAAATAATTACTTTGTTACGTTTCCAAAGGACAAATTATATTGGTCGTTTCGTATATTTTGTTATAACCACAAAAACATGTGGTTATGTGGTAATTAGAAAGTAAACCTTTCGATACTTGTGCTGCAAAAACGGTTTAGTCGTGAATTTCGGTAAAACTGAAGGAGAGTGTCCTCAGCACCGATTTTCTTCAAAGTTTGCACTATAACGTATATTGATGCACTAAACACGAATCCGTTGGAAAAAAAAGTTGCTCGCAACTAGGAAAGAAGTTATTTAAAAAAAAAGTTCACTGTTATGAAGGTTAGGGAAGACTGCCTTGGACGACTATTGGGCATAGAATTCTTTTCACTTCTGCGAGTTGGATTGACTAGGGGTTTTGATGTTTTCTTGAGCGAGCGGAGCGAGCGGAAACGCATAGCACGTATGCCCAAAAGCGACAGTTTACGACCAAGTCAGCTACCACAGGTGAGTCTAAATTTCAATTACACTTCGTCATTAAGGACTATTGCGCAGGCGCGTGTTTACATATAAGCTGTTTACCCCGTCTTTTATAACCTCCATAACAGTGAACTTTAGTGCTTAATAACTTCTTTCCTAGTTGCGAGCAACTTTTTTTTTTCAACGGATTCGTGTTTAGTGCATCAAAATACGTTATAGTGCAAATTTTGAAGGAAATCGGTGCTGAGGACACTCTCCTTCAGTATTACCTGAATTTCTATTGGACCACTTCAGTTCCAAGAAACTACGGAAGTGATGAGGTCTGCCCAAGTGCGTCTACTCTTTTCATCATCATATGAAGACCTGAAAAGCTAAGTGATCTGAGTGCCGAAATTTGGATTTTTGATTTTTTCACTTCTCTGTGATCAAAGTCTCTGCTCCAATACACTGCTAAAAGATCCAAGTGCCAATTCAGCTGCAACTAGAAGAACAACAAATTGTTCTCAAATGTGATTTGTATGTATCGATCTATCGTTTATCTTACTGTTTAACTTTTTTCTGTTTATTAATTCCTTATTTTCTTGCTTTTGTCTGTCACTTGACGAAGGCTACCAAAGAGTAGCAGAAACGTCCTTAATACAGATTTTTACAAAAAATCCCCGGTAAAAATGCAGTTTCCAGCCCTCCAAACCGATTTCTTTCAAACTTTGCACAATAACGTATTTTGATGCACTAAACACGAATACGATAAAAAAAAACGTCGGATTTAACTAGGAAAGAAGTTATTAAGCCCTTAAGTTCACTGTTGTGCAGGTTATGAGAGCTAATGTAAACAACTAAATTTGTCAACATACGCATGCGCGGGTATGGAAAAGTTCGTAATAAGGAAGTTTAATTGAAATTTACCATAAATTATCGAAATTCATCAGCAGTTATTTATTTACAATCATTTTTTTAAATAATTAAACACTCCTCACATTTCTTGTTTCGTTCATGAAAAGTATTATATATCAGAAATCCCTTAATAATTTGCTAATGCCTTTATAATTATCGTTCTAATTCGCGCCTATCGAACTTCAATTGTCAACAAGTCAATTGTCAAACAAATATTTTGAATGCGAAACAGAAGAACATTTAGATGGATATTTAGCCGAATTTCTCTTCAAACGCGCTCATAAATATGAAGAGCGTTTAAAGGCATTTTTCAGTGCGATTGGGGATTTGTATCCACCGAACATCCAGTCTCAAGAAGAAGAAGAAGAAGAAAAAAGCTAAAAGAGATGTCTTGGAGGATTAGAGGAATGTCTAGGAAGACTTTAAGGGCATACGTGCTATGCGTTTCCGCTCGCTCCGCTACGCTCCGCTCGCTCAAGAAAATAACAAAACCCCAGTCAATCCAACTCGCTAAAATTAATAGAATTCTATCAATTTTAGCGAGTTGGATTGACTGGGGTTTTGTTATTTTCTTGAGCGAGCGGAAACGCATAGCACGTATGCCCTTAAGCGACAGGTGACGACGGGTGAGGATGCCCTTAAAATTAACAATATCTTTGAATAATTGGTTTCTGAACATTTCAAATGAGAGTTCTGTTTCCCAATGTTACATATCTGCGCATGCGCGTGTTTACAAATACGCTGATGCCTAGTTTTATAACCTTCCTAACTTTAGTGCTTAATATTATAGTCTATTAATTTTAGCGAGTTGGATTGACTGGGGTTTTGTTATCTTTTTGAGCGAGCGGAGCGTAGCGGAGCGAGCGGAAACGCACAGCACGTATGCCTTAAAGTCGTAATTTATGCCTTAAAGTCATCACAAATTTAGTTGTTTACATTAGCTCTCATAACCTGCACAACAGTGAACTTAAGTGCTTAATAACTTCTTTCCTAGTTAAATCCGACGTTTTTTTTTTATCGTATTCGTGTTTAGTGCATCAAAATACGTTATTGTGCAAAGTTTGAAAGAAATCGGTTTGGAGGGCTGGAAACTGCATTTTTACCAAATCCCCCACTATTCTCTGATTGCTTAGCATATATATATATATATATATATATATATATATATATATATATATATATTTAAGAATATGGCTAGTTTACATATTCGTAATTTAGTATTAGACTAAACTTTTTTATCCTGTCTATTATAGTCTTAGATTTCATGAGGGGTCATTAGTGATAAACCTCACCTACGGAATTATGGTAATTATGCATGCCATGTTGAGGTGTAGTGGGTAATAAAATACCCCTTTTATAAATGTTTTTATCATTGGGTGGGTAACGCCACCCTTTATTATGGCCAGGCGAGTTATATATGTAATTAAATAAGTTAAGATTGATTGATGACAAACTGTACAATTATGTGCCTGTTCTGTACTATTTATCTCAAAAAATTAAAAAAAAAAAAAAAAAATCACTTACGAAACGAAATCGTTTCTTCCATATACTTACTTCATATTTCCGGCTTGCGCCTAGAAAGCAGGTGATGTTAACCCGCAATACTCTACTGTTCTATGCATTACATACTCACAGGCGTATTGAATCTGTGGTAAATGTTTCAGTTTGGACAGGAATTTACAATTCCTTACCTCTTCCATCAATAATTTCACCTTGTACTCAATTACTTTAGGTTATTAGGATCTTGTTAATAGATAGTTGATAATGTTTCTTTTCTAAAAGTTAACTTGTAGTCCTTTACTGTTTATTAATACAATATATAATTTATACATAATCCAGTAGTAAGTCGTGAAATCTCCTTTCAATCTCCAAATAAATTAAATTATATTGCACAAAATGCCATGCAAAAATAACTTTTTAGCGCAACTCACATACAAAAAAATAAAACACCGCCAAATTAACTTTTATCTAAATCTAATTGTCTACGTACGTAAATGTATATTAGCTCAAAATTCAATTATATACTTCACAAATGGACAATCATAATAATAATTTATTATATACTTACAACAAAAAGGTACTGATAATTTATGTAATTATTTATTTAATTTGGGGGCGAGGTTAGCTCAGTAGTAGAGCACTCGACTAATGAACTAGAGGACTAGGTTCAAAACCCGAGCGCGCACTAAAGATTTTTTCTTCTAGTGCTGCCGTTCGAGGGTTGGATTTGGGGTCCCAGATCGTCCCTAGGCTCACCCAGCCTTTAATTAATTTAATTAATAATGGGTACCTTGGGTGCTAATGACTCGAGCAGTCGAAGCAGCCAAGGGGAAAATCAGGCGGCCGGAGCATAGTATTGACCACACTATCTCCCTAGTGTGCCGTATGGTCAAGAATCAGATACCTCTACAGCATCTGCCCCTCTGGGCCCTTGTGGCCTGTTACGGGACTGATTTTTTTTTTGATTTATTTAATTTTGGGCATTGCTACACAGTCGAGTTACTCTTTGAGTAGTAAAAAGCAAAATAAAAAGCATTCGCGAATTAAGAAAAATGTAATGAAAGTAAAGAATTGAGGCATCAGGTGCAAAGCTTATGTAATAAAAACCGTCACGCAGGAGCTGCATAATTAAGCACTTAAGAAGGTTTCGATCAATCAGTCTAAATAATTATAAATAAATCTTCAGAAAATAGACTATATACTATATTTTTGATATTTGAAAAATTTCAAGATGAAATATAATTAAATTTTTGTTTTATGAAAAAAAAATTATAGTAAACTAGCTGACCCGGCAAACGTTGTTTTGCCATATAAATAATTTCCTAGTAATTTCTAGTGTAGACAAAAAATAGCTTACTTATTGTAAGTATGGAAATTTTGCCGGGTCAGCTAGTCTAATATATAAAATTCTCGGGTAAATAAATTTAATATATAAAATTAGGGTTGATCGTAGAAGGGTGAAAATTGAGGATTGTATGTATTTTTGTATGTTGTATCATTAAAAAATAGAAATTAAAAATTTTGTCTAAAAAATAAAAAATAAAAAATTAGGGGTGGACTACCCCTAACATTTAGGGGGATGAAAAATAGATGTTGGCCGATTCTCATAGATACCGGATAAGCACAAAAAATTTCATCAAAATCGGTCAAGCCGTTTCGGAGGAGTATGGCAACGAAAACTGTGACACGAGAATTTTATATATTAGATAAATTTGGACAAAGGTCGATAAATTGGTGTAAATGGAAATATACGGGGGTTTTACAAATATGTTAATACTTCTTTCTTATAGTTTCAAAATGCCTTAATGACCGAAAAATATAAATAATGAGTGCATAAATACAGAATTTTTGTTTGAAGTGGAGATAAAAATAAAAAGGTGTTTTTAAAGGAGCAAATGATATTATTTGGTATTCTTATCTTCTTTTTTTTTTTAGCCCGTCTTAGGCAAATCTATTCAAGTATTTTCCTTTAATATATTTTAGTAATAATGTATTTTTTTTTCGGCGTTTAATGTTCCATATATATTTTATTGTAACAGCATGCGTATAGTGGGCTAGAAATGTAGAAGCGTGTCACCCATGGACTAAGAGCTATTATTAAATAATTTATTTATTTTAAGTACCTTGGGCTTTACTAAATCACTATATTTTTTGTTAATAATAAAGTCTATCAATGAATAAACACTATACCAACCTTTTCTTCGCTCATAGTAATACTTACCAATCTCCTTTTTTTGGTGATATTATTCTCAGCTGAATTATGAAGTAGGGCAGGAGGAAGGGGGGGGGGCATTTCTTCATTTATTTTTTACAATCATTATGTAACTAGCATAATAAATAAACAATGTCATAAATTTTACATTAGGATAGTATGTTTACAAGTAATATCACTTTAGAGAAATCAACAATTCAAAAACAGAATTAACACACGAAAACCAATTACACAGAATTAATTAATAATAATGAACCTAATTATAATTCAACAAATATTAAACTTGATAATAAATTAAATTAGAAAGACTTTTCCAAATTATACAAATTTAGATTTTTAATTAAACAACAAATAAAGAAAAAAGTAAATACTATAAATATCTAAAAGCGACATATTAAGAGTATTAAGCTACGTCAATAAACCGCTTTAAAATAAATTATTCATTAGAGGATCATTAAAAAGTTGAAGACATTTTTCAGAATTTCCTTCATGAGCGCAACCTCAGTAGCTACAACTCTTAGGAAAATGCTAAAAAAAAAAGTTCTTCACGCCTGCTCATGATCTCAATATTCACAATTCTAAGCAAATAATCGTATACAAATATTTAAATTTTAACGTCAACTTTTAATAACACAGACGAATTTTCTAGAGGTTTTGCTACGTATTCTTTCATTTTTTTTTTTTTTTTTGAAGACATCACCTCTAGTTGACATCGAACACGGCACGGGGTACTCTTGCCGCAGCACTCGCGGCTCCCGGGCCTCCTAATAATGTAATAATAATAACCAAAAATGTTATATAATTCACAACTTAGTTCTAAAAAAATGATATTCACAATTTCTTGGTAACATCGAACCTCTACTTCTGTACAACTTCTTCATCCAAGTGAAAAGTAACTTTTCTTGTGCAGAATGTCCGTTAATATCTGTAACAAAAATTAAAACAATTATAATATGTTCTCACAAGGTTGGATCAAATTAATCACTTGTAACTAAACATGTATATATTCGTCTGTGGCAGAAGGTCAATTTTATAAAAACACACTTTCTTTCTTCTGTACTCTTTTATTAGGCTCTACATGTTTCACGTCGCTGTGACGCCTCTTCAGGAGCACTTAATCTAAATCAAATAAAATATGGTTATAGACCAGTCCAGACGTGGCCCTACCTGCGGAAGGTTCTCTAATGGATAGGCTGTAACCATATTTTATTTTATTTAGATTAAGTGCTCCTGAAGAGGCGTCACAGCGACGTGAAACATGTAGAGCCTAATAAAAGAGTACAGAAGAAAGAAAGTGTGTTTTTATAAAATTGACCTTCTACCACAGACGAATATATTGGAAAAATAGGGTCACTGTTTTATAATAAACATATATATTTCTTAAGGGTTTTATTAACCCTTCTTCGACCGATTTTTCTCTTTTTCTATCCTTCCTTTTCTCCCTATAGGCAGGAAACACAGTGATATAACCGATTAAGCCAGCCGAATAAATAATTTTGTTTATTAATCTTGATGAACAATATTAGCGTTCATATTTAAAAATACAACATCCTACAATCGTAACAACGGAGATACCATACACACGCCTATGTTCAGCGACCCAAGTGGTAGAAGTAACAACCAATGACGAGGAACTGCAATGAACCGATTTTGTCAATTAAAAAAAAAAAAAAAAAAAAAAAAAAAAAAAAAAAAAAAAAAAATCTCTTTAGGCACCCACGAAGAATAAGGAGGTCCATTAAAATACATCAGAAATGACTAAGTATTAGAAATCAGGCCCTCCAGCATATTAGTCCAGTGCTCTACCACTGAGCTAACCTCGCCTCCATATATATATATATATATATATATATATATATATATATATATATATATATATAAACTCTGCCCTTTTTTTTTTTTTTTTTTTTTTTTTTTTTTACAGCCTCGATGAAGGCTTGAATTTGAAGCCGAAACGTCGTCAAACAATAAAACCCATTTTCACATGTAAAATGCAGTTTTATTAAGAATCTACGACCGAACCATGACAAATAAATTTTAATGGGGGGGGGGGTCTTTTTTACTGTAGGTACACCAGTTACTTTTTCATTTTATTAGTTCTTTATCATACTGTTATTTAATAACAAATGTCTATTTTAAAATAAAAAAGTTAAATAAAAAGGTTATATAAAAAACAACATTTATTTAAAACTTAAGTATTACCTTCCAGAAATTTTAATATAGAACCAAATTTCATTTTGGGGGCCAATAAGACTTAATTGATTTTATAATTGCCTCCTCCACACGAATTACCTTCTTCAAATAGCAAATTGAATGAGGTTCTATAACCATCAATAAAGATCATATGACTTGGTAACTGAAATCAATAATAACATGAAAAATTAACTGGTGTTCCTAAGGTAAAAAAGACCCTAATGGGGTTAATTTTCGTTAAGGCCAAGTATATTTGAAGATTGATTTCAAAAACTCTTTTAGGTACTTACGTACTAGTTGCACCGATCTCGAGAAGTTGGTCCCGTTCAGGCTCCCGTTCAGTGATCCGGATCAAGCAATATGGCGACCATTTCAATATGGCGACCTGTTATTCAGACCACTTTTGGCACCAAGACCATGTATTAATATTATCAACGATTTGGATTGACTAGAGTTTCGATATAACCTTTAGCGAGCGGAAACACATAGCCATTAACATAAGTCCTTCTAATTTCCTAGATTACATAATGGATAGTGGAGATAATGGAGATAACCTCATAATAACCTGTCATTTCATGATCCGGATCACTGGGCGTGAGCCTAAACGGGAGCCGGTTCTCGAGATCGGCGCAACTAGTACGTAAGTACCCTCTTTTATTATTGCGACTTCATTAGCTAAATTCATTCGGGATGTAAATAAAACTTCGTTCGTGCTTTCTTCTCGACTTTTCTTCAGCTAGTAATTTCAAAGTACTGTAAACAAATTTGGTGCCTCTAACAAACAAAGTCTGCGCCAGAGCTAAGTAGAGACCTGACTAAACCCCCTCAGCTCGGACTAGAAGAGTTGAATATAGAATTTCCTACAGAGGAAAAGCATTAGACTAAAAGGTGCTGAAGGAGAGATAGAGACTAGAGCTGAGGAGGTTTTGAGAGGGCATTCAATACCCGGAGGAGCAATAGAATTCGGCGAGACCTCTCTAATGTATATCCGAAAGGTTCCTATTTGATCGTGTTCCGTCCAAGACAAACAGTTCCTCATCGATCCGGTCCTGTCTTTGAGCCTCCTAAATTGCATTCCCCCCTCACAATATCCAGGGCCGGGAAAAGGAGACCCTTCTTTAATTAAATCTCGACTTTTCCCCGATAGAGATCTCTTTTGTCGCTCCCTTCCTTGCTTCGAGTGGAGCGGGGGAAAACACGGGAAGGAATATTGCCTTGGGTTCGTTCTCTCTTTACCTTAATACGGTTCTTTATTAATTCGCCGCTTCCTTGGGTTCTGCTTTGGTCTCCAATCTCGGTATTATTGGCTATTAGCTTTACCTCCTGGTAGTCAGGACCTCATAAGTAGCCTCAATCATTCTCAATATCTGAAATAGTCTTCCCGCTAATTTTAGAAATAAGCGATTTGAATATATGAATCGATCCATGCAAAAAGAGCTTCAGTCCATTCTTTTCTAAATATGAGTTAGTGATGGATTCGTTGTCTCTGAAGGTAACTACACATTTCTATGTTAAGAGGACTTTAGTCCATACATTGTAGCCATAGAAACACATGTAGCAAACAAATTCATTAACGGCATTGCAGCACATACCTTTCGTTTACGCCAAGGTCTTCAGGCTCCAGTGTTCCCTCCCAACCCTGCCTACCCAGGAGGGAAGGTCCCCATCAAGCAGAAAAAATTGATGTCATTGAGAAGTTGATGCCATACTTTTCAGAAGAGCACAAGAATTTTTACTATGAAATATTGGGTTGGCCAACAACTATAAACATAGACGAAGAAGTTTCAGACGATTAAGCATTACATTACTCATTGTATGAACTTTATATCATGCAAATATTTCTTAGGTATTGTACCATTGATAATAAACTGTTACTCAATATATAGTACAATGTGTTTTACATTATATTAGACCTTATATTTTGCAAGGAAGTACTCCTTAGGCTGTTCCATGCAAGAAGAGCTTCAGTCCAAGCAATATTATTGTATTTTAATAATATAGTGCATTTGTTAGTAATAACCACTGCATCATATATAACTTGTGTCAGTATGCGGTACTCAGACAAAAAAAAATAGCACAATAATAAAACAAATAAAGGGTGTAGACAGTTTTTTCTCGTTTTCTCAAAACTCCTGATTATGGACTGAAGCTCTTTTAGCATGGATCGATTCAAATGCCTTTGAGTGCCTTTCTTTCAAGATATTGTGAATGCTCGGGAAAAGGCTGCGTCCTATGGTGTGACATTCTTTAAACACGTTAGGAATACATCGAAAAAGGCGTGTCTTATGGTTTGTCTTTCTTTCTAGAGATTGCGTACTCATGGAAAAAGGTTCATTCTGTGTTGTGCCCTTAACGCAATGCGAATGCTTGGATAAAGGTTTCATCCTACGATGGGTCTTTCTATCAAGGCATTGCGAATGCCTGAACAAAGATTATTCCTATGGTGTGTTCAAGGCATTTTATATCTATGAAAGAATGGTTTTCCTAAAGTGTGCTTCTTTCAGGACATTGCGAATGCTCAGGGAAAAGGTTCCTCCCATGCCGTCTCTTCTTTGAAACCATTTTAGATACTTGGACACTGATTCTTCCTATGGTGTCTCTTTCTTTCATGACATTGCAAATACTTGTACAAAGGTTGCATGCTGTATTAGGGATGCTTAGGGAAAAGGTTCCTCCCATGCCGTCTCTTCTTTGAAACCATTTTAGATACTTGGACACAGATTCTTCCTATGGTGTCTCTTTCTTTCATGACATTGCAAATACTTGTACAAAGGTTGCATTGTGTCATTCTTTCTTGACTTTTTATATGCATCAAAGATGGTTCCTCCTATGGTGTTTGTTTCTTTCAAAACAAAGTGTATGCATGGATAAAGGTTCTTCCTATGGCACATTACGAATGCCGGCATATGGTCTTTCTTTTAACACAATGCGAATGTTTGGGAAAAGGTTTCATCCTACGGTCTGTATTTATTTCAAAACGTTCCGAATGATTAGAAAAAGTTCTTCCTATGGCGTAATATCTTTCTTTCAAGATATTGCAAGTCCTTGGATAAAGATTCTTCCTGTGGTGTGTCTTCCTTTCAAGGCATTGCAAATGCTTGGACGAAGGTTATAAATGAAATAAACCTTTATGAGAACAATATGCTCGTTGGCCTGGTGAGAAATTAGGCATTTTTAGAACTCCTACTGCGCTTACAAGTAAAAAGCTCATAATAGGTCTTGTATTGTAGGAATTTCTGATAAATAACCTTCGACGTGTTTAGAACCAACAATCAAACAAACAAACCTGTATGGAAGCAGATATTCTTGTTGAACGAACCGATCTTGATCGGCCTACCCCATGATTATGAGTGAAAAGGTAATTGGACAATTTCTGTGGTCTTTTAAAAAAATCCAGCATTCAGTCGAAAATCCCCATAATGCGATAGGGGTTGTCGGTCCTTGGGGTCCCGGGTTCGAGTGAGTGGAGCGAAAATCCGTTGAATGGCTTGATTTAACAATGAACTTGAAGCGGATTTCGGCGGGGGGAGGGGGTGTTTGTGAAATATCTCTTCCCTGGGGGCGGCAGCTCGTGGGGAGAAGGTTTTTTTGTCCCCTTTTTATGGGGTAATGAAACGTGGGAATTTTTTATTGTTGCTCTATTGCTGGCTGCGTGATGTCGCTCCATTAAGATCCAGCCTTCTCTCCTCAGATGAAATGATCCGTACCAGGGCCATTCCCCTACATAATAAACAAATACTCTTTTTGACAATGTCGGTCCCCACAAGAGCTGCCAAAACTGAACGAATTCTTCAGTGCGGAAAAATATACTAATAATATTAATGTATTAAATTATTGGAATAACTATCAGGAGGGTCTCCCCGTGGCCTAGTGGCTAACGCCTCAGTTTCATATGCGGGAGATAGTGGGTTCGATTACCACCAGCGGCAGGAATTTTCTCATCTGACGGCTTGTTGGGAAAATTCCTCGCTGCACCCTGGATGTCGGCCATAAGGCCGGGAAAAACGAGCAGAAGTTGGTCCCCAAAGTTATTTAAAACATTAACTTATAATTGCTACGTTTCAAACTCGTTAAGGTTCATCTTCAGACATCTCAAATTAAGTCATGTTAAGGTCTATTATAATTTGATAATTTCATGTTAAGGCCCTTAGTTTTGAACTTTAAGAGTAAAATGTTAAATCCGGGTAAGAATCTCATAATTGTTCGAGTTGAAAAGTCAAAATCATAAGTGTGAATTTGACCCGAGAACTTTAAATATTAAGCTTTATCTGCAGGTAACAAAAATGGGATTAAACCCCCTTTTTGACTAGGGGCAAAATTTATCAAGCCAAAAAATAAAATAAAAATATTAATTTGTAAGTACTTTACAAAAACACTAGGACCAAAAGAAAACAGGTTCTAAAAAGCTCTTTCTAAAAAAATATTAAAAAAAAAGTATTAAATACATTTATAAGAATGTGTTGTAAAAATAAATGCAAGATAGTAAATTCCTGAGTTTATATTTAAAATAAAAGAAGTTTTGGTCATCGTAGGAAACCAGAAGCCCGCCATAAAAAGACCACTTCAATTACGGAAGGGGTAATTAACTTAGTCTGCAGAAATAATTAAATGGTAAAATTTCAATTATCTTTATGAGAAGAAATTGCAGGGCGGCCATCTTGCCTCCGACCTACTTGCTCCCGACTTCAGATGCATGAAATTTCACATTAAATTTCAAAGAAGGTGATTTGGCATCTGTTGAATGTTGAAAGTTGGTAATGAAATGCTAATATCTTGGAGACATAAATTGCTGAATTGTTTAACTGGTGTATTGCTCTGTGCAGGTTGGTCATACTGTTTTATTTAGGCGTCAAGGCCAGCTGATTCAGTGAAAATTATGTTCTGTAAATCAGATGACTATATATGTCATAAAACTGGCGATATAAAAACTGATCCCAGGCTGAACAGTCAGTTTACTTGGAGAAGCCTACATGAAATTCTGGCGATAAGTCTTATACAATATCCGCTGCGTCCGACTTGCGTATATATATATATATATATGTATATATATATATATATATATATATATATATATATATATATATATTAATTCTTCTGAATATGACCCAATATATATTTTCCACTTGTTCTTTTTTCTTTATTTGGCAGAGGGTCGATGAAGCAGAACACCATTTGTTTTTGTTCAACTATTTTATTTCATCTATTTTGCCCGACATGTTTCGTGGCTTAATTCGCACCTCTTCAGGGGCTTTCCTATGAAAAAATATTTTTTCGTAAATCCCAAATTCAAATTTTGTACATAATAAACATTTATCCTTTCTCTAAATTAATCTATTGTTAAAAAAAATATCATTTTATTAAAAATTCTTATCCTACCTTATCGGGAAGTCCTCTCGTCATGTGTGACGAGATATATATATATATTTATATATATATAAATCAGTCCCGTATCTGGTGCCCTCAGGGTCAGATACTGTAGAGGTATCTGATTCTTGACCATTTGGCACAATGGATAGTGTGGTCAGTATTATGCTCAGGCTGCACGATGTTCCCCTTTGCAGGTACCCATTAATAAATTCGTTAAAGGCTAGGTTGGCCTAGGGACAGTCAGGGAGGATGAATCCAAACCACGAACGAAGACACGAGAAGAAAAAATCTTCTTAATTGCTTGCTCGGGATTTGAACTCAGGTCCTCCAGCATATTAGTCCAGTGCTCTTCCACTGAGCTAACCTCGCCCCCGGACGTTTTACAAGACTTGTTGTATAGTTTCGGATATTATATGTAGAGCGTATCAAAAGTTGCTCTGGACGGCATTAAGATAAACCTTGGCTCCTAATTAATCGAATGTATTCATTAACTCGTCCTTTCTTTTGTTAAGAAAATATTTTATTTCTAGTTTCCAAAAAAATGACAATGTGTTCATATTACGTACCTGGAAAACCTTAGTTTGCAAGAACAGGATAAAAACTATTCCCTTGAGCTCTGTGCTCACGAAAATTCCCAACTTACAACTGTTCTATTTAAAATTAACAATCAGTCAGACAAATACGAAAAATAAAACCGCTATACCGAATTCTCTTATTGAATGCGCCGTTTTTGATTTGCTACTCCGTCATAAAACATCTCATATTGTTCACAAAGTCTCATACAATCTTTACTTCATTCAGGGGAATGACGACAGGGAGCAGAACATTTGCAATTCAAGGCCATAAAACATCTCATATTGTTCACAAAGTCTCATACAATCTTTTCTTCATTCAGGGGAATTATGACAGGGAGCAGAACATTTGCAATTCAAGGCCATAAAACATCTCATATTGTTCACAAAGTCTCATACAATCTTTACTTCATTCAGGGGAATGACGACAGGGAGCAGAACATTTGCAATTCAAGGCCATAAAACATCTCATATTGTTCACAAAGTCTCATACAATCTTTACTTCATTCAGGGGAATGACGACAGGGAGCAGAACATTTGCAATTCAAGGCCATAAAACATCTCATATTGTTCACAAAGTCTCATACAATCTTTTCTTCATTCAGGGGAATTATGACAGGGAGCAGAACATTTGCAATTCAAGGCCATAAAACATCTCATATTGTTCACAAAGTCTCATACAATCTTTACTTCATTCAGGGGAATGACGACAGGGAGCAGAACATTTGCAATTCAAGGCCATAAAACATCTCATATTGTTCACAAAGTCTCATACAATCTTTACTTCATTCAGGGGAATGACGACAGGGAGCAGAACATTTGCAATTCAAGGCCATAAAACATCTCATATTGTTCACAAAGTCTCATACAATCTTTTCTTCATTCAGGGGAATTATGACAGGGAGCAGAATATTTGCAATTCAAGGCCATAAAACATCTCATATTGTTCACAAAGTCTCATACAATCTTTTCTTCATTCAAGGGAATTATGACAGGGAGCAGAACATTTGCAATTCAAGGCCATAAAACATCTCATATTGTTCACAAAGTCTCATACAATCTTTAATTCATTCAGGGGAATGACGACAGGGAGCAGAACATTCGCAATTCAAGGCCATAAAACATCTTATATTGTTCACAAAGCCTCATACAATCTTTACTTCATTCAGGGGAATGACGACAGGGAGCAGAACATTTGCAATTCAAGGCCATAAATAAACCTCAATTAAAAGATGCATCTTCATGATAAAGGGAAAAATCAACTAAATTATTGGCAAATCGATTAAATTTTGCTGTAGGGTGACCAGAACTATCTGGAAGTTCTGAATTTGGCTGTAGGGTGACCAGAACTATCTGGAAGTTCTGAATTTGGCAAAGTCCCGTAGTTGAATAGTTTTCTCGTCTTCCATGGATAACCTCGTGTGTCCTCGACTTTGCGAAAACCTGTGGGCTTGCGAGGCTGACCTCATGACGCAATCCGGAAGTGCCGACTAGAAAATGTTACGATTCAGAACCCCCTAGAGAACGAAAATAACGGTAGTTCAAATTTGTATATATATATATATATATATATATATATATATATATATATATATATATGTCTGTTCGCTCTCTAGGTCCCAGACGAATGGTCTGATTTTGATGAAATTTGGTACACAAATCTTTCGTCTAATTTGAAAGGTCAACTTTGTTAACCAGCAGAATCCGTCCACCGAAACAGAGTTTTTGGAGCGAAATTCGCGCGAAAAAAATCGTTACGCTTACTTCATATGCTTGCAAGTACTCGTTTTATAGGCTTCTTGGCCTGTAAAAACGAATGAAACCATTTTTAAGGCTATAACTTTGACCGTTTTTGAGAAAATTCAAATAAACAAAGATTTTTAAATTTTGATTCCGTTTGGAGTTATTAAGGAAGTATTAGAAATAAAATATTTCATTAACAGGCATGAAAAGTTTTGGGATTCTCGTATATTTTCCTCAATTTTTTTTTTTTTTTTTTTTTTTTTTTTTTTTTTTCTTTTTTTACGGCGCATCTACATTTAGGTCATTAGCGCCGAAATCCAGGGTGTAGCGAGGAATTTTACCAGCGAGCCGTGGGATAATAAAATTCCTGCCGGAGGTTGGGAATCGAACCCACCATCTCCCGCTTATGAATCGAAGGCGCTAGCCTTTAGACCACGGGAGACCCCTATTTTCCTTAATATCTCGAAAACGGCTGGAAATCTTGGTAAGCGAAAGGCTACCATTCGAAAACTTACTAAAAGCTCTATAAAAAAGATTCTGAAGCAATTTTCCATTAGGCGATGTCAATCGGAGAAATAAGTTCTTAAAACTTCAAATGTGTTTGTTTTGTTCTTTTGAACGGGATTTCTTTCTTTGTTTAAATCATTTTTTTGGGGGGGGGCTTTATATTGCATTTATCTGTAAAATTAGTATTTTAGTAAAAGAAAATAAGAAACAGTAGTAGTGTGTTTCTTGCGTGAACCTTGACAAGGCCAGGGCTTCAGGTATGAGGTATGGACCCTTGCAACTGTGCCCTATTTGGGAACATAAATTACGATTATTTCATGAAAGGTCTAACTAAAATTGTGAATATTTCTATTTCAACCTTTCCAACATTAAGGATAAGAACGGAACCGCGCTAAGATGATGCAGTTCCTGCGAGTAGGACTTTTTATTTTATTACTTTTTTTTTTTTTTTTTTTAGGTTGTTACTATTTGAAAAGTGCAAACGCGCTATCTGCGGAAAATACTTTAATTATTGATAAAATTGGACAATCGGAGCGGTGAATCTGCCATCGGTAGTGACTGTAAGGCGGAAAAACGGATGAATCAAGTAGAACAGCGCGAGAGGTAGAGGAAGGACAGGAGAGCGATGGAAGAACCGTGGGTGTGTTTGTGTCACGAGATTAATGGTCAGGTTTCCTCATATATCACGTGGCATAAACAAGGCAGCCCCGGGGTTTATGCTAAAGCACCGATAGTGTCAGGGGAGGTTCTTAATGGTCTTCTACCCTTTCCCCCCACTCCTCTTCTCTTTAGGCGGGTGGTGGGGGGAGAACGGAGCCTTCCTATTGGCTCGCACTTCCAAACCAACTCTTATAATCTTAATTGGAGTCTGTCCTTCGTTAGGAAGTTTCTTCTCCCAGCTGGCTGATTGGATTTGCCCGGCGTTGGAGAGTGTTTTGAATTGCTCGCGCTCCCTCCGACTGGAGCATAATAAATAAGACATGAGCAGACGTGGTTCTGACGCATGCCCGATAGAAAACTACGGTCCAGAACCAATCGACCAACGCTAAATCCTACTTCAGCACTTTCTTTCAGCGTGCGACTACAAAACACTTTCAGTAAAAGAGCGCCAAACATTAATCATTCATGGAACGACCCGATGCCCCCGAGTACTCTCCATGCCTGATTTCGATTCCCACAGGAGGGCACAAGAATTTTCGACTATCAAGCTTATTCTGGCTGTAAACAAAAAAAACTGCATAAATAACATCTGGGTTATTTATATCTCCACCCCCGAGGTAAAGGGCGCCATGTCACATATTTGCAAGTGTTCAGGAAAGCCAATTTTCCATTACTTTGAACTATTAAAATTTGTTCCTTCGGCAATTATAGAAACAGTTTAAAGAAAATTGTTCACATTTTATTAGTATTGATAGGTAATTGGAAGTATTGACCTTAGTCAAACATTGATCATAGTCAAACAAATCCTAGTCTTCCACATGTTTTATTTTACCTACAAGAAAAACGGACATGATTTTATTGAGAGGAGATCGTTGACCGTAGATGATGCAAGGTAGGGATGATGCAAGTATGGGGGACATGATTTTATTTTTTATTTCCCTTCGTTATTTATGGGAACAGGACATAGTGCCCATAGCCATTATATGGATCGAAAAATCCACATTAAGAACGTGTTGTTAAGTCAATTTAATAAAACAATGGGCATGGTGTCCTTTCCCTCCGGGGTACGGAAAATAGATATTAATCACAGCACTTTTAAACATACATAAACCAAAGGTGTCTCTTGCTCTATTATAATTTTAGCCCATAGGCTTTAGGTACACTCTTTGTAGGTTCATAAAAACTTGCGAAGTATGGGGGTGAAGAAATCAAGTAAACTTTCCACGATTTGATTCTGACCATCAGCGAAAGTGACCATCTGGCCAAAAGTTATGAGATGGAGCTGAACGAGTTTGATTGTGCAGTGCGCAGGAGAATCCACGGCCCAGTAAAGGCGCGCGAAGTATGAAACAGGAAGGAAACATACAAAATGACTAGGAAGGCCGAGGATCACATGGCTGGTCAGTGTAGCCAACGATGCCAGAACTCTGCTTGGCACTCTTTCTTGCGTTAGGAACTGGAGAGCTGTAGCAGAAGAAAGACCCAACTGGAGGAGGTTCTTAGAGGAGGCCCAATCTCCGTGAAGAGACATATCGTCTCTACCATATCAAACTATCGAATATGAAAATCGGAGCAAACTGCCGAACCGACACATTGACGAAGTAATATATCAAAAAATGGTCAAATTCGGTGCTTCATTTAAGGCGTCCACAATCCAAGAAATCCTCCTCGTCTAGAATCTGAAAAACGAGATTTTTTCACATTCGATAGTTTGACATGGTAGGGACGATATGTATGTATGTATACCAAAACGGACACTTGAAATGAGAATTTTTTTACAGGCTAGAAATTAATTCATGTTGTGGTTGCTATGGTACATAAATTTCGAATAATTTTGAAGTAAAAGAAATAAAAAAACTTGTAAACAAACAGGACCAATTTTGACCTTTTCTTATATTTTCATAAATATCTGGAAGCGGTTGCGATCTTGTGGTAAGTGGTATGTGACGTTCAAAAGACCGAAAAATTTTCTACCTGCTTACTTCCTTACCAGTCCCACTTTTTGATGGGCTTTCTAAAAAAAGGTCGTACCTCCCTTCATAACCTTACAATTCAAGGTCCCATGCCTCCAAAATATAAAGAGTACGTTTCAAACCTAACTATTATTTTAATAACCTGGAGTATTTATGGTCCAATAATAATTGAGAGCAAGGAAAACAGCTTAAAGAAATACAAGTGAACTCTAAAAAAATAAGAAAGTTACAATAAAAATGATAGGGCGGGATTAGGGGTGGATAGGGAGAGGAGAGAGAGGATTAAAATATTAAAAGAAGTGATTTAGAGGGGAGCAACCCTTGAGTTATGGCTGACACCCTGACGTTTTATCTGCTAGTCCATTATGCCGACTGTAGGGGCGCTGCAATGCTTTCTACCCCCACTTCTTCCTCCAATAGGTCTTCAAGAGAAGGGGTGGCTGGTAGGGGAGAGAGTTCTTCTTGTTGCAGTATTCAGAGGGAGGTTGAATACAATGAATGGAAAAATAACTATAAGCATTTTCAAGATTTGTTCCTTAATTTTAAACGAAGATAAAAAAAAAAGTCCGTCTCGCAGGAACTGCGTCATCTTAGAGCTTTAACAAAATGTTATTATGTCTAGACTACTTTTTGATTAGATGGTGAAGGGTATTAACTAATAATACAAATCAAGTTGAGGAATATTCCTTCAGAATTATCTAAGAACTTTATTACTTCAATTCAAAGTTTCGGACTTCTTGTCCATCTTCAGGGATGCATGTCCCATTAATAAATACAGTCAAATGTAACATGTCATAATAATTAAAATAAACCGATTCCTGTAAGGGATCAAGTGTATTACTAAATTGATATAAACATTTTTTAGCGATATAAGTATGCTTTAGCGATTACTAAACTGAAAAAAAAACGATCCAAAAAAAAAATGATTTCGTTTAGAGCCTTCTGCTCAAATTCAGGAACATAAATATGCTTTAGGTCCACCGGACAAACCTATGTAAAGTGATCTACAACATATAGTCTTCTTTTTCGTACATGGCCACGCCGCTGCGCATGCACGAACGCAAGCGGACACTTTTTTGCGACACATCCAGTATTCTTTTTCGTACATGGCCACTGCGCATGCGCGAACGTCACTGTGCATGCGCGAACGCCAGCGGGCACTTTTTGTAACGCTTTTTCTTTTCAAGTTTAGTCAGAACTATATTTATGCTAAAAGCGTTACAAAATGTGTCCGCTGGCGTTCGTGCATGCGCGGTGGCCATGTACGAAAAAGAAGACTGTATGTTATACTGTACATTACATAGGTTTGTCGGGTGGACCTAAAGTATATTTATGTTCCTGAATTTGAGCAGAAGGCTCTAAACGCATATATTTTTCTTTTAATTCTCATTAGCCTAGAGCGATTTTACAAAAAAACTTATCAACAAACTGCATTCCTGAAGATGGACAAGTAGTCCGAAACGTTGAATTGAAGTAATAAATTTATATGAGAATTCTGAAGGGATATTCCTCAACTTTATTTGTAGTATCTAGTGTCGTATAAAAAGCTTTGAATAGAAATATTTAATATTTTCTAAGAAAACTACTTTTTTCACGTTGCTGGTGTCAATCGAACAACGAATATTAAAATTAAACATGTATTATGACAACAAAGGTGATTCAAACACGGAAGATGAATTTTCTAGTCGGCACTTCCGGATTGCGTCGTGAGGTCAACGTCATAAGCGGGTTCTCCCTATAGAGATAGGGAGTAACCGCGCTAAAAAGCTACTATATTTCATCTGGAAATTAAAATTAATTTTAAGGATATGATAGATCAATTATCGATCAGCTGACTATTTTCCACCATATTGGACTCGTTCAATCAATGGCCAGTCTAGACGTGGCCCTGATAGTGGAAGGTTCTCCTCCTCTAGTTGAGGCTGAAGTTGTTTTTTAAGCATATTCCCCTGAAGATGCCCCAAAATTGTGCGAAACATGTAGGGAAGTTGAATATGAAGTGTGAAATTGTGTGGTGAAGTTTTATTGACCTTCTACCTTTTTCGATAATTCTATATATTAGCGCTAAAAGAGATTCGAACAACTAGTTAAAAACCATTAAGAGACTGAACTGCTTTGGTGGACGAATCTAACAGTCTTACACAATTCTGGTACTGATAAGGTTTTAGATAATGCGAGAAATCCTATAAAAATTAGAATATGATATAATTAATTAAGAACAGGAAAAAGGCAGCTGATAAGTAACTGAGCTTTTGCCCTTCTATCACTTAAAATTGCATATTGATAAATAAGCTCAGCAACTTATAATCTACTATATATTTGTCAAATACCACTCACTCACTGACCACTAATTTTTAAGTATTTTTAGAGGGGTTTCATTTTTAGTTGGTGGTTTTTAGTTGCTAGGACGATAAAATGTCAGCTGTATCTATTTCATACTATTTTTAGTTGGTGGTTTTTAGTTGCTAGGACGATAACAGGTCAGCTGTATCTATTTCATACTATTTTTAGTTGGTGGTTTTTAGTTGCTAGGACGATAACAGGTCAGCTGTATCTATTTCATACTATTTTTAGTTGGTGGTTTTTAGTTGCTAGGACGATAACAGGTCAGCTGTTTCTATTTCATACTATTTTTAGTTGGTGGTTTTTAGTTGCTAGGACGATAACAGGTCAGCTATATCTATTTCATACTATTTTTAGTTGGTGGTTTTAAGTTGCTAGGACGATAACAGGTCAGCTGTATCTATTTCATACTATTTTTATTTGCGGCTCATTTCAAATATGAGGAGCTTAGTATCAAAGTTGGACAACTCCACTTTTTCTTTTTTTACAGGAGAGGCAAAAAACCATATCTATATATATAAAAATCACGTGTCTGTTTTTCTGTTTGTTTGTTCCTTATACAAATCCACATCGTTTGACTGATATTGACCAAACTTCGCACATAGATACGTCTTGATCCGGGAAATCTCGTAGGCTAGCTCAAAATCTTCTAGGATTCATAGTTTGGAAGTAACGAGTTCGAAACTGTCATATACAGAAGAGTTTATAGTCAGAAATCGGCATTTTCTTTCCAGTGTTGCCCCTCCTTCTAAGAAGAAGTGCAATAAAAAAACCTTTGTTTGTTTATCTAAATAGTAGGTTTATATTCTCAGAGTTTGGACAAATATCATATAAGATATCATATAATAAAATATCATATTTTTTAAGATTAATTTCCTTAATATCAGATCAGTTTTCTTCATATCAAATCAATTTTCATTTGATTGCCTAGGGCAACACTGCTCTAACCAGAATATAGACTAATATCGTATAAATAAGTATATCATAAAAATGTTCTGTGTTTATCCAATCATAATTTGGACTAATATAATATAATTAAGTGGTCATGTTTCTATTCAGAACTATAATAATTTCAATACTTTTGTTGAGAGGTAGTTTTTTCTCTTTAGTAAAGGAAGGTTGCAATGTCGGTTATAGTATTCGGTTGAATAATCTCTCACTCGCTTTTCTGTTAAATGAATATGTTTGTACTGGTATTTGATGGAGAGGGTTTTAGTATGTGGAAAAACACTTAACTTTTTTTTTTTAACTGATGAGGTGTGTAAATGTCATTGAAAAGGCAAAGGAGACCAAAGTTGGTGAAGATTGGGATCAGCAAGATCAAATAAACAGTTTGAATTTCTTTGTGATTTGACAACAGCCTAAGACATAATTCAGAAATTTGATAGATTATACCTAAAGGAATCAACAGCATAGTAAATTGTACATAGAAACTTCAGATTATGTTAAAAAAAATAAAATTCAAACAACTGAAATGAAACAATCAGTTTTTCTGGACATGTTATAAATTTATAAAACTTGTCTACTATATTGATGTCAGTATCATGGTGATTTTTTTATATGTTATTCTTATAGGCCTCAGAAACATTATTTCAAAGGCACTACAAAATTATATAAGTATTAAGGCCGTAATTGCACATTAAATAGTGGAGTTGTCCATGTTTGAAACCAAGTCATGGAGTTGTCTGTTTTTGAAACCAAAGGGAGCCATTTGAAAATTGAACCTATCCTCTTTTGAAACCAAACAAATATGAATTTGGTGTAGGGTGTTTTAATATAATGTAATTATGTCTAATGTATTAAATCAAAATTATATAGTTAAAAATTACATGAAAAATGTTATTTAAATACAGTTTGACAAAACTGAAATGAAACAAAATTATCCTTATTTTATTAAGTTTAGAAAAAAAGTGGTACTTAGCTATCCTCTTCGCACAGTTTTACCTATAACTACATGTATTGAAGTGGCTGTGTTATAATTTTCATCGCCGTACTCAGCCATTCCCGTGCACAGCTAATAAAATAAAGTTATCAATTAGCGATGCGATTATTTTATGAAAAACGAGTTAACCATTATTATTTTCTGCAGAGAGTTGTTGAAAAGTTTCTAATAGCAAATAACTGAACATTAACTGTCAATATTTATTTGTTATACGCGAAAATTTAAATAAAGAGGAATATGTCGAGAACAGTGACCAGTACCACATTAGCTGTTAATTTATTCACCTGAGGTCTTGAAAATATATTTGGAAGGATACATAGCTCTACCACTTGAGTAAAGTATGAATATTTTAAATTAAATACCGGCTGTTTTTCACGGTTGTTGTTATATAAAGCCCGTTTATTAATAAAATAATTATTCTATAGAATTGGTAGTGGTCTCATTCCACTCGGCACAAAAGAAAGTCTTCATAAATCATACCTAAATCGGAAAGATTCAAGTACCTAGAGGTTTTGTCCCAAAATCCGGCATTCGGAACCACAGTGTGTCGGATAACAGCTAGTTATTAATAAGAATTATCGCCAAATGCACTTATTACAAGTAACTATAAACATTCAACCATGATGGATTTGCAGTGCATGTTGGGAGCAGATTGCATGAATGCAAGCTTCTCATTGGCTACTGATGGAGTTGTCATTTTTTGAAACCAAACTATGTTGGAGTTGTCCATATTTTGATTCTGAACGGTTGAAATAAACGCTATTTTACCTATTTTCTGTCCGTTTTTAATGAAAAACAGTTGTAAAATCGAATGCAGCATAAAAATACACTTAAGAATCGACGAAAATCTCAAAACAGAAAAAAATTGAGTTGTCCAACTTTGATACTAAGCTCCTCATATGATGGTAGACCTTGAATTACTAAATACATAAAATGTGATTTTGTCCCTCATAGAGTTTACGGCCTGGTGATGGTCCATCCGAGCTAATAATATCCCGAACCCTTGCACAGCCTCCTCACCCATCAGCATCCCCAGTCACTGTGAGTTTGACCTGGTGATGGTCCATCCGAGCTAATAATATCCCGAACCCTTGCACAGCCTCCTCACCCATCAGCATCCCCAGTCACTGTGAGTTTGACCTGGCGATGGTCCATCCGAGCTAATAATATCCCGAACCCTTGCACAGCCTCCCCACCCATCAGCATCCCCAGTCAGAACACTTCTTGGTAATGCTCGCAAATATAATCGGTGTTTCCAAATGACATCTTGGAAACATACATTTTTAAATTTTAACGTACATTTATAATTGGATGCCTTTAAACGGAAAGGAACCGAGTGCCACCTATTCATTCTTTAGAGAATTGGGTTTAAAGTTTTTTGTGGGTCTAAAATTCCTTTATTACCTGAAATATTTCATTCATTTTCTCTCATTAAAATAAACTGTTGTCATGGTAATGGGGTTTCATTTTTATAGTTATTGATAAAAATGATGCTTGATTACTTTCTGTTTATTACAGGATACTGGATACAACATTTCACCTTTTTTTTTTTTTTTGGTATTTTTTCTTGCTTTAATGACAACATTATATTTTAAACAGTATTATATTACTATATAAATTCTCTAATTGTCTACAAGATAGCACCAAAAACTCAATTTCGTTAAAAATGGCACTTGGTTCCTTTCCGTTTAAAGGCGTCCAATTGACAACGAATTGTAACCTGTACTGGTTAAGCTGCTGCTACTGCTAACCTATGGATAGGTACCTGTAGGGTTGCCTCTAGGTTTTCTGTTTCTTGACTCTGCCCCGGAGCGCCCCAAAAGCAAGAAACATTATACTTTGATTACTTATAGTATGACATAATAAAGTGCACAAAATTAAGTAGTAAAAAAAAAAAAAAAAAAAAAAAAAAAAAAAAAAAAAAAAAAAAAAAAAAATCAGTCTCGTAACAGGCCACAAGGGCCCAGAGGGGCAGATACTCTAGAGGTATCTGATTCTTGACCATACGGCACACTAGGGAGATAGTGTGGTCAACACTATGCTCCGGCCGCCTGATTTTCCCCTTGGCTGCTTCGACTGCTAGAGTCATTAGCACCCAAGGTACCCATTATTAATTAAATTAATTAAAGGCTGGGTGAGCCTAGGGACGATCTGGAACCCCAAATCCAACCCTCGAACGGCAGCACTAGAAGAAAAAATCTTTAGTGCGCGCTCGGGTTTTGAACCTGGTCCTCCAGTTCATTAGTCGAGTGCTCTACCACTGAACTAACCTCGCCCCATTTAAAGCAATATAATAACTACTTATCTATCGTGACAAAGCATAGGTCTTCAGCTAGTATAATATAAAAAGATAAATGGAAAAAGTACTTAATCTAGGAACCACTCACTATCATGATTAAAGCATTATTACATTGAGTAGACTGGTTCCTATTCTCAAACTAGAATCACAAAGGACCACAAAAATGATAGGGTTCCATAGTTATAGGAATTTATAGCGATTCAGTTTATTCTAGAGGGAGTTCCAGAAAACTAAATGAAATACCGATTTCCGTAGAAACGTAGCTTAAATTCCGCAAGTTAATTTCAGTAAAGTCCTATAGAGTTATATTGACAAGACTGTGGATGGGGCTTCTGCCACTCCCCTAACTCTGCTCCCCTAGACAGCAACTCACCCACCCCCTCCCTCCATCACATTGTCATGCAGACTGCACTCCTAGGGGCCCTTTATCATGTAAATACAGGGAAATTAGCCCATTTGTAGTAGTCAGCAGAACCAAGATGGAGCTGGCTCTTGTTCGAGGTCAATACTTCACCAGTTATTCACATTCAATCACCAGATATGATTGATAAAACTATTTGTTTCCATCTACTGTGAGCAGAAAAGGTAGCGAGATTCAATTATTAAGAACTGGCATAAGAATGTATTCTATATTTTAGCAAGGCTATTCCGATATGGGAAAATATTCGCTTATGAGGCACTAAGGGCTTGAATTGTTGGGGATCAAACTAATAACTCAAGAAAACTCTCTATTCTTTCCACGATTTGATTCTGACCATCAGCGAAATGGACCGTCTGACCAAAAGTTATGAGATGAAGCTGAGCTTGTTTGATTGTGGAGTGCTCAGGAGAATCCACGGCCCAGTAAAGGCGTGCGAAGTATGAAGGAGATGTGAACATACAAGATGACAAAGAAGGCCGAGGATCAGATGGCTGGACAGCGTAGCCACGATGCCAGAACTCTGCTTGGCGTTAGAACTTGAGAGGTGCAGCAGAAGACAGTGCCAACTAGAGGAGGTTCTTACAGGAGGCCCAGTCTCGGTGACGGGACCATGTTCCACATATGTATGTATGTATACCAAAACGGCGGATTGAAATAACAATTTTTTTACAGGCTAGAAATTAATTTATGGCGTGGTGGCTATAGTGTATACATTTTGATTAATTTTTAAGTAAAAGAAATAAAAAGAAAAACAAAAAGAATAAACAAAAACTTTCAAACAAAGAGGACCAATTTATCTGTATATAAATCAGGTGTTTGTCTGTCCGTTTGTTCCATATACAAATCCACACAGCTTGAACGATTTTGACCAAAATTAACACACAGGTAGATCTTGATACGGGAGTATCATAGGCTAGGTCAAAAACGTCTGACAGCTGTCTGTCTGTCTATGAAATATTGGGAATCATAATCCATAGGTCACGAACATACTGGCCATTCAAAATCGTACAAACAAAAACAAACATATCGTCGATACAAAAGCAAACTAACGAATATGAAAAAATGCATCTTTCATTGTCCATCTTTAATAATTTCTGCTGGACTTATGTGCGGCAAATTCTTCAATCTGACTTCACTCTATTAAAGGGAAAGTATTCCACTATCAAAAGGTCAAATCTGCCGAATATTTGACTGTCCAAAAAAAAGTTATGAATAAATACTTTTCCACTCTGAAAAGTGGTGATTTTCATATTCGATAGTTTCCTTTTGTATCGACGATATATGAAAAAATTTTTTGTGTTTCAAAAGTATATATATATATGTATATATATATATATATATATATATATAGAGAGAGAGAGAGAGAGAGAGAGAGAGAGGGTTATTCAGGTCTAAGTAGCAAAACTCTAGGAGAGGATTCTAGACATAATTTACAACAAGAAAGTCCATTTGCATTATGGTCCAATTCCGAAGGCAAAAGGAGTTAACTCCAATTTTCTGTTGTTGTTTTTAACGTAGAAATATTTTTTATTGAATAAGAAAATGTTCATGATAATTAAATTCTAATTATAAAAGAGGCAAAATTTCCTTAAAGAAAACAGTGAATTACTTTACAAAAATCATTGGTAGAAGATATTTTCCAATACCGCACTTTTGTGTTTCCTCAGCCTCCTAACTGACGAGAGATTCACTCGTAGGAATACTTCTACACTTAGTAAGCATTATATATCCGCAAATTTAGGTATAGTTTGAATGATGAGTCCATTTTGTCAAAAAATGTGGAATGTATGTATATATATATATATATATATATATATATATATATATATATATACACACATATATATAGTGTTTGCGTGTTTGTGTGTATGTGTTTTGGCCACCTGGCACGTTGAAATTAGAAAGTGAACGTCAGGTCACAATATCGCAAAAACAATTAACTTGGATAATTTTTTACGTTGATATAGTTCAGACCATGAAGCCGAAATTATATTCCATGGCATAATCGCAAAAAATGTTGCCCTGTTAAAACATTAGTTAGAGAAAGAAACCCCATAAAAGAAATGTATTAATTAAGAACAGGAAAAAATATTTTATAAATTTGGAAAAAATAAGAATTGGAAAAATCGGTTAAGACTTAGAGGCTGTAGCTTTTTATGAAACAAGAGACTTGTTTGGCCCCAATATGAGCCGGGTAACACCTATTTAATATAATGTAGGTGTAGAATGGCACGCCGGGTAAGAACTAGTACATATATATACGTATATACATATATATGTATATATATATATATATGTATATATATATATATATATATATATATATATATATATATATATATATATATATATAGATGAATGAAAGTTTATGATATAACACACCAGTGAAGCTCCATATCTTTATCCTTATAAACATTAGTACTCTCGATAATATTAATCAATAAATCTTAATGGCATGCGGAATTATATTTCATGTAACAATAAAAATAATTGAATAGATCATTCAATAAATTACAGCAAAACAGAAAACTATTTAGGGAGAGGAGATCGCTGACCGTTGTTGATGAGAAGGTAGGGAGAGGAGATCGCTGACTGTTGTTGATGAGAAGGTAGGGAGAGGAGATCGCTGACTGTTGTTGATGCGAAGGTAGGGAGAGGAGATCGCTGACTGTTGTTGATGAGAAGGTAGGGAGAGGAGATCGCTGACCGTTGTTGATGAGAAGGTAGGGAGAGGAGATCGCTGACCGTTGTTGATGAGAAGGTAGGGAGAGGAGATCGCTGACTGTTGTTGATGCGAAGGTAGGGAGAGGAGATCGCTGACTGTTGTTGATGAGAAGGTAGGGAGAGGAGATCGCTGACTGTTGTTGATGAGAAGGTAGGGAGAGGAGATCGCTGACTGTTGTTGATGCGAAGGTAGGGAGAGGAGATCGCTGACCGTTGTTGATGAGAAGGTAGGGAGAGGAGATCGCTGACCGTTGTTGATGAGAAGGTAGGGAGAGGAGATCGCTGACTGTTGTTGATGAGAAGGTAGGGAGAGGAGATCGCTGACCGTTGTTGATGAGAAGGTAGGGAGAGGAGATCGCTGACTGTTGTTGATGCGAAGGTAGGGAGAGGAGATCGCTGACCGTTGTTGATGAGAAGGTAGGGAGAGGAGATCGCTGACCGTTGTTGATGAGAAGGTAGGGAGAGGAGATCGCTGACTGTTGTTGATGAGAAGGCAGGGAGAGGAGATCGCTGACTGTTGTTGATGCGAAGGTAGGGAGAGGAGATCGCTGACTGTTGTTGATGCGAAGGTAGGGAGAGGAGATCGCTGACTGTTGTTGATGCGAAGGTAGGGAGAGGAGATCGCTGACTGTTGTTGATGCGAAGGTAGGGAGAGGAGATCGCTGACTGTTGTTGATGAGAAGGCAGGGAGAGGAGATCGCTGACTGTTGTTGATGAGAAGGTAGGGAGAGGAGATCGCTGACTGTTGTTGATGAGAAGGCAGGGATTGTCGGGGTTCAGTCTTCTTAATAAAACTACATTTTAGAGTGAAAATGGTTTTATTGTGCCGACGTTTCGGCTTGAAATTCAAGCCTTCATCAGGGCTGTAAAAACAAGCAGGACAGATTCAATACTAGCATATAGTATATAGTGTACTAGTTTATAGTAAAACTATTTAGGATTAATCAAGCGTTTCATTTTATCTTGATGAGGAGAACTATTTCCTTTTTCTTCAGAATCTGTGTTCTTCAGAAATCTCCTTTTTCAGAAATGAATTGCAACCATTCAGAAAGGAAAGCTAAGTTCCAAGTAAGGTAGGAATGGAAGGTTCTTACTTTGCACGTACTTCGATATAACTCCTTTTTATTCCTGCTTAATTAGCAGGAATGAGGGTACTCACTTGGACTTATCGATAAATAATTATAGGAGTTGTCTTATTAAGAAAAAAGAAAAAAAAAAACATGTCCCGGAAGAGGTAAATCTAACTAAGCATACCCCAGTAATGTAACCGCAAGAATGGATATAAAAAGTCCGACTCGCAGGAACTGCGTCATCTTACCACGGTTCCGTTCATATCCCTAGTGCCATTAGCAAATGAGTAGAAGCAATTATTGGTAGGTTTTGATCTTTCGTGAAAAATATAAATTAAATCTAAAGAGAAGGGAGATAAAAGCGCCACAACAGGAAACTGGCAGTATCCTAAGCCGAAATGACCCGCCCACTATCTCAACGTTCGCTCTAGAAAACCACTCTTGCCAATAAGTATCTAATTTTCTTGTCTTCTTTTAGTAAAATATTGATTTTACTGAAAAATGCAATTTAAAACAAAAAAAAAATCAGATAAAAAGTGAGTTAAAAAAGACAAACGAACTTGAACTTTCAAATTAGACGAAAGATTTTCGTGCGAAATTTCATCAAAATCGGACCATTGTTGAGCCGTGAGGAACGCAAACAGACATATATATATATATATATATATATATATATATATATATATATATATATATATATATCAGGCTGTACCGTATGAAATGCCAGTTTTGTTTACTTTGCGATTTAATCCTTTCCCTTTTTTATTTCATTATTTACAAACATCATTGTTATTCATATAGAATTAAAGCTCTTTTATTCCTATTATTTAATCAGTAACTTGCGTACTGCGTTGTGAGAACGATCCTCTGAGAAAAAAAAATAAAACTTAAATTATGATTCCAACGGAAATCCGTATTATTTTTCGTTATGAATTTAAGCTCGGCCATAGCGCTGCTGAGGCGTGTATGAACATTAAAACGGCGTTCGGGGAGGGAACGGTGAATGAACGAACTGTTTACGGGTGGTTTTCCAGGTTTCGAAGTGGAAATTTTGACCTTGACAACGAGGAGCGAGGGAGGCCAGAAACCAAGCTTGGCAATGACCACCTGAAAGAAAGGGTTGAAGCTTGTCCCTCAAAAAGCACTAGGGAATATGCCAAAGAACTCGGAGTAGGAGCCACGACAGTTTCAAGACATTTGAAGGAAACCGGCAAGTCCAAAGCTGACATTTCATACGGTACAGCCTTATATATACCAATTTGAACCACCGTTATATTACTGATCTATGAGATCTGAAATTTGAAATTTTCTTGTCTGAACTTCCGGATTGCGTCACGAGGTCAACCTCATAAGCGGGTTTTCTCCCTATGGAGTTATGAAGGAACTGCGCTAAAAGGTCCTTCGCTTATAAATGTGATATAATCAGCTGAATGAATAACCGAAAATAGCGAGTAGTCCTGAAAATAATGCTGGATTTTGGTATCGTAAAATAGGGTCACATTGTATCGTGTGGTGCAATTGGTAGAATAGGGTCACATTGTATCGTGTGGTGCAATTGGTAGAAACTATACTCCTAGGATATTTTCATTTAACTCATACCAAAGAGAGAGAGAGAGAGAGAGAGAGAGAGAGAGAGAGAGAGAGAGAGAGAGAGAGAGAGAGAGAGAGAGAGAGAGAGAGAGAGAGATAATGCTGGATTTTGGTATCGTAAAATAGGGTCACATTGTATCGTGTGGTGCAATTGGTAGAAACTATACTCCTAGGATATTTTCATTTGACTCATACCAAGAGAGAGAGAGAGAGAGAGAGAGAGAGAGAGAGAGAGATAATGCTGGATTTTGGTATCGTAAAATAGGGTCACATTGTATCGTGTGGTGCAATTGGTAGAAACTATACTCCTAGGATATTTTCATTTAACTCATACCAAAGAGAGAGAGAGAGAGAGAGAGAGAGAGAGAGAGAGAGAGAGAGAGAGAGAGAGAGAGAGAGAGAGAGAGATAATGCTGGATTTTGGTATCGTAAAATAGGGTCACATTGTATCGTGTGGTGCAATTGGTAGAAACTATACTCCTAGGATATTTTCATTTAACTCATACCAAACGGTCAAACTTTCCCCAAAGAGTGCGAACAGACAAATATATACCTGTATATAAATCTATATATATAAAAATCACGTGTCTGTTTGTTTGTTCCTTATACAAATCCACACCGTTTGACCGTTTTTGACCAAACTTGGAATAATGGTAGGTCTTGATACGAGAAATCTCCTAGGCTAGGTCAAAAAAATCTAGCAGCTGTCTGTCTGTATGTTTGTCCCTTATACAAATCCATACCGTTCATCCGATTTTGACTAAACTCGGTACACATGTAGATCTTAATCTGGGGAGAGTCGAAGGCTAAGTCAAAAACGTCTACCAGCTGTCTGTCTGTATGTTTGTCCCTTATACAACTCCACACCGGTCGTCGGATTTTGACTGAACTCGGTACACATGTAGATCTTAATCTGGGGAGAGTCGTAGGCTAAGTCAAAAACGTCTACCAGCTGTCTGTCTGTATGTTTGTTCTTTATACAGACCCACACCGTTTGACGGATTTTGATCAAACTGGGCACACAGGTTGGTCTTGATCAGGGGATTGTCATAGGCCAGGTCAAAAACGTCTACCAGCTGCTGCCTGTATGTTGTTGTTTCTTTTTATAAGCAAGACCTATTTTTACCAAACTTGGCATACATGTATGTCTTGATACGGGGGGAGTTATAGGTTATGTCGAAGCCGTCTAGGACTTACAGTTGAGAGGTCACGGGTTCGAAACAGTTACAGATTCGTGTTATTAGATTGTAATAATACTTATTTGGTTTCTAATTTATTTAGGCTTTTCTATATGCAGAATGTAGGTGTAGCATGGCACGCCGGGTAACAGCTAGTAAATGAATAAAAATTCGTTTAGAGCCTTCTGCTCAAATTCAGGAACATAAATATGCTTTAGGTCCACCCGACAATCCTATGTAATGTACTGTATAACATACAGTATTTTTCTTTAAAAAATTGCTAATATTTCTTTTCGCAACCTTAAGAAAATAAATTGCTTACCCTTAAGTATATTTAAATATCGAATTCCCTAAAAATTCCAAAAAATGTGATTTTGCTGGTTAAGACTATCAGTCATATGACTGATTGTGTGTACAAGCGTTAACCAGCAATATCACATTTTTTGGAATTTTTAGGGAATTCGATAATTAAATATGCTTAAGGGTATGCAATTTATATTCTTAAGGTTGCAAAAAGAAATATCAGCAATTGTTTAAAGAAAAATAATAATAGTTTCTGGACAAAACAATATTATACCAGAATAAATATATAAAATCCGATAATGTAATGCAGTTCCTGTGGATCGGACTCTTATTATATTTCTTCCTACTTCAATATTTGAAGAGGGAGTGAGAGAGAGAGAGAGAGAGAGAGAGAGAGAGAGAGAGAGAGAGAGAGAGAGAGAGAGAGAGAGAGTGAGGACAGAGCGTGGGTGAGAGAACTAGAGATACAGAGTGTGGATGAGAGAGACAGAGAGGAAATGTTTCAGTAAATAATACATAAATAATACATAAGTGTATTTTTTTTTATTTTATTATTTTTCTGCTTTAACGGCGAATCAGCAATTGTGCTATTAACACCAGGCTCTTATAATGCCAATAGTACTTGATTGGTCACCCATTCAGGTAAATTCAACGTTCGAGGTTGTTTTGCTTCGCTGGTCTACGGAGGCCGGTGCATTCAACGATGCTGAGGCCGTTGGCTACATACAGTGTATGTATTTCAATATTTTTTTGTAATTTATAAATGTGTATGCAATATTTGTATTATATAAGCTAGGCTCTGTCGGTAAGACATTTAAGTCGTAGGGAATTGTAATATTGCTGCGTTATATGCAGTCTGTGATTGTATGTTTAACATATAGTGTTCTGTCGCATTGTCTACAAGTAAGTCGTAGGGAATTGTAATATTGCTGCGTTATATGCAGTCTGTGATTGTATGTTTAACATATAGTGTTCTGTCGCATTCTCTACAAGTAAGTCGTAGGGAATTGTAATATTGCTGCGTTATATGCAGTCTGTGATTGTATGTTAGTGTTCTGTCGCATTGTCTACAAATATGTCATTTGTACTCACTGGGCCGAAAGGCTTCTGCGTTGTCTACAATCTGTCGGTATGTGTTTAAAGCAGGCCATTTAAGTCGTAGGGAATTGTAATATTGCTGTGTTATATGCAGTCTGTGATTGTATGTTAGTGTTCTGTCGCATTGTCTACAAGTAAGTCATTTGTACTTACTTGGCCGAAAGGCTTCTGCGTTGTCTACAATCTGTCGGTATGTGTTTAAAGCAGGCCATTTAAGTTGTAGGGAATTGTAATATTGCTGTGTTATATGCAGTCTGTGATAGTATGTTTAACATATAGTGTTCTGTCGCATTGTCTACAAGTAAGTCATTTGTACTTACTGGGCCGAAAGGCTTCTGCGTTGTCTACAATCTGTCGGTATGTGTTTAAAGCAGGCCATTTAAGTCGTAGGGAATTGTAATATTGCTGTGTTATATGCAGTCTGTGATTGTATGTTAGTGTTCTGTCGCATTGTCTTCATGTAAGTCATTTGTACTTACTTGGCCGAAAGGCTTCTGCGTTGTCTACAATCTGTCGGTATGTGTTTAAAGCAGGCCATTTAAGTCGTAGGGAATTGTAATATTGCTGTGTTATATGCAGTCTGTGATTGTATGTTAGTGTTCTGTCGCATTGTCTACAAGTAAGTCATTTGTACTTACTTGGCCGAAAGGCTTCTGCGTTGTCTACAATCTGTCGGTATGTGTTTAAAGCAGGCCATTTAAGTTGTAGGGAATTGTAATATTGCTGTGTTATATGCAGTCTGTGATAGTATGTTTAACATATAGTGTTCTGTCGCATTCTCTACAAGTAAGTCATTTGTACTTACTGGGCCGAAAGGCTTCTGCGTTGTCTACAATCTGTCGGTATGTGTTTAAAGCAGGCCATTTAAGTCGTAGGGAATTGTAATATTGCTGTGTTATATGCAGTCTGTGATTGTATGTTAGTGTTCTGTCGCATTGTCTTCATGTAAGTCATTTGTACTTACTTGGCCGAAAGGCTTCTGCGTTGTCTACAATCTGTCGGTATGTGTTTAAAGCAGGCCATTTAAGTCGTAGGGAATTGTAATATTGCTGCGTTATATGCAGTCTGTGATTGTATGTTAGTGTTCTGTCGCATTGTCTACAAGTAAGTCATTTGTACTCACTGGGCCGAAAGGCTTCTGCGTTGTCTACAATCTGTCGGTATGTGTTTAAAGCAGGCCATTTAAGTCGTAGTGAATTGTAATATTGCTGCGTTATATGCAGTCTGTGATTGTATGTTTAACATATAGTGTTCTGTCGCATTGTCTACAAGTAAGTCATTTGTACTCACTGGGCCGAAAGGCTTCTGCGTTGTCTACAATCTGTCGGTATGTGTTTAAAGCAGGCCATTTAAGTCGTAGGGAATTGTAATATTGCTGCGTTATATGCAGTCTGTGATTGTATGTTAGTGTTCTGTCGCATTGTCTACAAGTAAGTCATTTGTACTCACTGGGCCGAAAGGCTTCTGCGTTGTCTACAATCTGTCGGTATGTGTTTAAAGCAGGCCATTTAAGTCGTAGTGAATTGTAATATTGCTGCGTTATATGCAGTCTGTGATTGTATGTTTAACATATAGTGTTCTGTCGCATTGTCTACAAGTAAGTCATTTGTACTCACTGGGCCGAAAGGCTTCTGCGTTGTCTACAATCTATCGGTATGTATTTAAAGCAGGCCATTTAAATTCCGATTTGCAGTACGACCAGTAGTCCGACTTCCGAAGTTGGACCACTAGTCGGATCGTGATAGGGCTTGTTGAAAGTCTAGTTGGACGAGTCGGAACATTTAGAGGTCCGACATCCGACTGGCGACGGAGTTGGAGCGTGAGAGGGGGAGTCGGATAAAGTCGTCCAACTTAGGTCCGTCAGTGTTTGTCGGGCATCTTCGGTATTCACTCGATACATTTTTTGGCTTGTGAGTGCCGTACACAGTGAAAACAGACTAGGACTAAAGTTGGATCGCTAGTTGGATAACAAGTCGGAGTGTGAGTGGAGTCGACTATCCAACTAGTAGTCCTACGAAGTCGTACTGCAAATCGGAACGTGAATAGCATTGTCTGCAAGTACGTCATTCGCACTGAACGGGCAATAATAAAGACCCGGAAGTGCTTATGATTCTTTTTAAAGCTGAAATAGAGAAGGTAAAGAGTTGAAAGGCTTAGATAGAGGAGAGGAAGGGCTGGCTGTACGGGCGAATACATTTTTTAACCTCCCCACCCCCGCACGGAGTGAAGGGTTTTATTTAAATCGGACGAAGGGGGGTTTCCCCCACCACCGGTCCGGAAGGGGAGATAGGCCCGAGAAGGGGGGAGGGGGGAAACTGCGCAGGACGGCCTCCGCTATTGATCACACACACATAGCACTAACACTCACACACTCCTACACTATCGTCACACACACACTCAAACACTATCGTCACACACTCACACACTATCGTCACACACTCCCCTCCGATGGGACTATGAGGCATTGCCCGTGGTCTGTATCGACCTGCTCCTTCATTAGCAACGTGGGGGCTAATCGTGGGCCCCTCTCGATATACTGGCTCTTTGCACGCGAATATGCAGCCCCGGTCCACTTACCAACCGTTTCCTTACAATATATATATATATATATATATATATATATATATATATATATATATATATATGCGTGCCATGCTACACCTACTTTCTGCATCTAGAAAAGCAAAAATAAATTGTAAACCAAATAAGTAATATTAAAATCTAATAACGCAAATCTGTAACTGTTCGGGCTCTCAGTTTCGAACCCGTGACCTCGGAACTTAGCTTATCTTAGCTTGGTCAAAATCGGTCAAACGATATGGATTTATATAGGGAAAAAACCTACAGACAGACAGCTGTAACACGTTTTTGACTTAGCCTACGAGAGTCGCTGGAGTGACAAGTTTGGTCATAATCGGTCAAACGGGGTGGAGTTGTATAATGAACAAAGAGACAAACAGATGGACAAACAGACACGTGATTTTTATATATACAGATATATCGTAAAATATATACATATCTACACTAGCTGACCCGACAGACGTCTCCCAGCCTTTACTATGAATATCGATATCGCATTAAAAATTGAAAATCGCATTGAAAAAAAAGACAAAATTACTCAAAAAAAATTGTGTTTATTATTTTAATGCTTTATGATAAAAAACATTCTTCGTTTTATTTTCTGAATACGTTTATTGGTGTTCCGACACGGAAACAGGCCGAATACAACTGGCCATGTGAAAAACGTGTATTTTCAAGATAGATGCCACAAACACTTAGCGACTGGCCATGTGAAAAACGTGTATTTTCAAGATAGATGCCACAAACACTTAGCGACTGGCCATGTGAAAAACGTGTATTTTCAAGATAGATGCCACAAACACTTAGCGACTGGCCATGTGAAAAACGTGTATTTTCAAGATAGATGCCACAAACACTTAGCGACTGGCCATGTGAAAAACGTGTATTTTCAAGATAGATGCCACAAACACTTAGCGACTGGCCATGTGAAAAACGTGTATTTTCAAGATAGATGCCACAAACACTTAGCGACTGGCCATGTGAAAAACGTGTATTTTCAAGATAGATGCCACAAACACTTAGCGACTGGCCATGTGAAAAACGTGTATTTTCAAGATAGATGCCACAAACACTTAGCGACTGGCCATGTGAAAAACGTGTATTTTCAAGATAGATGCCACAAACACTTAGCGACTGGCCATGTGAAAAACGTGTATTTTCAAGATAGATGCCACAAACACTTAGCGACTGGCCATGTGAAAAACGTGTATTTTCAAGATAGATGCCACAAACACTTAGCGACTGGCCATGTGAAAAACGTGTATTTTCAAGATAGATGCCACAAACACTTAGCGACTGGCCATGTGAAAAACGTGTATTTTCAAGATAGATGCCACAAACACTTAGCGACTGGCCATGTGGTTTATTTATCGACATTGGAAATGCTAGTCGCGCTAAAAATTGTAACGATTTAAATTCGATTGGCATGTCGTTGGGCACCAATGGAATACTTGTAACCAAAAAATCTTCGCCTTTGTACTTCGCTTTCAATATTTTAGCTTCGTTTGACGTTCTCCATTCTTACTTTCTCCAGAATTCAGGTGGCATTACAGATACTTGGCTGGTTTAAATTCCGCAACATAATTATTACCGATCCGACTTTTAATTACAAATGATGAAGTTGTAACCCAGGCAATTCCAGCGATTTTAAGAATTCCGTCGGATAACTGACAACATTTTGGTTAGTGACGGAATCAATTGAGTAGTATGTCATCAATACGTCAGTTATCATATTTTGAACTTGAAAATTCATTTCGTTGAGATCGTTTCGATCCCCAGAAAAGCTTGAGAAACGAACAGCAAAATATCACTTAAAAACAACGTCGGGGACCGAACCGAAACGACTAAACACAAAAATATTTTCGGCAACGAAGCAACTTAAGACTATAAATATTCTTTGAATCTATGGTCTCGGGGAATATCTTGATTAGTTAATAATCTCAACTTAACAACGAGATGCCAAGAAACCCGCATCTTTATAAGTCAGAAACGATTTGTTCCTGAAAAGAAGGTTGTGAACTAGTGACTTCTTTATACTATCCATGAGTCTTAGGAGACAAATGATGAGGACTCTGGCTCAAGGCAGGAAGGAACTGGCTAAGATGGTGGCGGAGGGCCAGGTCTTCTATAAAGAATTCTGGTGTCCCATTGTTAGTTAGTTATACATTTAAAGCATCTATGATGAGGACTCTGGCGCAAGGCAGGAAGGATCTGGCTAAGATGGTGGCGAAGGGCCAGGTCTTCTATAAAGAATTCTGGTGTCCCATTGTTAGTTAGTTATACATTTAAAGCATTTATGATGAGGACTCTGGCGCAAGGCAGGAAGGATCTGGCTAAGATGGTGGCGGAGGGCCAGGTCTTCTATAAAGAATTCTGGTGTCCCATTGTTAGTTAGTTATACATTTAAAGCATTTATGATGAGGACTCTGGCGCAAGGCAGGAAGGATCTGGCTAAGATGGTGGCGGAGGGCCAGGTCTTCTATAAAGAATTCTGGTGTCCCATTGTTAGTTAGTTATACATTTAAAGCATTTATGGTGAGGACTCTGGCGCAAGGCAGGAAGGATCTGGCTAAGATGGTGGCGGAGGGCCAGGTCTTCTATAAAGAATTCTGGTGTCCCATTGTTAGTTAGTTATACATTTAAAGCATTTATGTTTATCGTTGCTGCTTCTTGATTGGTGCATAGCGTTGGCTATACAAACACCTCTCTTCACACATGAAATGAGTAGACGCACTAGAGTTACTAGGACTTAAGACCAACTATTTCTCGGCGATATGAACCACATATTCTCCAATAACATTGCCCTTGCAAGACCTAGCGGCTAAAACACATCCTGATTCTGAAGCCATATCGATCCTGAAGCATCCCCTACGAGGGTACAGGTGTAAGCCAAGCCTGGAGGGAACTGATAACGAGTCTCCCCTTATCACAAGGATACACTCACCAATTAGTCTGCTCTCTCCTCTCCTGAACGAGGTTTTAGGCATCCCTCCCTCTCTCACTCTCTCCCTCCCTATCTCTCATTCTTTCATACACACACACACACTAGCTGTCTTTATCTCTCCCTCCCAAATCATTTCCAACATCTTAACAAACCCCTCCAGCTTCATCCTCCCTTCCTTTTATCCCATACAACCTCCTATCAGGGACGGGCCTTTTTCCTATTACAGATGTCCCAACTTCTGAATTAAAGCTTATTCTATTTTTCTAGATGTTACTGAGTAAAAATACTATTTATTGAGTTAATAATTGGTTTTCTTATTTACAATGTGAATGCCTGGTCATCGAGTGACAATAGGAAGAAAAGATTTAGACTGAATGTGTAAGATAACGCTTCCAACATACTGGCAGATTGCAAGATCAAGGTCAACCAAACATAGACATGATATTACAATATTCATGAAATAGAAAAATGTACATAAAAGTATAATACATTCTCAATTGCCAATAAATAAATTATTCATTAGATTATTTAAATTACCAGCCCTTGGAAATTTTCTTAACAATAACATTATAGATTGGAGGATTTGAAAACGTCTGTTGTGCTGGAGTGCCGAAGGAAGGTGAAAGTCAAGACTTTAGAAATGGAAAGATCAGGAAAATTAGAAATCGAACATTTTGATAAATATGAATTTGTCTATGAATAGGTCACTTTCCTGGACTATAGAGTGCTGTACTTCGCAGGATATGTATCGCCACAAAACCTAAATCGTGCCCTCGGGGCGGAACGGGATGGGGCAGAACGGGATAGTATCCCTTTCTTCCCCGTCATTTTTTGGCGTGGATATATTTTAAATAGCAATTTATTTTTCATTTCAGATCGTTCGAACGCACTTTAGAAATACGAACAGGAGAAAATGGGATGTTATTAAAATACTAATTGTACTATTAAAAACAATTTAAAAAAAAAAAACAATAACCAATTAAAACGATTGGTAAACAGTGATAAAATCCCGTAGAAAAGAACAAAACTAACAATTGTGAAGTTTTAAGCACTTATTTTTCGGATTGACATCGCCCCACTGAGAATTACCTTTAAACATTTTTTGTAGACATTTTAGTAAGCTTTCGAATGGTCACCTTCCACTTACCACGATTTCCCAACCGTTTTCCGCTAACTACTCATGCGGTGGAGTAGACAGCGAAGACGTTGAGGAAGTGTTAGTTTGTAAATATATTCAGGGCGACAAGTAATGTAGTTTATTTAAAAAATGCAACAAAAATTATCATTTTCAAATTTTTTTAGATAAAGAATTTGTGTATGAAAACCCCTATCCCATTCTGCCTCGTGTGTGGGGCAGAACGGGAAATATGTAGACTTTTTTTTAAATATTAAAAAATGTGTTTTTACTTGCAATTAACTACTAACCATTTTACATGTGTTTAGTAACAATATAAATAAACGTTTTACGTCTATATTATGGGTTTTGTTTGATTACCCTATTTTTTAAGAATCGATTATCATTACGTATCCCGTTCTGCCCCGAGTTCCCCTATGTATGTATGAATAGGGTTTAAGGAAGAAGAACCTCTAAGGTTACCATCGTCCTGTGAAGTTTTTTTCAATGAAAATTATTTATCTACTATAGAGATATTATAGGAGTGAATTGCACTACGTATATTGTCGGGAATCCTCTTAAATTGTAATTTTATATCATGTTCAAAAAGTTTTTATATTCGTTCTGAAACTAAAATGGCTAATATAATTGCTTTACTTAGATATTGCTATAATTATGGTGATATGAGCTTGGTGTATAGTACTTTGATGGTGGCTTTGGTGTATAGTACTTTGGTGGTGACTTTGGTGTTTAGTAGTTTGGTGGTGGCTTTGGTGTACAGTATTTTGGTGGTGGCTTTGGTGTTTAGTAGTTTGGTGGTGGCTTTGGTGTATAGTACTTTGGTGGTGACTTTGGTGTACAGTACTTTGGTGGTACACAGTACTGTTTCTTCGGTGCCTGAAAGCCACCGCACACCGATCGAATCTGCACCATCGAGGCACCACGGTGGACTGTCACGCCAATGTGTCTATTGAACATATCGGAGCTTGTCTGGATCCGGGAAGCGCCCTGCAGATTTCGCCGCCACCAAACGGTGGAATATCTCGCGTGTCTATTGAACACTTTCGGATTTTTCTGCATCTGATTCAGGACTGTGGATTTGTCCTGCAGAGTTCGCCACAACCTAACCGTGTGCTATCACATATGACTATTATACACTTTCGGGTTCGTCTGAATCTGAGTTAGGTCTTTCGATTTGAACTGAGTCAGGACCCAGGACGCGCTCTGCATAATTCGCCACATCCAAACAGTGGACTATCTTGCGTGAATATTGAATACCTCCAGGCTTGTCTTGATCTGAGTCAGGAGCCTGGATTTGAAGTGCAGATTTCGCCTCAACCTTACCCTGGACTATCACTCGTTTGCCTTTTGAACACATTCGGGCTTACCTCGATCCGAGTCAGGACCCTTGGCGCGGCCGGCATCTGATTCAGGACTGTGGATTTGTCCTGCAGATTTCGCCTCAACCTAACCCTGTGCTATCACACATGACCAGTAAACACCTCCAGGCCTGTCTTCATCTGTTATAGGGTCCTGGACGCGGCCTGCAGATATCGCCTCAACCTAACCCTGTGCTATCACACATGACCAGTAAACACCTCCAGGCTTGTCTTCATCTGTTATAGGGTCCTGGACGCGGCCTGCAGGTATCGCCTCAACCTAACCCTGTGCTATCACACATGACCAGTAAACACCTCCAGGCTTGTCTTCATCTGTTATAGGGTCCTGGACGCGGCCTGCAGATATCGCCTCAACCTAACCCTGTGCTATCACACATGACCAGTAAACACCTCCAGGCTTGTCTTCATCTGTTATAGGGTCCTGGACGCGGCCTGCAGATATCGCCTCAACTAAACGATGGACTATCAGACATTACTATTGCACACATTTGAGCTTGTCTCGATGCAGGACAGGACTCTGGATTTGACCTTCAGATTTCGCCGCAAGCTGACCGCGGGCTATCAGACATGACTCTTGAACACTCATTCACTGTGGCGCTACAGACCTTGTAGGACCCGGGCCTCTGCCACCATCCTGCTCCACTGCTATCGTAGGCAAATCAATGAAGATAACCAGACGGCCGGGATGGTTAAGTATTGAACAGTTTCCGTTATTTAATTTATTAATGAATCAGATTCGGGCACGGCATCTGCTCTTGCCGTTCTATTCCAGAAGTTGAATTTAAATTCATAACTACCAAAGAATAAATACAAATTCCATAAAATATTTTTAAAAATTAAGTTTATTATCTGTCATCAATATGGCGGTTTCTCAATTTTATTCATTTTTGGCTTGGATGCATATTGAGTAAATGTAGGTAGGGAATGTAATGATAAAGAAAAGGAGTCCATAAAGGAGAAGAAGAACAGTCTTTTGGATAGAAGAAGAGGGAGGTAATGAAGGAGGTGTAAAGTTGGCAAGACTTCCTTGGCACGGATCCAACATGGCAGCCATGGTCTCGCATTTCCCTCTCTCTTGATTAGCCTCTCTACCGCAGGTAGCGCTGTAGTAGCTCTCCTCCCGCTTTTATTGCTAATCGCCTACTCCAGTCGCTCTCTCTCACTCTCTCTCTCTCTCTCTCTCTCTCTCTCTCTCTCTCTCTCTCTCTCTCTCTCTCTCTCTCTCTCTCTCACACACACACACACCCACACACACAGGTTTTTTTTTGTTTTTTAACCTAAGCTACTTACCATTTTTTTAGGACATATTTATCATTGTAATCGGTCCATTTCTGATAAATTTGCTCAAGGAACGCACTTCCTATGAGAAATACTATTCTATTTCTTTCAATGGCACTCGCAAAACGAATCACAAGTCTAAAAAATATCTGGAAATCGAGATAAATTGTAATAACTCTAATAAATATTATAATGAAGAATCATCGGAGTTCCTGAAAAAGAGGATTTAACGTCTCGTAAAATATGTAAAATTATAAAACGGCTCTTGCTAATTGTGTTAAACGCAAATAAACATATATTTGATTTCGCAAATATAAATACCAGAGACATAGAAGGGAAAGTAGTGAAACGTAAAATCAAAGAAAATAAAAACGTTCTAAAAAAAAGGAAAAACGTTTTTACATTAAAAAATTCCGACTCGCAGGAAATGCGTCATCTTAGCGCGGTTACGTACATCTCGAAGAAATGGAATAGATTAGCATCACAAATCACAGGAAACTGACAGTAGCTAACTTACACAGAAGCGGATAATTCTCAATCTGTATAAGTCAATACAATTATGTACTGAAAACGTACTTACTCTTCGACTACTGCTGAGAAGGCTCTATTCTAAACAACCAAAAATTCGTTGTCACTTTAAGTACCCCCAGGGATGCCCATATTTCACACCGGTATTCCGAGTTGAAGTGACTATTTCCATCAATTCGACGACAATATTTCCTAGGTTCCTTCCTTTACCAAACCATTTCTTCCAAATCTCCTTCCTATATTTACAACCTCCTGCAGTTTAAATCTGCTGTCCATTCCCGTGGTACCCGCTCCCGTCCCTCCGATCTCTATCCTCCAACTCATAAAACAGCCTTCTTCGACCGTTCCTTCATCTCCCGAGCCTCCTCCTTCTGGAACTCTATCCCTCTTTCCATTCGACACTCTCCTTCCTTACCTGTCTTTAAATCCCGCCTCTTTGCTTTTCTCCTATCCTCCCAGGAAGACGCTTCTTAAAATTTCACCACCAGGAAGACCTGATTACCTTTGTAAATTATATTGCTGTTTTTTTCTCGTGTTTATGCATTTTCCTAGTTTATATCTTTTTATAGCCCCCATTCCTTTAATATTTATTCAACTTTTTAATATTTATTTGTTTATTTAAACTCTTTAATTTTATTCCCATCCCCCTCTGAACATTGTATCATCATTGCCCCATTCCAATGAATGTACATATTTACTTATATTTCATTTTATTATTTAAGGCTTCACATATAATATTTGTATTAGTTGCTTTCTTTGTTTTGTTCTTTTATACTTTTGTTTTTCTTTATTCATATTTATATTTTTAGGTTAATTTCTTTATTGTTTATTTTGTACTTATTTTTATTCTTATGGGATGAAGTCCCAGAATAAAGTTTTTTTTTTTCATTCATTCATTCAAAGTATCTTGTTTTACTAGCAAATTTGTTTTACTGTTATAATCAACTGTAAATATGTGCTTCATGGCGAATAAAATTCCATTCTGTCGTGGGTTAAATCTTTCTATAAAATAAGAAATAACGATAACTACAGTTGGAGGCTATGAGGAAGGTTATATAGATAGGAGAATTCAAAACAAACTACGTCATCATGATTAGCCACCTTTAACTTTCGCCGTTTCTTAGCTTATTTCACTACAATACTAATTTTAATGATAAATGAATTTTAAAACAAGAAACAATCAATTAAAAAGTGAGATAAACAAAGAGAAAACCCCTTTCAAAACAAACACTTTTTAAGTTTTAAGCGCTTATATCTCTGATTGACGTTGACCCATCGAATATTGCTTCAGAACGTTTTTTGTAGAGAATTTAGTAAGCATTCGAATGGTCACCTTGCACTTACCACGATTTCCCAACCGTTATCGAGATATTTACGAAAAATGTATGAAGATCCTAAAACTTTTCATGTCTATTAATAAAATAATTTTTTTCGCATACCTTCTTAACTCCAAATATAACCAAAATTTAAACATCTTAGTTGGGATTAATTTCCAAGATGTAGAAAATATTTCAATTGAATCCCGCGATTCTAAGTACTCACAAAAAAATAATGAATACAAAAACATTTTTTCCACTTTTCTCAGAAACGGTTACAGATATTGCCTTAAAAATGGTTTCATTCGTTTTCTTATGTTAAGAAACCTATAAAACACGTACCTTCAAGCATATGAACTCAAAAACGTAAGCGTTACGATTTTTTTGTGCGAATTTTGCCCCAAACACTATCTTGCCGTGGGCGGATTCTGCTGGTTAACGAACTTGACTTTTCAAATTAGATGAAAGATTTTCTGTACCAAATTTCATCCATTTTTGAGCTTGCTAGAGCGTTAAAGCATATATATATATATATATATATACAAATTTGAACCACCTATATATTCGTGATCTATAGGGTCTGAAACGAGAAAGTTTCTAGTCGGCACTTCTGGATTGCGTCGTGAGATCAACCTCATAAGCGGGTTCTCCCTATGGAGATAGGGAGTAACCGCGCTAAAACCATATCATGATATTTAAATAATATATATACTGTTTAGTTTATACAATAAAGTATAAAACTTTTAATCTCCAAATAATTACAAAAAAATATTTTTAAATTCAGTATAAAACACCAATGTCAGTACTAAATCGATGTTACAAACAGCTGCTTAAAGGCATTTATATATACACATTTATATAAATAATCCTTAGTTATGGTGTCTGTATGAATGTAACCAAAATTTAAAAATCTTAGTTTGAATGAATTTTTTTTTTTTTTTTTATTTTTTTTTTTTATTTATGATCGACCGTAACTAAGGCGACTCGCTCAGAACAAAAATTACATATATAATATACATACAAAAATTACATATATAATATACATACAAAAATTACATATATAATATACATACAAAAATTACATATATAATATACATACAAAAATGACATATAATTAAATCTAATCTCATTTTACACATTTTTGTCCAAATATACAAATGGAAATTTATTGGTTAGTAATTCATTACACATCTATTTATAAGAGAGTACAATATTACAATATACTTGAATATATGAAAAATCAATATTATAATAATGCATACAATTTATACAAATAATAAATTAAGTTTAGAGTATTTTACAAGGTTGCAAGTTAATGGGTTTCATGGTCCTGTTATAATTTGTTTAGTTCAATATCTCATCGATATATTTGCTTCCATCGCCGAGTAATTCAGTCATATTGTAAGGTAAGTCATAGTTTTGTCGCTGTAAATATTCAGTAAGTATGTGCTTTATAGTCAGCGGTGTGTTACACTGTGTACATGTCGGTCTGTCCTTGAATGAAATTCAAAGTTGTAGAAAAAATGTCAACTGAGTCCAACGATTCTAAGGCTGCACCTATTACTCCCGATCCGATCCGATCCGATTTCATTTGGCCAACAACGGCCGACGTAAGTGTCTACATGGGTCCGGACCCGATCTAATCAGATTTAGTTACAGCTCGTCAGTAACGACCTCGTAGTGAAGTGAAAATGAGTAATTATTTAAGAAATGCCACCTAATAAGCATAGAAACCCTCGATTAGGTTGAATGTTGGAGGTATTCATATTTTAAAGCTGTCGGTCTCCAGCCTCGGTCGAGAGAGGTTGTCCTTACTGTGCTCTTGGCTCCACCGGCAAGCTTTGAGATATTTTATTGCTAAGTTCAGGTATCAAATATCACAGAAAGTACGACAGTCGACATTCAAGCAAAATTGTCTACAAGAAAACAGAATATTGACATAGAAAACGTAACTATACAAGACATAAAAAAAGAACTAGTTGTTACTATACAAGAAACATGGCAAGAATACTGGACAAACATACAAAACAACAAACTCAGAGAAATCAAAAATACTATATACGAATGGAGCTCTAGTAGCCGAAGAAATAGACGAGAAGAGGTTATACTATGTAGACTACGCATAGGACACACTTTACTAACTCACTCTTATTTAATGACAAATAAAGAACAACCCATTTGCAGACAGTGTAACGTTCCAATGACAATAAAATACTTACTAACGGAATGCAGAATACTAGAACAACTAAAACTACCTTACAACTTACAGGAACTACTGACAGAGGGTAGCCCCTTCATCAACGATATATTTACATTTTTAAAACAACACAACCTACACACAAAAATTTGATTCCAGGAAAAAATTTAGATAATATTTCGAGGGTATAATAATAATCTGATTTCAATTAATTTTTTTTTGTACCATTAATTAATGTTAGTAGTATTAGTCATATGTATGTATATATAAGTCATGTGTATGTAAATATAATATCTATATTGTAATAAGCAATACTGTAAATAATGTTAGCCCCTATTTCTTATTCTTAACACTTTTGTAATATTTAGTTCCATAAATTTCTACTTTTGTATATTGTATATTTTGTTTTGTAATTTAAAAAGAACAAGTCACCTTCGTTGCGAAGCTCTGAAAAATAAATAAATAAAATAAAAAAAATCATATTTTAAAATTATTTATAAGAAAGTTAGCTAGAAGGTTATAATAATTAGATGGTAATATTTTATTAGCTTTAATTTTTAAAAAATTGCATTGAAATCAGTTAAGATATAGAGGCTGTAGACCTTTTTGAAACACAATATGTGGTTTGGCGCCATTTTCCTTCATCGGTCCGAAATCGGTCTAGAAACAAACAAGTTCGGAAGGATCCGATCGGGTCCGGACCTTAAAAAAAATTAAGGGGGTACCTTGGTGCTTAATGGCCCTATCAGTCGAACCGGCAAAAGCATACCTCTACAGTATCTGCCCCTCAGGGCCCTCGTGGCCTGTTATGGGACTGATTTATATATATATATATATATATATATATATATATATATATATATATATATATATATATATAAATTTGAACCACTGTTATTTCCGTGATCTATAGGTTCTGAAACGTGAAAGTTTCTAGTCGGTAGGGACAACTTCATACGGTCAATCTCATCATGCAGGGACAGAGGAAATGCGCTAACAACTGCCCGAATGTATCGATTGTTAGTCCCTTATTGAATGGGCAATTAATTCCGTATCGATTTTCTTTAAGAGATACAGGGGTACCGCAGTCATTGTTTGCTCGGAGCTAACCCTAATGTAGAAGAGGTAGCCCTTCCTTCATCCCCTTTGCTTTCATTGTATCCACCTAGGACAAGAAAAACACTCTGCAGGCTTGGAACTCTCAGGGTTTCCCTTGGAGAATAAAAAAGAAAAACAGAGAAAAGCCGGAAAGGATAAAATATTCCAGCGGAATAAGGGGGAAGGGGGTTGTCATAGCCTTAACGCCTGCACAAACAACTAAAAACACATCAGAGAAAGGGCAGAGGTCCGAGGGGTAGAAATTCATATATTCTAAGATGGCGGCGACGGGCGTCTTTATCATATATAGGGCCGGCCTTCCTCGATGAATATATACAATTTTAGGGGGGCCTCGGCTTGGTAAAGCCCCCCCCCATAATCTCTCTTATCATCCCTCTCCGATTCCCGGGCTTTTTTATCCCGCCTTTTCTTCAGGGGTGTGACAGTTTTCCCAAGCAGTCTTGGTAGTATCTCTACATCTGGCAAATCGCCATGCTAATGGTTCAAGCTTTTAAAATATTCGGTAGACCAGTTGCTTTTATGGTAATTAGTGGTTAAATGTTGAATGAAACGCACCCAATATAATAAATTCTCAAATATTCATATAAAAAATTCTCAAATATTCATGATAAATAATAAATTCTCAAATATTCATATAAAAAATTCTCAAATATTCATAATAAATAATAAATTCTTAAATATTCATATAAAAAATTCTCAAATATTCATAATAAATAATAAATTCTCAAATATTCATATAAAAAATTCTCAAATATTCATATAAAAAATTCTCAAATATTCATATAAAAAATTCTCAAATATTCATATAAAAAATTCTCAAATATTCATATAATAAATTCTCAAATATTCATATAAAAAATTCTCAAATATTCATATAATAAATTCTCAAATATTCATATAAAAAATTCTCAAATATGTAATCGGACCTTACCGCGTTTTTCCTTCCCTCCATAGAGAGCAAACTCGCTTATGAAGTTGACCTCATGACGCAATATGTTAGTGCCTCAGTTAGTGTGACCACAAAAATAACGCTGGTCTTACATATATATATATATGGGTGTGTCAGTGTGTGTGTAGCAGCTGGTTCAAAAAGGGACCGATTTTTATGAAATTTGGTACAAATATACATTGTGTGATTAGTGTCCGAATTTCGCACACTAAATAATAATTAACGAACTTAACATTTAAAAACGTGCAAGGAGTTTTTGGGCCGATTTCTTCAAAAAAGATCATTTTTGAAGCAGCTTGAGAGCAACTAGACAAATATATATATATATATATATATATATATATATATATATATATTATACTTATATTATATTAAAAAGGAAAATCAATCAAAGTTATACTGTAACAGTATGACTTAGTAATAATGTAAAAATCGGTAAAAATTTAAGTTGGGGGAACCATACGCAGCTTAAAACTGTTAAAAGTTAGGTTAGAAAAAAAAATGGCTTCTAGGAGCAGTCTTGCTAAACTCCACTCAGTGTTGCCCCTTTTTCTTCAATATAAATTAATAAAATTGATCTTAATCAGCATGCAGTTTTTGTATATATAGATATAGATAATATATATTCACAGAATACAAAACCTGTTTCATTAAAAAGTTAAATAATAAATTCGGTCATAGTTAGTGCAAAAAAAGCAAAAATAAATTAGAAACCAAACAATTAATATTAAAATCTAATAATGCACATGAAGTTAAAGAATAGAAAAAAAAATCTTCCTATGGGGCGACTCGGACTTATCGGCAAGCAGACATGGGAAAGCAGGAGTGGAGGGGATAGGATATTTAGCTATGGACTTCACTAGTCAAACAACTGACAATATGACACAGATGGTAGAATGATGTTCTGTAACAGAACATAGAACAGAACTTCTGTTACGGTCCGTCTTGGGGAATATCTCATTTATCAAAGTTGACGATTTCTCACAATTCACTCTTTTTTTTTAATTTACTGTTCGGGTTCACAGTTTCGAACCTATGACTCCCGAACTCTGAGTCCTAGTCAATTTTGACCTAGCCTATGACACTCCCCGGATCAAGACCTACCTGTGTGCCAAGGTTGGTCAAAATCGATCAAACGGAACGGATTTCTATTTGCTATTGCTCCTTCCTTTTCTCTTTTGAAGTTTTAATTAAGTAAATTGGTCAAACGTTTAGTTTAAGGAACCAAATGACAAACAGCTGAATCTACTATATATTTGTGTATACCACTCACTCACTGACCTATCATCGCCCAGCCTGAAAACACTCACTCACTCACTGACCTATCATCACCCACCCTGAAAACACTCACTCACTCACTCACTGACCTATCATCGCCCAGCCTGAAAACACTCACTCTCTCACTCACTGACCTATCATCGCCCAGCCTCAAAACACTCACTCACTGACCTATCATCGCCCAGCCTGAAAACACTCACTCACTCACTCACTGACCTATCATCGCCCAGCCTGAAAACACTCACTCACTGACCTATCATCGCCCAGCCTGAAAACACTCGCTAAGAAAGGACTTTTGGATATTCGAATTTTTAAGTATTTTTAGAGGGAATTTTTATTTGTTAGAGAGCAGGCAAGCCTGGGCAGCAAGCGTTGCTAGGACGATAACAGCTGTTAGCGTACTGTATCTATTTGTTTAGAGAGCAGGCAAGCCTAGGCAGCAAGCGTTGCTAGGACGATAACAGCTGTTAGCGTACTGTATCTATTTGTTTAGAGAGCAGGCAAGCCTAGGCAGCAAGCGTTGCTGGGACGATAACAGCTGTTAGCGTACTGTATCTATTTGTTTAGAGACCAGGCAAGCCTAGGCAGCAAGCGTTGCTAGGACGATAACAGCTGTTAGCGTACTGTATCTATTTGTTTAGAGAGCAGGCAAGCCTAGGCAGCAAGCGTTGCCAGGACGATAACAGCTGTTAGCGTACTGTATCTATTTGTTTAGAGAGCAGGCAAGCCTAGGCAGCAAGCGTTGCTAGGACGATAACAGCTGTTAGCGTACTGTATCTATTTGTTTAGAGACCAGGCAAGCCTAGGCAGCAAGCGTTGCTAGGACGATAACAGCTGTTACCGTACTGTATCTATTTCATAATATTATTTCTATTTGAGGTTAATTTCAACTATGATGGCAGACCTTCGAGAAAATTATACTTTGATTACTTATCAATTGAAGAATTACATATAGCATGACGGGAATCCTACTATAATAAACTGCACAACATTATATATATATATATATATATATATATAGTAGCGTTAATTTTGATGATACATTATTTAAAGTAATAAAATAACTACTTATCTGCCGTGAGGAAGCACGGGTATTCGGCTAGTTTGTTTGTTTTTTGTTTTTTACGGCGCATCGACATAATTCTTGGCCATTAGCGCCGAGATCCAGGGTGCAACCAGGAATTTTGTCAGCGAGCCCTGAGATGAGAAAATGTCTGGCGCCGGTGGGGATCGAACCCACCATCTCCCGCTTATGAATCTAGCTCGTTAGCCACTAGACCACGGGAGACCCAGCTAGTTTTATGTATATATATATATATCTACTATATATTTGTCAAATACCACTCACTCACTCACTCACTCACTCACTCACTCACTCATCTATCAACGCCCAGCCCAAACCGCTCGACAGAAAATTTTGAAATTTTGCATGGACACTCCCTATATAACGTAGGCGCTCGCTAAGAAAGGATTTTTTGATATTCGTATTTTTAAGCATTTTTAGGGGGGTTTAAAGTTTGAGTTGGTTAGAGAAGGCAAGCCTAGGCAGCCTGCGTTGCTAGGACGATAAAGAACAGCTGTTACCATACATTATCTATTTCATAGTATTATTTTTAATTGAGGTAAATTTCAACTATGATGGCAGTCCTTGAATTACTAGAAATAAACTGTCACTCATAGAGTTTTAATTTCGTTTCTTTTCTCCCTGTTCCCGTCAGATAGGCCTGCCATATTTTTGGAGAGTTAACCCGGGACATATTAATATGGGATGGGCTTACCAGGGGGGGGGGGGTTGAGAATAAAAACAGTACAAATTATAAGCAAAATGGTTGGTGAGTTTTAAGCCTAGCATGTAACGGGAAGGGGGGAACCTGAACTGTTAGTCTACCCAAACCTTAAAAATAAGAACGGAACGTTTTTGGCTACTTGATTTTCTTAAAAAAATCTCTCAGCCAAATAGTAGTGTCTGGCAGCTGGCAGCGCTGTGCAGGTAGTTCCAGCGTTTTACAGTTAGATTACTTCTCATTTCTTTGACACTGTGAGCAGTAGTAACAATGTTGATTGTAGAAAAGTAACCGATTTATAAAAGATTCTTATTAACATGAATTCATTACTTTTCACATCTTACAGCCTTTTCCGGGACATTGATAAAACTGGGCGGGACACCGAAACAATTCGGTCCCGGTCAAACCGTGATGTATGGCATATCCTTAGGTTTTCCAGGCGAGGTAATAATATCCGGAACCCTTGCACAGCCTCCTCGCCTATAACCTTGGTAATACTCGTAAATATATTGGGTGTTACTTCTTGGAAACATAAACTTTTAAATTTTAACGCCCATTGAATAAAATATAGTATGACGGGAACCGTGCTGTAATAAACTGCACAGAATTGTATAGTAACGTAATTTTAATGAAACATTATTTAACGCAATAAAATAACTACTTATCTGCCGTGACGAAGCACGGGTATTCAGCTAGTATATATATATATATATATATATATATATATATATATACACACACACACACACATATATATATATATATACGAGTATAGCTTCTATCTTGATGAGATGAACGATCTAATTTAGATAGTGAAATATTGACTTAGAAGTGATATTTATTTATCAATACTGTGATATTTATACAGTGGAATACATCCATGTACAAGACTTTTGCTTTCAGAAGGAATTATACCTTGAGAAAGAAATGCTAAAGAAAAAAATACATGTCTTTGCTCTGTTTCCTCCGGAGAGAATTGGTTTTATTGGGCGTTGGATACGTCCATATTCCATGAGACGTCGAAGGGGAGGTTTGATCGGTCCTTTGATCTCGCCGCTTTCCTATTCCAGAAGGAGGCTCCATTGATTGGTTAGATCTTGGAGGACCCCCACCGACAAACAGGCCCGGGATGCACTTAGATTCCCAAAGCAGGAGGGTGATCGGCGGCCGGAATATTTCATAGGCTTGCATAAGTAATGTAGATTCGGTTGAAGTTGGGTTTTTTTTTTTTTTTTTTTGGAGGAGGTGGATATAATATTGTTTCTGTTAAGGATTACCTTTCCACAGTCTTATCAAAAGAAACTAAACGATTATCTGATAAGGAAACAGGTTAAAATCCCAAGCCCGCTGTGTTTGAGGTTTAGCGATATGCTCGTGAAAAAAAAGAAAAAAAAAAAAAAAAAATCTTTTAGTCCACACAGAGGGGCTTGTAAAAAGAATGGGGTTTAGAAATATAGACGGGCGTAGCCTATATTTATTGGGATGGGATCTATATTTTTTTTAATGTGCATAAACGACAAAACAAGTACAGTCCCAGAATATTATATTTCATTAGGAGTCGTAATAAAACAATAAGTACCGAAAGTGACCTTTGCTGCATCGATTATCGGCTTTTATTCTCATTTCGCTCTAAACTCAAGAGGAAAATAATTTTAAAATGTCTAAAGTCCTATAGCAAAGTACTAGAATTTTCAGTCTGGCTCTGAGAAGTGGGGGCCCGGCTCTGAGAAGTGGGGGCCCGGCTCTGAGAAGTGGGGGCCCGTGATCTGGTCCTGGGCCCGGCTCTGAGATGTGGCTGCCCTGCACACAGAACAGTCAGTCGAAAAAGAATATGCTATGTCTGACGAACAGAAACCCTATTTTTTCACAGGCGATAGTGTGCAGATGGCAATTTTTAATCTAGAACAAAAAACTTAAATGATTTTGAACAAAGAAGGTACAATCTAGTAAAGTAGGTACGTAGGATTTTTAAGAATCATCAATTTTTTTTTTTTTTCGAAAATGGTGAACAATACTTCATTTTCTATTAAAAAGTCCGTTCATTTTCTAAAAAAAGTTGATCAGATGAAAATTGAATGCGCCAGCATATCGCCTGATTTGAAAAACATAGTTTTGTCATAGTTTATGTATTTAAATGTTCATATTTTCTTTTTAATTTTTGTTTTTTATAACTTATTCTAATTAATATTAAAATATACATATTGATGAAATACTTGTGATTTAATTTAAATCAAATTTAATACCTTTTTCCCCACATAAACGCTCTTGGATATCATAATTGCTTAGTTTAGGAAGTATTTAAGCCCTTAACCAAAAATATGGTAACAAAAATGTAGTATTACCCCTTAAATGTTCATGTTCATGTTAAATGTTTTTAATTTTCATTTCTCGGCTTGTGCGTTACAAAATCATTGTTGAAAAACATATTTTTTTTTTATAGAAATATTCTGACCGAACTGTCAATGATTACTAGCTCAAAAACTTACATTAAAAAAATATTTATTCTTCCAACATATAATTACTCTAAATACAAACAAACAGATGTTTTAAGAGAGGAAATGTGAGAAGGGGGGGGAGGGTAATATGATGAAGAGTAACAAACGCGGCGGCCATCTTGGCTACCCCCAGCATTAATAATTTAGCGCCCCCCCCCTTCCAATGTTTATAGAGCAAACAGCTCTCGCAGGCATTAACTAATTACCTGGGGAAAGGTCATGAAATATTTTCCGAGCTTTCTGCGCGGTAATTTACCTGGAATTAGTGTTCTGGATTTTAAGTATTTATGTAGAAGCTGATTCAGAGTTAATAGGATGGATAGCAGGACTGAAGGGAACAAAGGGAATGAATTAATAAAATAACGCATAAAATGAATGTATTGCATGAAGCCATTACATTAACGCATTTTTTACGGCGCACAGTAATCCGTTTTCATTAATCTTGGTGCAAAATGTCTACTGTTTATTTGTAGCAAATGCTTGTTATATTTTTTTCTAGAGTATCCCTGAGATGTATTTATGAAGTTTTTTTTTTATTTTTTTGGCAAGTCGTTTAACAACACCAAAGTACCAAATATGGTGGTTACGGAGGTCTTCGTTTAGGGGTTTTCATAGCAGGCGAGAGGAAGTTCATTGTGTCACTCACTTATTTTTTGTATAAATTCCTATTACTTATTACAAATCTATCGGATAAAATGTAATTATTAGAGCAATAAAAGTATTTATATTGTTAAATTGTATAGACTAAAACACTCCCAAAATAAGACCTTCTCTTTACTAGTAAGTTGGTTTTCCAGAAGGTATGAAAAAAAAATCCAAAACCAGCGCCCACGATGAGACTTATCATAGGTAGTAGGCTATGACGACGACTGGGTCATTAGCGCCGACATCCATGGAGCGGCAAGGAACCTTCTCAACGAGTCCTGAGATGAGAAAAATTCCAGCGCCGAAGTGACTCCAACCCCTGTCTCCCGCACGAAAATCTAAGGCGTTAGGCACTAGACTACAGGGAGAACCTTGAACGCATTACATTTAATAAAATAACGCATTAAAAAGCTGGGTTATGTACTATCCCCCAAAAAAAGTTTCAGGCCCCTCCCAAAAACAGTTTACCAATGAAAGTTATGATATCATAATATTAGGCTAAGTTTTAGGCTCTTAATGCCTTGTCAAGAACCTAAAAATACCATCTCACTTATTTCTGCATTTCCAACTTGGTCAGTTTTCGTTACATGATGGTCACTATAACGATCGGATTTATTATAAATGTCAGACATTTAAAGATTCAGGGGTCGTTCCCTTAGCGTAACGATTCGGAAATATTATAAGCTCTTTGGTGACTGAAAACGATCAGGTTTGTAAGAACTCTATGTAATTTAAAGCGTCCACGGCCGTATGTAAGTCATGACGGAAAATACATCTTATTTATTGAAAGAAACCACACCTAAACTAATGTAACATACTCTACAAACATTCAGAAATTATAAGCTAAAATATTGCGAGGATAGAAGCAGTTCAAAAATACCTCAGTGCACACGTGAAATTTTCTACCAAGTCATAAACAGCAATCTCAGACACCCTTAATATAATACATGGAGTAATCAAAAGTGCTTGTCGTATTGGTAATGGTTTGTTTCTTGTACAACAATAATTAAATACAAAAGTGCTTGTCGTATTGCTAATGGTTTGTTTCTTGTACAACAATAATTAAATACAATAGTGCTTGTCGTATTGGTAATGGTTTGTTTCTTGTACAACAATAATTAAATACAAAAGTGCTTGTCGTATTGCTAATGGTTTGTTTCTTGTACAACAATAATTAAATACAATAGTGCTTGTCGTATTGGTAATGGTTTGTTTCTTGTACAACAATAATTAAATACAAAAGTGCTTGTCGTATTGGTAATGGTTTGTTTCTTGTACAACAATAATTAAATGCAAAAGTGCTTGTCGTATTGGTAATGGTTTGTTTCTTGTACAACAATAATTAAATACAATAGTGCTTGTCGTATTGGTAATGGTTTGTTTCTTGTACAACAATAATGAAATACAATAGTGCTTGTCGTATTGGTAATGGTTTGTTTCTTGTACAACAATAATTAAATACAATAGTGCTTGTCGTATTGGTAATGGTTTGTTTCTTGTACAACAATAATTAAATACAATAGTGCTTGTCGTATTGGTAATGGTTTGTTTCTTGTACAACAATAATTAAATACAAAAGTGCTTGTCGTATTGGTAATGGTTTGTTTCTTGTACAACAATAATTAAATGCAAAAGTGCTTGTCGTATTGGTAATGGTTTGTTTCTTGTACAACAATAATTAAATACAATAGTGCTTGTCGTATTGGTAATGGTTTGTTTCTTGTACAACAATAATGAAATACAATAGTGCTTGTCGTATTGGTAATGGTTTGTTTCTTGTACAACAATAATTAAATACAACAGTGCTTGTCGTATTGGTAATGGTTTGTTTCTTGTACAACAATAATTAAATACAATAGTGCTTGTCGTATTGGTAATGGTTTGTTTCTTGTACAACAATAATTAAATACAAAAGTGCTTGTCGTATTGGTAATGGTTTGTTTCTTGTACAACAATAATGAAATACAATAGTGCTTGTCGTATTGGTAATGGTTTGTTTCTTGTACAACAATAATTAAATACAATAGTGCTTGTCGTATTGGTAATGGTTTGTTTCTTGTACAACAATAATTAAATACAATAGTGCTTGTCGTATTGGTAATGGTTTGTTTCTTGTACAACAATAATTAAATACAAAAGTGCTTGTCGTATTGGTAATGGTTTGTTTCTTGTACAACAATAATTAAATACAATAGTGCTTGTCGTATTGGTAATGGTTTGTTTCTTGTACAACAATAATTAAATACAATAGTGCTTGTCGTATTGGTAATGGTTTGTTTCTTGTACAACAATAATTAAATACAAAAGTGCTTGTCGTATTGGTAATGGTTTGTTTCTTGTACAACAATAATTAAATGCAAAAGTGCTTGTCGTATTGGTAATGGTTTGTTTCTTGTACAACAATAATTAAATACAATAGTGCTTGTCGTATTGGTAATGGTTTGTTTCTTGTACAACAATAATGAAATACAATAGTGCTTGTCGTATTGGTAATGGTTTGTTTCTTGTACAACAATAATTAAATACAATAGTGCTTGTCGTATTGGTAATGGTTTGTTTCTTGTACAACAATAATTAAATACAATAGTGCTTGTCGTATTGGTAATGGTTTGTTTCTTGTACAACAATAATTAAATACAAAAGTGCTTGTCGTATTGGTAATGGTTTGTTTCTTGTACAACAATAATTAAATACAAAATGACTGTGTCACTTTCATTGATCGAGATATTGCAATAAAAATTCGCAGGCGTACCAATAATATACCTACAATGAGGTGTAGATAGTTAGCCGTCGAGGTGATAAGCAATCAGGGATTAGTTGGGATTCGGCTAGGAAACAACAATACGATTCTTGTAAAAATCTGTATTAAGGACGTTTCGGCTACTCGTAAGGCTACCGTGAGCAATGAATACCAGGGGTGGTGAAAGACCAAAGTTAGCCTATGATAAAAAAGTCCAACTCGCAGGAACTGCGTCATCTTAGCGCGGTTACATACATCTCGAAGAAATGGAATAGATTAGCATCACAAATCACAGGAAACTGACAGTAGCCAACTTACACAGAAGCGGATAATTCTTAATCTGTATAAGTCAATACAATTATGTACTGAAAACGTACTTACATACATAAGTACGTTTTCAGTACATAATTGTATTGACTTATATAGATTCGTTTTACTGTTATAATCAACTGTAAATATGTGCTTCATGGCGAATAAAATTCCATTCTGTCGTGGGTTAAATCTTTCAATAAAATAAGAAATAACGGTAACTTCAGTTGGAGGCTATGAGGAAGGTTATATAGATAGGAGAATTCAAAACAAACTATGCATACGTCATCATGATTAGCCTCAGCCATCTTGTTTACCACAGCCACTCCAAACTTATTACCAATACCTTTCACCGTTTCTTAGCTTGTTTTACTACAATACTAATTTTACTGATAAATGCAATTTAAAACAAAAAACAACCAATTAAAAAGTGAGACAAACAAAGAGAAAAACCCTTTTAAGCGCTTATATCTTTGATTGACGTTGCCCCATCGAATGTTGCTTCAGAACCTTTTTTGTAGAGAATTTAGTAAGCATTCGAATGGTCACCTTCCACTTACCACGATTTCCCAACCGTTATCGTGATATTTACGAAAAATATATGAAGATCCGAAAACTTTTAATGTCTATTAATAAAATATTTTATGGTCACTTAACGTTTTCACCACGGTCACTTAACTGCTAACTTTGGTCTTTCTCCGCCCCTGGCATTCAATGCTGACAAAAACTACCAAAGTGTAGCGGAAAAGTTCATAATACAGACTTTCACAAAAATCGAATTGATGTTTCCTAGCTGAATCCCAACTATTCCCTGAGTGCCTAAAAAAAAAGTTGTTAAACATGAGCAACATTGGACTTTTCGCATAATTTCTCAACACTAGATTTACCAGAGCAGTCATTTTTACTGGTCGTGCAATTTTAATTCAAAATTCCTACTACATATAACATTTGCCTTCTTAAATGATGTTATAACTTTTGTAGCTATAAGTAGAGAATTCATTTAATGAACTTACTGTTACTTTATATATATATATATATATATATATATATATATATATATATATATATATATATATTAGTAACAAATATATGTTTTGTTATTGACATTTATTCCAGTACAAGGTCTGGTAAATCTAGTGTTAAACGTCTCTAAAATCGTTGCGAAACCTTGATAAGTAGATGGCATACCTATAGATACCATGGCATGCAGACTGCAACGTACCTATAGATACCATGGCATGCAGACTGCAACATACCTATAGATACCATGGCATGCAGACTGCAACATACCTATAGATACCATGGCATGCAGACTGCAACATACCTATAGATACCATGGCATGCAGACTGCAACATACCTATAGAAACCATGGCATACAGACTGCAACATACCTATAGATACCATGGCATACTGAGTGCAACGTACCTATAGACACCATGGCATACAGACTGCAACATACCTATAGATACCATGGCATACAGGCTGCAACATACCTATAGATACCATGGCATGCAGACTGCAACATACCTATAGAAACCATGGCATACAGACTGAAACATACTTATAGACACCATGGCATTCAGTCTGCAACATACCTATAGACACCATGGCATACAGACTGCAACATACCTATAGATACCATGGCATACTGAGTGCAACGGACCTATAGACACCATGGCATACAGACTGCAACATACCTATAGATACCATGGCATACAGACTGCAACATACCTATAGATACCATGGCATACAGGCTGCAACATACCTATAGATACCATGGCATGCCGACTGCAACATACCTATAGAAACCATGGCATACAGACTGCAACTTACCTATAGATACCATGGCATACTGAGTGCAACATACCTATAGATGCCCTGCAAATGCAATCTTCCGCATAACGCTATGGATCCATATTCTTCTCAATCATTTCTATCTGAATTGATGTTACTTCCATCATATAGAAAAGAAAAATGTCCCAACACAGCGAGAGCTTAGGTGTTTTTTCACACGCTCCTATTCCACATACTTCTCTCAAGAGCAAACATTTTATACCTCTCTGGCGAGCTCTATACGATCGAGTAAAGGATCGATAATGGGATATAAATGGAAGGCATTTTGTCCCGAAGAGAAAGAGTAGGCCCCATTGAGGACCACTTGGTAACATTTGCTGAGAAAACAGCCCAAGAAAAATATGATTTAGCTACAACATTTTTATTTCTTTGAACATTCTTTTTAAGAATTGGAGATCTGAAGGATGTCATTTATTTATGAGATACTCGAAAAGAATTTACTTTCGTATTTTAGTCATAATGCTTAGGTTTCCATAAACATCAAAATCCAGACAAAAGTATTAAGTAAGCTAATTAACTAGAGCTTAGAATTGTTAGCCAACTAAAACGCCATTACACCAAAAAAAAATATTTTTTCTGAACTACTTGATCCTGTTTAGTTAATTTTATGTAATATGTTTGACGATCAAATACATAAATAAAAATACATAGCTTGCTCAAAGTCTGTAACAGTTTCATTCTCCAATACAGAAATCACCAAGAGGTACATTTTACAGCTTCTTTGCTTGCTGAATGTTAGAATAACCCCTTGGAGTAACAGCATTGATGGTGAGTGAATATCTTGGTTACATTCTGGAAGGGTTACTTACATTACCCCTGCGGCCATAGAGGTCCGGAGACCTGGTGAGTCACAGCATCCGAATCCATACCCTCCTACCTCTTTGGGGTGCTCACCCTCCCTTGCACGCTCTCTGTAGACATTTATCATAATTAGTTTGCTTTCAGGCCCTCTTCAACCAACCGTTTAAATCATATATTTTTAATCTCCCCCGTCAGAAATGATCGACTCGCCTCAGGACCAGCCTCTTTTCGACAGATGCCACTCCTTAAATATAGTTTCACTCGACTAACATCTAAATCCAGTTATGTTTATAAACATGGAAAAAGCTACAAAGCTAGAGGTCAAAATCACTGAATTTAACCTACATTTTCCTTATGAGGTTTCCAATTTGTACAAACGTAGGCCCTTTTAAAAGATAGAATATCGCTCGCGGAATTAATGACTTGAGTTAAGCCCGTGAAATCGTTTACTATATTTCTTATTAAGTCTTCAATAACCCCCCCCCCCTTTGACTACTTTAAAAACGTACATCTGGAAACTAACAGTAAAATTCTTTAAAGCTTCTATACAGAAACAAGAACCCACTGATTAAACAAATAGGAAACTACGACAAATTGACTACACGACTACACAAAAGAACTAAACACATTTTGCTGAAATAAATCGACGTAAATGAAATTAAGACGCACTAACTGAAACACTAACGGACACTGACTGAATTATCTTCTCACCTACAGGATTAAAGATTGTATATGTTACCGGCAAAGTATATAATCAGGCAATGTATAGAATGCCTAGGTATTATATATATTGCCTAAATCCAGCCGGCAATGTATGAAATAAAGCGTATTTCATACATTCCCTAGGGATTATATAGAATGCCTACTGCGCTTTAGGCAAAGCTTCTAGGAGTGAATTAGTGTCAAGAGTAAATGCGTAAAAGAGCAAAGAAAATGCACTTCTAAGTGTCACAATACCCACAAGGGGAGTATACAGCGATGGGGTCACCGATTTGGACCATTTTTTTTCTGGTGATTCTACATCGAAAAATAGTCGACACGTGTCCGAGCGTTCCGTCCAATGCGCCTTAGGAGCCGAGAAATAAAATAAAATAGATTGAAAGTGCTTTATTTTTTATTTCGAGTTCAGAAAATGATATCCACATGATTCTTTCACCAGTTCATTCGTTTTATAGAGTAGATTAAAAAAAAATATAATAGTTAAACAATAATTTACATATCGTCAAATAAATTAAAAAATATGCTTACTTTTTCAAGTAAACTAGTATTATACATTTTTTTACACCAACAATAATAGCAGATTTAAACTCAGCACCCCAAGAAACCCTAATGTGGTGAATATCATTGAAAACAAAAAATAATGATTTTTCCCAGTCTAGAAGAGACTAAAAATTTGTATGCGAAAAGGTAACCAGACGTTTTGAAATTCAATATCTCCCCTTGAGATAATCAGATTTTTACGTCATTGAAATCTTTCAAAAGAAGAAAGACTCCTTTTCTAACCATATAAATGACTATTGTATTATCTCTAAAGGTACTTGCAAAAAATGGTTCTCAAAGTAAAAATAAAATGTAAACGTTTTTGCATATAACATCTATCCCAGAACTCGTAGAAACACCCTGATTAAAAGGGAATGTGTCTCATTAGAGCCTTTATCGACCCTCCAAGTTTGGTTTGAATCGGGTAAATATTCTTTGAAATATGGCCGGATTGTTGAATCTTTAACAAAATTTTAAGGGCCCCCCCTTACCAAAATTTAAAATACATTTTGTTTTATTTTTGTAATATTCCCAAAATTTGAATGCGCTAAAACGAAACTGACATCCGTTTTTAAATAAAAAATTGTTTTACTCGACTCTATAGAAGTCATTATTCTGCCAAAATATTCCATATACCTACAATTAAAAAGTTATCGATTATAACAAAACTTTTAATTTAAAAACGGACGTCAGATTCGTTTTTAGCACATTGAAAACCCCCTAAATTCAAATTTTGGGAATATTACAAGAAAAAAAGTATTTAAAATTTTGGTAAGGGGGAGCCTTCAATTTGTTTTTAAAGATTCAACAATCCGGCCATATTTCAAAGTATATTTATTTACCCGATTCAAACCGGTGTTAACAAACTTATATAGATATATTATATATAAATAAGTTTGTTTATTTTGTTCAATATCTTTAATTATAGATTACCATATAAGTAAAGTGATCTGTAGGTGCACTAATAATTAAATATGTATTTTATGTATTAACAAAGCTTAAAAAAAAAAAAAAAAAAAAAAAAAAAAAAAAAAAAAAAAAAAAAAAAAAAAAAAAAAAATACAATCCCTATCGTCTCCAGTAGTCTGCTCAAAGCTTTAATTCTGTGCGCATGTACTTCATCTTCTTCTTTTAAATATTATAAATTCCAAACTGTTAATTAATTCTAAATGTCTGTAAATTCAAAATAAACTGTTTATTTTTTAAACTCTAACCGGTTTCCTACTTTTCATAACTCTTGGTTGTCGACACTTGCGATGGACATAAAAAAACATAAAAATAGCGTTCGAATTCCAAAATCAATTTTTGATGATATTTTGAAGCTGAGGAAAACTGGAATTTTCAACGCTTCCAAAACTTTCTCATTTATTTCCACACAAGGTCTACATATCTCCAAATTATTGTTCTTAATGCCATAGTAAAAAAATTATGACCTTTTAAAAACTTACTATATTCCTTTAATTGTTATTGTAGGGTCTCCCCGTGGTCTAGCGCCTTGGATTCTCATGCGGGAGATGGTGGTTCGAGACCCCCCTGCAGCAGAGACTTTTCTCATTTTATGGGCCCGTTAAGAAAATTTTCGGCTGCATCGTGGATGTCGGCGCTAATGGTCCAGATGGCCTTGTTGTCGGCGAACATGAACGAAGAAATGAAAAGTTTTATTCTTATTCCGGGACACATGTCCCATAGGAATAATTTTGAAATTACAAAATAATAATGAATTTAATATATAAACTTATAAATGCTATCAGTATATATGTACCGCTTCAATATAGACTAGGGGTTGGGTAAAACTTGGAGGGATAGAAGGTGGTGGAAGAGTCGGAATTTAAAGGTTTCTAGGTTGGTAGAATGGCGGACAAACAGAGGTGAGGAATTCCATAGCGAGGTGGCACGGGTGACGAGTGATTTTTCGAATATTGCTGTTCGGTGGGAAGGAATATAAAGATCGGAAGGACGAGATCGGGTGTTACGGGAGTGAACAGGGGATTTAAATTAAAGGAGTTGAAAAATATAAGAAGGTCTACGGGATTGAATTACTTGGTAAAGGACGATAAAGAGGGAATAGCCAATTTAGCTCCTGGTAGAAATGTGATATCGTCGATACAAAAGCAAACTAACGAATATGAAAATCACCACTTTCCAGAGTGGAAAAGTATTTATTCATAACTTTTTTTTTGGAAAGTCAAATGTTCGGCAGATTTCACCTTTTGATAGTGGACTACTTTCCCTTTAATAGAGTGAAGTCAGATTGAAGAACTTGCCGTAAATAAGTCCAGCAGAAATTATTAAAGATGGACAATGAAAGATGCATTTTTTCATATTCGTTAGTTTGCTTTTGTATCGACGATATGTGGGAGTCTCTGGGGATCCCGAGGATAAAACGAATGAAACAGTTCATGAGGCGTTTGAGTTTTGCCTCGAGATCGCCAGAAAGTCCACCGTACACCAAACAACCATAGTCAAACTGGGGGAATAATAGGGAGGTTACGAGGAGTTGACGGGTCTTTGTTGGCAGGAGATGGCGGGAGAGGTTGAGCTGTCTAAGGATAAATATGGATCGATGGGAAATATGATTTTTCCAGGAAAGGTTCTGATCAAATATGATTCCAAGATTTTTAACTGATTTACAATATTTTATAGGGATGCTGTTGAGGTAAAGGGCTGGAAAAGGGGAATTGGAACTTATGAGGGATTGGAAGCCTATAACAATGGCTTTGGATTTATTTGGATTCAGGGAAAGCTACTACACCTAACGTCTCGTTTCATGAAACGAGTTTTAGGAACGTCTTCCGGAAGGAAATCAGCTGAAAATGTAAACTTCAAGAGACTAGCCAAGGATTTCAACCATAATCAATCAAATGTCCATCCACCATGCATTCAGATTACACGATGGTTAGGGGTGTTATTGAATAGTGGTATAAATGGTATGATGCATTTGTGTATGCCTGGCGCTGGAGGCTTTTCTTTCGAAATAATTTGATGTATTACCTCTACCCTCCCTAGGAAATGGTTGTTATATTCAGTTAAAATGTTGGTTGTTCTACATGTATCAGGCTGTACCGTATGAAATGTCAGTTTTGGACGTGCCGGTTTCCTTCAAATGTCTTGAAACTGTCGTGGCTCCTACTCCGAGTTCTTTGGCATATTCCCTAGTGCTTTTTGAGGGACAAGCTTCAACCCTTTATTTCAGGTGGTCATTGTCAAGCTCGGTTTCTGGCCTACCTCGCTCCCCGTTGGCAAGGTCAAAATTTCCACTTCGAAACCTGGAAAACCACCGGTAAACAGTTCGTTCATTCACCGTTCCCTCCCCGAACGCCGTGTCAATGTTCATACACGCCTCAGCAGCGCTATGACCGAGCTTTAATTCATAACGAAAAATAATACGGATTTCCGTTGAAGTCATAATTTAAGTTTTATTTTTTTCTCAGAGGATCGTTCTCACAACACAGTACGCAAGTTACTGATTAAATAATAGGAATAAAAGAGCATTAATTCTATATGAATAACAATGATGTTTGTAAATAATGAAATAAAAAAGGGAAAGGATTAAATCGCAAAGTAAACAAAACTGACATTTCATACGGTACAGCCTGATATATAGCCAGTTCCAAAAATCAGTCTTATTTCTAAAGTTTCGTTTAAATAAGATAAAAATATAAGCTTAGTTTCGAGACTAATTGGATCTTTAATGATATATGTGATCCCTCAATTCAAAAGGTACAATGTGCTCCGATTTTGAGGGTTACAACAATAAGAATTGACATAAACCAGGCATTTTCCAAAGAATTTAGTCGCATTCATCAATATTTGTGTACATGACTGTAAATATATGTACTTATTTTCCAACTCCTTCTGCTTAAAATGAGTTTCTGAGAAACTAAACAAAAATAATGGTCCTCCCAAGCTGCAGAAAGCAATTTGTCTGAGAATGTTAGGGTCAGTGTTTATGTATACGGAGGCTGTTTATGGAGGGGTCCTCCAGCAAGATCTGTAATGAGGCTTCCAGATCGATATCTGGACACGTCAGCGCCACGGCCAGCATCTCTCTCTAAGAATGTAGTCAAAGGTGTAACATTTGGATATTTGAATGTTGTACCGAAAATAGGGCCGTCCGGGTAATTCCAGTCTTTTAAACTTGAACCTCATCGTAAATCGTTCGCCTACAATGTTTGCCTTTATGTTGAATCAAAGATCATTCATCCAAGGAAGGTATGGGCAACCTTTGACATGTTGTGGGCCAAACTATAGTGTGCAAAAACGCTCAAGGGCCGCGTAGATGGTTAAAAATAAAATAACCCCGGATTTTAATGTAGTTTTCATAATTTTTAGCGATAAAACTGACATGTTATTATAATACAATTTATCAGAATAACAAAATGAAATGAAAAAAATAGGTACAACATTATAATTAAATCGTGAAATTTGGAATTATTATAAACTATAAAAGTTAAATAGCGACACGAAATCAATAAGACACTCGGCTCGCTCGCTCACTTGATTCCGCAAGAGCAAGCGACAACCCCCATCTCAGTCAATCTTCCGCATTGTGAGTGTAAGTAGTTTAATATTATTTTTTGTAATTGGGATTTTAAAAATGTCTCGCGGGCCGGATCAAGTCCCACAGAGGGCCGGTTGTTGCCCTCATTTGGTCTACGGTATCTTCTGTTCTCTAATACTATGTAGAGAAGCCGCTTTAACGTTAAATGTTTTGTATAGCTTTGCCTTAAGTCTGCAGTATCCTACAGTTTTCTTGCGTTGTTACTTTCGGAAAATTTGGTTGTAAGTTTCAAGCTTAAAAATTGTAGCGAGGATAAAGATTACTCCAGTTGCTATACACTTGATAGGAGTATGTTTATTTATCGGTTATACGTTGTTTACGCCAGCTTTTATAACCCCCGTAACAGTGAACTTTAGTGCTTAATAACTTCTTTTCTAGTTGAGAGCGACTTTTTTTTAAACGGATTAGTGTTTGGTGCATCAAAATACGTTATAGTTCAAAATTTTAAAATAATCGGTACGGAGGAAGCTAAACTTCAGTATTACCTATTTCTCCAGAAATGGTACGGACCAATTTATTTTGCACTTAAGAAAGTTTTTATTCTTGAGGAGGTCTCACGTTTTCTCACCTAGGTCCTGAGGGTTTGTGGTCTGCGCCCAGATTGTTGAGCCAACCAGTTTCTTCATTCGAAGTACCTACTCTTTTTTTTTCTGTTTCTCTAATTTCTCACTGTACTTCTTCCATATAAGTCGGTTGTCTCGGGTGATAATACGGTACGTAGGGTTGCAATCATTGGCATAGTATACTCTAATCATCTTTAGGTTCAACTCGACAGGTGGGTAGGGACATTAAATATACTGTACTTAAATTTATCTATGTTGATTTTTTGCGCACACCTTTCAGCCCAATCGGGTAGACAGTTCAGAGCCGTTTATATCATTTTTATCGCTGCCAAAATTGGTAAATCCATAAAAAAAAAGTGACAGGTTGATCTGCATAGGTTGATGCTTTAACATTATTTGGGAGACAATTTAAAGCAATCAGGAAAAGACAGACAAAATATAAGGTTATAGATGGGATCCTGTTTAAAATATGTTCCGGACGGTTTCTATCACCACAAATAATCATTGCTAATCTGATTTTTGGATGATTTAGATAATTATATTGCAAAGGTAAGGACCCAGGTTTCTATATTTAGGGCTCTAACCATGAATCTCTACGTCCGAAAAGGTCCAAAATACTTTTCCAAAGCAATGGAAATCGCATTTATATCCTCAATGTTTTCGCTTATAAATGCGATCTGATCTTCTGTATTTTCGGAAACAACAGATTATTTCTCTGCAGGAATCAAACTCTTCTGTCATTGGCCATCCTCGGAAGAACCTTACCATAACAGCCAATGAGGGTAATAGGTCTGTAGCTGTTTATATACTTTTTTTTCTGTTTTTGATTTTACTGCATTAGGATAGGAATTCTAAACACTAACTTCCAGATTTCAGCGGAAGTACCTTTATTCCAGCTGGTTTTCTATATTTTCAAGACGCACGTGGCCATTTGAAGACATCTGAGTGATGTCAGAAATTATATTGACATACTGACTTATGAAGTAGATCATGCAAATGTGTGATACTTATCCAAATGTCTCTTGTCACATCCTGAAGTATTTCTCCCCCGTTTTCGAGCAAATAGGTAATGAATCAAATAGTTTGTAAAGATAAATCTAGAAACAGTACTCCCTTTGAAGATATGGAAGGTAAAAAGTACTTATTCATCATTCATCAGAGCAAAACGATTGTCTCAACCAATAATATCGTTTTTCTTCCCTCAATCAAAGGTTGAAGAGGTTTCCCTCCTAGAGTCGCTAATCGCCCCCTGTGTCCCTCCCCTACCATTGGTGACAGACAAGATGGCTGCCCCCTTGATGAGAAGCAGTCCCCAATTAGCTACAGGGGCCAGGCCCTCCGCTCTTCTCTCTTTATTATTGGATTACATTGCTCCATAGTTTCAACCCTCCTCCCCCCCCCTCCTTTAGTTTTCCGACAATTTATTGTCTCTTGACGTTTGCAGGTTACCGTAATATAAACAATCATGAAGTATGTATCCCAAAAGTACCATCAGTGTTTATGAAATTCGTTATCAAAGACATAAAGTGTATGTACTATCCGTACAAGTGGCCTGCAGATGATTTTACTAACACATGTAAATGTTCGACTCGCAGGAGCCGCAACATTTCAACGAGTTTTACTGTATAACGCTTTCCCCTGGTGTGACTATGAACGCTTAGAAGAGAAACCACATTAATATTTGCCTTTAATGAAACGATACCAAAAATTGGTTTCAACAAAAAACAACGTCGATCATGACCAGTGCCTGAATGAGTAACCAACCACGTGGAGTTGGAATTATGAAAGGGTGGAAACCTATAGATACCCCGGAATAGCCCAATTGATGCTACGCCATTAAACACACAAAAATAATGTAAATGGTAAAAGGAACTTCATCTTTCACAACAAACAATGTACTTGGGTACCCAGTTTCATTAAAAACGGGTTATTTCTGAGGCAGCTAAGAACGGACATACATACAAATGTAACCACCGTTATTTTCGTGATTTAAGGGGAAATTTTCTAGTCGGAACTTCCGGATTGCGTCATGAGGTCAATAAGCGGGTTTCCTCCGTATGGAAGGAGGGAGGAAACCCGTTAAAAGGTTTAAAAATAAAATAAATAAAAATTATTAAACAAAAGAAACCAACAATATTGATATGACATGCTCCAAGAAAATGCAAATAAGAACTTCAAGAAGGCAGATAATAATAAATGCTCCTCGTTCATTCTATGCGGCAAATTACAAGCTAAAAGGAAGATAAAACTTGGTATTTACACACTTCAGGAAATATAATTTCCGAACTGCTGCTGGATGAAAATATATTTTGAAATTCCTCAAGGCCAAAATTATTAATTTGGCAACAATAAGCATTCTAATTAAATTTCGTAGTAGCTATTAGCTTGATTTGTCGAAGTCTGAACGCAGGAAAAGGAAATGGTGTCCGTATAAATCCATGAGAATGGGTTCCTATTCAAATGTGACACAAAGGGAATGAGAACTATCGGCGGAGGTTAGGATGCGTGAGTTGGTGACGAGAGATTATTCTGGATGCAAAATCCCCGGACTCCATCTGCCCCAACATCTGCCGCCCTCCTATTATTGCTTATTTGCTTTTCCCTCAATAATACACCCCTTTGTATTGGGGGGCGATTCCCAAAGCACGCCATCCGGAGGCTGCTTCCACGATGATTTTTGATGATTGCGAGGAATGAAAACTGTTTAAAATTGCAAAAGGTGCGCCAAAAAATTAAATTTAATTTCTGGTTTGTGTGACAAACTTGTGAATAAGTTGTCATGCAGAGTCTCTCTGTGGGGGGCGAGGTTAGCTCAGTGGTAGAGCACTGGACAAATAAGTTGGAGGACCTGAGTTCAAATCCCGAGCAAGCACTGAAGATTTTTTCTTCTTGTGTCTTCGTTCATGGGTTGAATTCGGCCTCCCTGACCGTCCCTAGGCCAACCCAGCCTTTAATTAATTTAATAATGGGTACCTTGGGTGCTAATGACTCTAGTAGTCGAAGCGGCCATGGGGAAAATCAGGCGGCCGGAGCATAGTATTGACCACACTATCTCCTTAGTGTGCTGTGTGGTCATGAATCAGATACTTCTATAGTATCTGCCTCCCTGATACTTCTATAGTATCTGTGGTCCAGTTGCTAAAGCCTTGGAATGTTATGAGGTCGATGCGGGTTCGAGTCATGAGGCATATTGTGTGCTTTTCATTTCAGGGCCCGTTGAATATCTTCACAGTGTATGTTTAAGGAGAGTGGCAACCTATAGATAGTCCGGCGCTTACGGCCTAGATGTCGAAGTGCCGTAAAAAAAAAAAAATATATATATATATATATATATATATACATATATATATATATATATATATATATATATATATATATATATATGTATATATATATATACATATATATATATATATATATATATATATATATATATATATATATATATATATATATATATATATGAGTTTCCAAGCCAATGACAATAAACCACTAGCTGATCTAATTTTTACAGCTTCAAAGTACGGGGTTGCCGGCAGAAAAGGAACATCTTCAGACCAATTTCTTCACAAAAAAATTTTATTTTTTCACGCTAAGCGGTTTCAGCAGCTTCTGCTGCCATCTTCAGAACTTATAACGAGTTCATCTTCACGACTGAGGGCTGTCTGAAGGGAAGCCGGGTGAGAGCCTGTAATATTATGCCACTTTTCAATATCAAGAACCTCGCACTTTGAAACATGTCTTGTCAAGATTTTGCTGGTGTCGAAAAGTGACATATTATTACAGGCTCTTATCCGACTTCCCTTGAGACAGCCCTTCAGCCGTGTTGCTGATTTCGTAATAAGCTCTGAAAATGGTAGCAAAAGCTGCTGAAAGCGCTTAGCGTAAAAAATATTTTTTTTTGTGAAGGAATTGGACATATTTCATTTTCTGAATGTTTACAGTCGTAAAAAAAACGACTTACTACAAAATATGGCCAAATTATAAAACGATGTTACCTAATTTAGAGCAAAAATTATGTACAAAATAAACTTAGGCTACAAACAGAGTGCAGCCTAGAACATGGGCGTATATAAGAGGGGGGCTGAGGGGGTTGCAGCCCCCTCCCCAAAATTTTGATTTGATCGGTAAAAATTTTATAAAACCCTTAAAACTAAATTAAATAAGATCATTTAGTTCATAAAAAATATTCTATTTTGAGTGTAGTAGCGTTTAGGTTGGCTAAAACTCTTCCAAGATCTTAATTATTAGTATTCCATACACCGGAAATGGTCTCAGCCCCCCCCCCCCCCGAGATTTACCCAGCCCCCTCCGAAATTATTTCCTATATACGCCCATGGCCTAGAAAGAGCAAATAAGAAGAGCAAAACGTTGCCATGCCAACTGAGTTGAACTCGTTGCTACCTGCTTTTACCAGCTGGTCCACTCTGTTTACTTCTCATTAACCTGACGTATTTGATTTCCTCGCTATGATCCACACTAAAGATGGGCGATCTGAATCGATCATTTTAACACGATGTAACGATTTTTTAATCGATCTCCAAGGGCCGATTTGTTAAATAATCGATCTATCTAGAATACAGTATAATAAAGTGTTTTTTTTTTTTTTTCAAATATTGAAATACTTAATCTCACCTCTTGTCACTCAATCTCATTTCTGAAGGATTCTCATTTATTTAACCGAGGAAGAAATTTACAGAACAGTGTCCTATGTCCAGTAACAGACTTTTAATACAACAATAACATTATACAACAACTCAATACCTTCCGTTTCTGTAACTAGAGGGAAGAAGGTATTATAATAAAAATAAGGTTTCAAACTCTTAATTTGTATAACCATTTCTCTCTATTATTATTATTTTATTCTATTTTTTTCCCATTTAATAAAACAAATAAAACATATATCTATATATAATAATACCCATATATCTATATATAATAATACCCATATATCTATATATAATAATACCCATATATCTATATATAATAATACCCATATATCTATATATAATAATACCCATATATCTATGTATAATAATACCCATATATCTATATATAATAATACCCATATATCTATATATAATAATACCCATATATCTATATATAATAATACCCATATATCTATGTATAATAATACCCATATATCTATATATAATAATACCCATATATCTATATATAATAATACCCATATATCTATATATAATAATACCCATATATCTATGTATAATAATACCCATATATCTATATATAATAATACCCATATATCTATGTATAATAATACCCATATATCTATATATAATAATACCCATATATCTATGTATAATAATACCCATATATCTATATATAATAATACCCATATATCTATATATAATAATACCCATATATCTATATATAATAATACCCATATATCTATATATAATAATACCCATATATCTATATATAATAATACCCATATATCTATATATAATAATACCCATATATCTATATATAATAATACCCATATATTTCAATGTGATGTGGCAGTAGTAGTTTCATTATATGTTATTTTTATTCAAAAATAGTCTTACATTTTTCTACTTTTAGGTTACAAATATATTTTTATATTATGAATTATTCAAACCGACTTATTTAGGTAAATTCGTAATAGCGATGGGCGTTTCTCGAACGAGAATCGATTCGGAGATCGGTCTTCTGAGCCTAAAAGATCGATCTGAACAATTCTGAAGCAATTCCTAAGATTGCCTGACAGCACTTACCGAATTTATATTTTATTTATTTTTTATTATTATTATTATTTCGGTGTTACGCTATATATGCGATGTGAACCTTACATTTGTTATACATTACATTACTGTCTATATGTTTACATTGTATATATATATATATATATATATATATATATATATATATATTACAACATTATATTATATTACATTGTTGTCTATTTTTTACGGAGTGTATTATATTATTATTAATTAGTGTAAATATTATTACATAATATTAAATTACATTAGTGCGTATATATTTACATTATGTATATATTATTGCATTATATTATATTACGTTATTGTCTACATATATTACATCCTTTATATATTACCAAGGCCCAATAAAATTATACAAGAAATGTATAAACAGGACTTACCGAATTTGAGGGTATATATATATATATATATATATATATATATATATATATATATATACATTTATTTATTTTCATAAACATGGCAAAGGTCCAAATAATAGTACTCCAGATTCTTGCACTATTTTATTTTTGATGGGCGTATCAAAAATAAAATAGTGCAAGAATCTGGAGTACTATTATTTGGACCTTTGCCATGTTTATGAAAATAAATAAATGTACATAAATAAAGGTCACAAATCGTGGAATTGAATATATATATATATATATATATATATATATATATATATATATATATATATATATATATATATAAGTGGGTATGTGTATGTGTGTGGATGTTGTATATATGTGAAAAAAAAGTGTAAATAGCTTGCAAATATATATGTATACTGTATATAATGTAAATTCTTTATATTGTATAAATTTGAAAAAAAAAAAAAAAAGATAAAAATAGAAATAGAAAAAAGAGTACAAAAAATAAAAAAAAATAAAATAAAAAAATTAAAAAAAAATAAAATAAAAAATGTAAATAGCCTGTAAATATATATGTATACTGTATATATTGTATATTATTTATATTGTATATTATTTATATTGTATATTGTTTATATTATGTAAATTTGGGAGAGAGAGAAAAAGAAAAAAAAAAATGTAAATAGCCTGCAAATATATATGTATGCTAGTGTGTATAGACATGTAATATAGGTATAATTAGGCTACTGGCAACAACTTAATAACTATAAGGAATTAGTTTATTAATACATACAATTATAGAATGAGCGAAGTAAAGGATTGAGTACCCTTCATTACAATTATTCAGCCAATTTCTATTGAATTTAGCTAATTATTTTTAATCCCACTGATATATAGAACACAAACAAAGGGTGTAAGGACTCATACTGTTTATCGCCCTTGTCAAACCAAATCCTAATCCTAATCCGAATTTGAGGTTTAACGCCGAATAACAACACAAGCTATATGTGGTCAAAAAAACAGTTTTGATAAACAACTAGTGATGATGGAATTTATTGAGTGTTTTTTCGGCTTCAGCATGCAATAATCCATTGAAAAGTTTATTATTATTTTATCCAACGCCCGTCGGTGGTTGTTGAGCCATTTGACGCCGAGGCTCCCATTATTGTTTCGTGAGGCCAGGAAGATGAAGAATGGGATTTTGCATACTCGATAGTTTGACACGGTAAGGACGATATGACATATTAAGTACCATTAATAGGTCAATGCTAGTAAAACAGGACTCTACCTTAGCGTGCAAGGAGATACTACTGAAAGTGTTGAGTAGAAGATACCACTAGAGCACCCTGGTGATGTGACAAGTAACCATTCCATGAAGAGCTTCATGGCAACATTCACCAAGGAAGTCGCTACAATCTAGGACTCACTTAGGGGCTTTTAGTTCCACATATCATGGGCTATATAAGGAGGGGGCTGCAGCCCCCCCCCCCCCGATTTTTTTTTTGATCGGTAAAAATGTCTCATAAAACCTTTAAAAATAAATTAAATAAGATTAGTTAGTTCATAACAAATATGTTATTTTAGGTGTAATAGCGTTTTAGTTGCCTAAAACTATTCCAAGTTCTAAATAGTTAGTATTCCATACTCCGCAAATGGTCCCAGCCCCCCGAAATTATTTTCTATATACGCCCATGCCAGACATTCTTCACGATCCTCCTCGGAGGCAAATATTTATTATACATAGCAGAAATTATAACATGGTGTGAATTTTTGGAGTCAGTTTTTAAATGTATATAATAGTATATACAGTGAGTATCGCAAGTAGACGGCAACATGGGCATACATAGAACATGATTTCGGGGGGGGGGCTGGGAAAACTTCGTGGGGAGGGGCTGAGACCATTTCCCGGGGTATGAAATACTAAAAAGTTAGAACTTGGAATAGTTTTAGGCAACTATGACACCTAAAATAAAATATTTTTTATTAACTAAGTAATCATATTTAATTTATTTTTAAGGGTTTTATGACACATTTTTACCATCAAATCAAAATTTCGGTATAGTATACAAAAAATATAGTCATATTCAGCCAACTGCACGTTTCTACCTTTTTTCCTTCCAAAAATATGTCGTTCCAATGGTTATTTAGACAAAAAACGTGTTGTTTTTTTTTTTGTTTTACTAAATCCTCAAATCAGCCTTAAATTGGCTTCAAGGCGAATTCATTTGGAATGTTCAAAAGTGCCATTCCAAACCACAATAACTGTTCAAAAAGTTTATATTAATAAAAAGAAAGTCTAGTTAGCGACAATATTTCACTACTCTTCCAAAAATAATTTAGCCAGCTGCCGAATCTCACTAAAGTTGTAAAATTTAATAACCTTTCTAAAGGTATACTCAGAACTGAGATGATCTCTGAACTTTATTATGTAATTTGGAAATTTAGGGGATAAAACAAATGATAAATAAAATTGTTACCTCTTTGGAGGCAATCGCTTATTGAGGGCGTGGTAATTGCAGAATAAAAAATGAAAATAATATGTTAAAAATTAATGATAATATAATTAATAAAAAACATGCTACTTGCAGTCATAAAGATCATAATAATTTTAATTATAAAAATAAGCTTCTTATTCGTGCATGCTCAAACTAATTAATAAAGAATTTTTTTCTTGCATCTTTGGTTGAATAATAACATAAAAATAATTATATATTAAAATTTGCTACTCGGCATGCTTCAGATAAAATTATTATTATAAATATAAATATGAACATGTTTCATGCATTCACATTGGACTAATCTACATATGCTTACTATTAAATATATACATATTACTTAGACTATTACTTGCGCAAGTAAGTATAATAAATAGTGTCGCCTGGCCTCAGTGAATCTCCCACATTTAACACTATTTCACATTAGCACATGGTATACTCCAAACTATAGCCGGCATTCCCTCCCATGCTTCTCTTTACCCGCTATTTTATATTTTCGCGGGTTCACACTCCAGAGATATCCATAGAGGTAAGTAGTATGTAGTATGTCCTTGGCGGCGTTGGTGGGTATCACCTCGCTGCTACAAAATTAATATTGTGTTTATTTTTGTGATCAAAATTAAATGAAAACTCCTAGGGAATGATAGCCAGTACATCAACACTATACTCACCTACCTCAAGAACACAGGACTATATAATCTTATTTGATGACAATAAGCACTGTTGACTTAAAAATAACATTATGCTTCCAAAGATTCTAGGTACAATTTAACGGAGAACACTAAGTCTTTTACAGTTGAAATTTTATACAGTTACATAATCTATGCTGATTTCCTATAATGAATGGTTCAGAGGATGCTGTTCTTTGTGTTGATTCCCAATGAGGCTGAACACATCAAATAAATAAATAAAGAAATGAAAATTATTCTTGATGAAATTAATATTTAATGATTGCAGTAACTCATATATTAAATTTGAATAAAAAAGAATTACTTCGAAGTAACCCACTTATGAGCCAAAACAGACACTTATTATTTCATATCAGCCTGACTGCTTGGAGTTTTACACTTGGCAAATGAGTGCCTGCAATCGGGACCACATAATAATGCAAAAATATAACATGTTATGAACGAAACTATTCAAATATGAATATAGTAATATTAAAAATGACCCACAATTTCAATTCCCAACAAAATTTGTGATCTTACAATAATTGTCAACCTATTCATTCCTTTATATCTTTTATTTACTGTTATTTTTATTTATGTTCTTCATTCTTTATTTATTTTATTTTTTTATTTTATTTTTTTTTTCTGTTGGCCACCATATTATTAGACCAATTATTATTATAATCAAAGCCCTACTTTATCACCTATCATCGGATTATATTTAATTTTCAGATCATGAACAATTACTTCATTATATTCCTTATTATTATTTATTCACACTTTTTTTATTATTTTTTTTTCATTATTGAATAGAGCAGATTACCCTTGTTGCGAAGCTCTCGAAATGAATAGATAAACTATTCAATAATTAGTTTTATTGGAATGGTAACTATCGAATGGTTTGGTTAGATCCTTCCAAATGACTCTACGCACATGCATGGGGCAAAAATGCGCGATTTGAAGATCCACGATTCAAGGTAGAATTTGGACATGGGATGAGGTTAGTCTAGGAGGTGGTTAGTCAAGGTGGTGGTTAGTTGGAGGGTCGTTAGTCAAGGCGATGGTTAGTCAAGGCGGTGGTTGGTGAAGGAGGTGGTTTGTCAAGGAGGTGGTTAGTCAAGGCGGTGGTTAGTCAAGGAGGTGGTTAGTCAAGGTGGTGGTTAGTTGGAGGGTCGTTAGTCAAGGCGATGGTTAGTCAAGACGGTGGTTAGTCAAGGAGGTGGTTAGTGAAGGAGGTGGATAGTATAGGATGTGGTTAGTCAAGGAGGTGGTTAGTGAAGGAGGAGGTTAGTCAAGGAGGTGGTTAGTCAAGGAGGTGGTTAGTCAAGGAGGCGGTTACTCAAAGAGGTGGTTAGTGAAGGAGTTGGTTAGTCAAGGAGGCGGTTAGTCGAGGAGGTGGTTAGTCAAGGAGGTGGTTGGTGAAGGAGGTGGTTAGTCAAGGAGGTGGTTAGTCAAGGAGGTGGTTGGTGAAGGAGGTGGTTAGTCAAGGCGGTGGTTAGTTGGAGGGTGGTTATTTCGAGACTGGTTACACGAAGGTAAGTCTAATGATCCATACTTCCACCCTTTACCGAAACTAGCTTCAACCCTTCGGAGCACGATCTGCTTCCCCATTAGTATTGTCCTTGTAGGCCGTAGGGAACCGTCAATACTTCCTCAAAATTCCAATATAATACTCTTAAAGATCTTTTGATGATTATTTATTTATTTATTTATTGTGAGTATCGCAACGGAGGCGACGAGCTCATTAAAACGACAGAATTAAAGGCAGTTAGTTTGAGTCAAATCTACGAATGATCAGTTGTCCTTAAAAAAAAAAGAAAAAAAAAACGATCGTAGTAGAGGGATAATAGGGTTTCTGGCGCAGTCTTCAAAATTCCCTATTTCCCCGAAAAAACCTGATCGTCGATTTTTGTAGGATTTTTCATTTTTATCTCAAACATCTAATTTTTTTAAAAAATATACATTTTCTAACATATTTCTTTAAAACCTAACAAATAAAAAAAAAATACATATTTTTAACATATTTCTTTAAAACGATACAAAAATTGGGATCACCCCCAAAAAGTAAAAATATTATATAATTAATTTAATTATTATTTCCATTTGTTATACACGTTTAATCATCAATATCACTTTCAGATTTCTTAGATTTAGATCTATTTTCATTTTTATTTTCTCGGAAGTCAATAATATGAATTTTCTTCCCATCATTTAATTCTTTTAAACCGTCATAAACGAATAATAGTTTTTGTGAATTTAATTGTTGAATATCTTTTTTATTTAATTTGTCATTAAATCTATCTGGTAGATAAACTTGAAATTTATCTTCCTTATCTTTTAACGTAACAACTATACGTTTTCCAAATTTTGTAATACTTTCTTTAAATTCTTTAATTGAATAAGATTGACCACATTCCAATTCTGTTAGTTTCTTTATTGGAGTATTTTGACATTGACCAACTCGTTGGATCTTTTTTAATACTTCCATTTATTAGAAATGAAATTTTTAAATCCTGCAAAATATTTCAATTCAATTCTATACTCTTTACATGTTAAGAAGTAAGATATATTCTTACTTCTTTAACATTTAAAGATATTAATTTATAAGATTCTTATTTAAAATTTATTTAAATATTTTTATAATGTCCTAATGCTCTAGTATGGATTCCATCTTCTAAAATATAACGTTTATCATCATCTGGTGATAAAGCTTTTTTATTAACTTGAATTGAATATATCTCATGTTTATAACTCCTGATTTGATTCATTGTTCTATAATGAACTCTTTTATTGAATAAACAATCTTTATAATCTTCAAATGATATTTTCTTATTTACAACAGATTTCTTTACACCTTTTGATTTCTTACAAATAGATATCTCATTTTTATGAGAATACATTTTAGATCTTAATCCAATAAATTCTGTCATAATAACTCCATTATTTTCATCTTTCATTTTACCTAATACTTTCTTATTTACTCTAGGTATATTGAATCTGTTATCAACAGGAAAATCTGAAGTATCGAACAGATCAACCATTTTTTTCATGTCTTCATAAAAATCGTCTGTTTTAATATTATATATAAGACTGTCTGTGTCCATGTACATTAATTTAAGATCATTTCCATATTTCCGTTTCATAGTATTGTAATGAAAATCGTACATTAAATGTTTCGATAAATCTAGAATACTCATTCCTACATAAATCGGTTTATTAAATTTAACTTTTGTTTTGTTCATATGAATTGCTGATAGATTTTCATCAAATATTGTTCTTCCTTTAAAATTTGGTTTTGATATTAATTTCTCAACTTTCCCATAATTATTACACAATTTCACATCAATTCGTTTTCTTATATTTTCCATAGTTTTTCCAAACACTGAATTATTCATTAGTTTATAGAAATCTTTTTCAAAATCATTTACAGCTCTAGTTCTCATTTTTGTATTGAGATCAATATATTTTTGTAACCAATTCGATTGTTTAAATTCTAATACCCTATGAACTTTTTTTAGCTTTAATCCCATATCCAAACATTGTTTTAAATTTCTGTAATGAATCACATATTTTTCTTTATCAAATAATGTCGTTAATAATTTTACATGTTTTGAATTACCTGGTATTCCATTTTCTGGAGCTAGAGGTAAATCAGAATGATCATCATGTAACTCTTTTGGATATTCAAGATCAACTTCTAGTATATAACCTTTCTCTGAATCATCATCTAAATTTTCCATTTCTTCTGGTTTTATCCATTTAAATCCTCCATAAGGTAAATATTGACTCATCGCCCAACCATATAAATTATTTGCATCTAAATACATTAAATAACTAGATGGTAGATTTTTATCATATTTTTTCATATATTTATTATTTGCTTTAGAATATCTATTACAACATTGAGATATTCCACCACGAGTTCCTTTTTCCAACATCAAAATCATATCATAATCACTTAATAATTCCAACTCGATTTCTGTCGTTTTTAACATTGCATCCCAAGATAATCCTGGAGCTGTAAAATACCAAGCTGGATCAAGTTTATAAGTTTTTAAACAGACATCTCTAAAATTTTCAAATATATCAGACAATATTAAAACATCTGATTTAACATATAAATCTGAATACTCTCCTAAATTTCTAATTTCAAATGTTTTCCATACTTTTTTCGCATGTTTATAATCGTTTTCAGAAATATCACAATCATTCAATTTACTATAAAATTCTTCGATTGAAGGTAATTTTGACTCTTCAAATTTTTCTTCTGAATCCATGTAATCATAAGGATACACACCTTTTCTCGTAATCAAATCTAATTTTTCATCTTTATAATATTTACTGGTTTCTCTAAACATAGATTTCAAGAATTTATATTCTTCTAACTTTTTACCTTTCATTTCTTCAGGAATTTTTCTTAAGTTCGTAGATAATGAATCTAAACTCGAAGCCATAAATCTGAATGAATCAACAAATCTAATTTCTAATTTATCAACTTTCTGTGTGAATGAAATATATTTTTCTTCAGTATTTGGAATTACCTCAATATTTTCTTTAAATTTCCCCATCGCTTTAACAAATAGATGTGCATCATATCCAGATAAATTATGAATGAATACTGGAACAAAGGAAGGATTTTTATAATTCAAATTACAAATTTCATGAGCCGGACCTCGATATTTTCCAGTTAAATGATCATGATCTCTTACCTTTTTTCCTAATATCCCAATAGGTTTTTCCCCATATTTCTTATAATTATTCCATGTTATTATATCCTTTTCACATATATGACAAATATCAGTTTCCTGAAAATGTTTTTCTTCTTCAAAAGTCATCTCCAACGGTTTAATTTCTTCATAAATCTTTTGAATATTTTTAACTTCCTCATGAATCATTTCTACAAATTTATCAGTACAATCAGATCCTCTATATACTACAGGTTGTTTGTAATCATAATTTTGATATTTTATATAATAACAAAAACTATTTGGTTCATGTTTTTGATATTTCATAGTATAAGAACCTGATGAATCAGGTTGACAATTATCAATTTTTTTAGTTAAACATTCAAAATCTGCATATATTACGAAAGGAACTCTTAACGATCTGTTATAATTTTTGAAATTTAAATATTCACCTTTTTTCGGCATTTCAATTTTTACCGCCGTTTTAGTTTTACAATCAAGTTCATGATTTTCTAATTTTTCAGCTGAATAATAATATCTTAAACATCTTTCACATGGATAAATTTTTACTTTCATATTTGTTAGTTGTGTTTTGATCAATCGAGAAAGATCTTTAATCCAACAGTAATGATCATTTTCATTATCTTTAATATAAAATAAATTTACATGTTTATCTAATTTATGTTTTGTAATTCTTAAAGGATGAACAGATTCTTCATACCCATATACATTTATAGATATATCGTTTTGTTTTTCAAATTTACTAATATCTTTAAAGGAAACTGGGAAGTTGATTCCATCAAAATTTAATTCATCTTTATACATTTCATATTTTGTAACTCTTTGAGGATCCTTGTCTACTGGATGTAATGCTGATAGAACTGACCACATAAAACATTTATTATCATTATTTTTTACATTAATAATTGCTTTTTTAGATTTTATTTTTTCTGGTAAATCGATATATGAAGAACCTCTCAATGGATTATATTTATTGATTCGAAGTTCTAAATAATCAATACTTACTAACTCCCATCCTGAACCATTTTTTTCAAAATCATCCATTTCTTTTATCAATTTCTCAATAGCACTATCATAAAATGTATTTAGATCTGAAGATTGTAATATGATTTCATTTTTAGTTTTAAATGAAAATTCTTCCAGAAAATAGTGTGCTCCACCAAACCATTTTTCTCCCCCCCTTTTTTTAAAGGTAAGGAAAAATTTAAGATTAACTTTCAAATCCATATTTTTTACATTTTCAGTTATCTTATCGATTATTATATTTCTTTTATCTTCCAAGAATTCTCTCGGATGAAAAAATCCTTCCATATTCCTAACTATATAGGTTTTTAATCTTGATTCATAAGCTGTTTCAATTTCCTGAATTTCTTGTTCATCATTAATGTTTACTTTCTTGTGTGCTAAAGATTCAATATGTTTCTCTTTATACGATTTTTTATAATATTTATTACAATCATCACATTTGATTTGTTTTTCCCTAGGAGGTTTAGGTTTTGAAAATAAACTTGGATGGAAATTGAATTCATTTATTGATGTTTTTTTGGATTGATTTATCGATTTTTTAATGGATTCATTTATTAATCTCTTTCGGTTTTTCTTTCTTTTTTCATCATTAGTGATCAACTTAATAAGATCAGATTTATTCTTTAATTTTGAAAATCCTTTAATATTACGTGATCTACAATAATCTTGTAATTGTTTCATCGTCCATAATTCAAAGTTTTTATCAGGTTTTGGTCTAGAAAACAAACTAGAATCAAAATTGAATTCATTTATAAATTTCTTTTTCTCTATTTCATCAATAATATGATTTATAAGTTCATCTTTCTTATTATATTTAAAATATCCTTTAATATTGTGAGATTTACAGTAATCTCGAAGGTTTTTGAGAGTTTGACTTCTCAGTTGGTTCTCCATTTATTAGAAATGAACTTTTTAAATCCTGCAAATTTTTCCATCCTAGAAAATAATTAAAATTATTTAATATTTCTAAATTGATTCAAAATATATTCTCTAAATTCATTTTTCTTTTCAATTATCTCAAATGGTCTCATCTCTAAAAATTCATTCCACAATTCTTCATTTCTTTTAGATTTTCTTATTCGAACATTATGTTTAATTTCTAATAGATCTGCAATTTTTGCAATAAAAAATTTATATGGTAGGGCTTTTCGTTTATAATTTTCATTAAAAACTTCAAACACTTCTTCAATTTTAATTCTATCTTCAGGTTCATCTATTAACTGTAATAAATGTTCATGAAAATATCTCTGTCTATATTTAAAATTATTATGAGGATTTCTTGTTGGTGGATAACAACTATAACAACGATTATCTAATACCGATTGCTTACAACAGATCTGACAAAATTCGAAAGGTTCTAATTCCTCCATTTATTAGGAACGAACTTTTTTAGATCTTACAAAATTTTACATCATCATTTGTTTTAAAATATACTCTCTAATAGATTAATTTATATTCAAAGTTATTCCATATTTTCACCATTCTCTTAGTTTCCTTAATTTCAATATTATTTCCTACTTTTAAATAATCTGCAATCTTTTTTACTAAATATTTATAAGGTATATATTTACCTCTATAATTATTAATAAAAGTTTCAAATATTTTTTCAATTTCAACCTTATCATTAACATTTTCTATTAAATTATTCAATTTTTTACGAAATCTATTTATTCTATACGATTTACGATTATATTTACCTATTTTAATGTCTGTTACACAATTATAACAATTATTATTTAATACACTATACCTTCCACATATACTACACATTTCCATTTCTCCATGATCCAAATTTTCATCTATAAAGTTTCCTTCTGTATCTGAATTTTTTAAATCGTCTCCATAAACTGAAGTTAATTCAAATTCGTCTTCGTAATGTGGAGGTAATTTAAATTCTTCCATAGATTCTTTTTCTTCTAATAACTTAATTAAAACAGATTTCTTCATGTTATAATAATTTTTTATTTTATACTGACTTCCCAAACGTCTTAATTCAACTATTTTTTTATCACTTAATTTTTCTTTAGTTTTAGATTTTTCTAATATTAAATCAATTAATGATTGTTTTCTCAGTTTAGAATAACCCTGATATTTATTTTCTTTACATATTTTTTGTAAATCTTTAACTGTCTTATTTTTCAGGTCTTCCATTTATTTAGAAATAATTTTTATCAATATAAAATTTATCATCGAAATATTTTGTTAAATATCTTTTCAAACTCAAATATTCTCATTTTAAACCTCTGATTATTGATTAAATTAAAATTAATTCTACATTCATAAGGTATTTCATAAATAGTTACAAGATCATTAAATCTTACCTTCTTCATTTATAGTTTTAAAAAATTCTATATTTATATTCAAATTCTTCAAAAACAAGGGGGTCGTGATTTCCGACCCCTTTGAAATTTTTGCAGGTTGATAAAAAGTTAATATAAATTGTTTCTACTGAAATATATCAAATTCTGAATGTATCAAACCCATTCCTAAATGTCTTTTAATTTTCATTGCATTCGTTGTCAAATATGCCGCAGTTCTTTCTCCTATATCAGCATCACTCGAAATAACTCTTTCCCATGCTTTATTTTCTAAAATTTTGTCTGCGATATGTCTATCTGATACTTCTTTATGATCTCTATAAGATATATCATGTTCTTTTGCAGCTTCATCTAATTTATTAATTGGTTTATCACCTCTTTCCAATCTTTCATTTAATTTAGTACCTGGACCTAAATAGTTATAACCCGGATAATGTAATTCAAATGGTAATCCACTTAATATTTTATTAAACAATCCAGATCCTATAGTTTCATCCTTAATTATTTTATGTGGAAGAGCATTCACTAATCTTATTAAATATTCAGTTCCTTTTCGATCATCAATATGTTTTTCTAAAAGATTTGTTAAAAATCTGATAATACCGACTTTTTCATTATGAAAATTATTATCTCCAGCCAATTCTGAAGCATATATTAAATTCAATCTTGAAATCAATTCATTCAAATTTTGTATATACATAACAGAATGTTCATTATAATTAACTATTCCTCTTCCGGTAACCGGAATTGTCTTTAATTCTTCGTATATAGGTTTTAATAAATTTTTATATTTTTTTGATTGTGGAGCTTTTGGTCTATTTGTTGATGAGTTATTTTTGTTATATAAAACCTCACTATTAATTAAAATTTCTTTATAGGTATTAAATTCTTCTGGTGAATATAATTTTTCACCTTTATTATCAAATAAGTTTTCATAATTTTGTGTTAAGAGAACCCATAATCCTTTTGTTCCAATATATTTTTTTCCATCAATAATTAAATCATTTCCATCTATATTAACTTTATTCTTTCCGATTTTAAAAAATAATTTTTTTTCATCGTAAGTAATTCCATAATGTTTATCAGTTAGTTTTGGTAAATATGTTGCTCCAAGAGGACCAATTATTTGACCGATAACAGATGATGAAATATTCAATGGAGTATCTGATTCATTTAAACTGTCTTCACTTAAATCTGACTCGTCTTCTGAAACTTTTTCCATTGGAACAAATGTAACTCTCTTTTTGTCTTTTGAAAAAGGTGTACTTTTTGCAAGTGGTGTATCTTTATCGTATAATTCTCCTTCAAAAGATGTTTCTTCTCCCGAAGGTGGAATTTCCATATCTGCTATGTTTCTTGTAAACGGTACAAGATCTGTAATTAATGTTTTATTTTGTTCTAACACATTTTTTATACTCTTGTCGACTTGAGAAATCTTTTCATTAAAAGTATTATCAAGTTTATTGATTGCACTCGTTATCGGTAAATATTCTTTACCTTTTAAATCTTCTTCAAGTATTCTTTGTTTTCTGGCATGTTCAAATTTTTTAATTAATCTATCTCTTATCTTAATAGTTTGTTTTGGATCCATTTATTATATTAAAAAGTTCAGAACGGTTTAACTAGATTTAACTAAGTTTAACATTTCGTTAAGTTTATTTGTCATGAATCAGACTTAAATATATAATATTATTAACATTTTCATTATTTAATAATTCATGTCTTTCATTCCTAATAGTTACATTTATTTTTTGAATTTTATGAATATCGTTTCTAATTGGAACATAAACAATTTCTAGGGGTTTTTCTGAAATCTTTGATTCAAAAGGAACATTCGGGAAAAAACTATATACTAAATCAGTTTCTTCATGTATGTGTTCATTAGAAGAATGACTCACTAAACTAGATTCAACTAAATTACAATGAATTTCGATAACATCAAAAGGTCTTAATTTAGGTCTGAATTTTCCAACATGTACTGTGTTACTTGCATAATCTGTTGAAATTTCATTTTTAGTTGGTATTTCGAAACCAAAAATGTTTTTAAGATTTACGTCCAGATCAAATGGATACGGTGAAAACATTTTTACCTTTCCATCATTATTACTTTTTATATAGAACTTTTCGTTTACAAGTTCTTTCTTTATTAGATTATCGATTTCTTTTAAACTCCAAAATCCTTTTTCAATTTTAATATGTTTTCTTGATTTATTAATATCGAATGAAATGAATGAATCTTTTTGTATGTTAGGAATGTTATTATCCGAATAAAAACCAACAAGACCTATTTTATAATTTATATTTTCGTCTAGAAATATTGGATGTGCTAATTTCAAAGTCAACTCAGAAGTTTTACCAGTTATTTTTAACAATTTCATCTTATATAAATTACTCTATTTATAATGGAAAAAAAGTATCGTATAAAAATTTACCACGAAGATAAAAATAAGACTAACAATAAACCTTTTCCATTACCATTAAGATGTATAATTATCGGTAGTAGTGGTTCTGGAAAAACAACTTTATTAACAAATTTTATTTATGGAGATTGGTTAGATTATTCTAAATTATATGTATGTAGTAAATCTTTAGATCAAGATATTTATCAAGAAATGATTGAGTTGTTTAGTGATATTGGAAATAAAATAGGAGAGGATGTAGGGCGTTTTTATAATGATATTGAAGAAATGGAAAATGTAGATACTTGTGAACCAAATAGTTTAGTTATCTTTGATGATATTATATTTGAAAATCATGAAAAAATTAATGAATATTTTGTTAGAGGTAGACATAAAAATATTTCTTGTATTTATTTAAGTCAATGTTATAGTAAAGTTGATAGAAAGTTTATTAGAAATAATGTTAATTTTATTTGTTCTTTTAAACAATCTCTTCATTACACTGAAATGATATATAAAGATTTTGCTGGAAGTGATTTTTCATCCTTTGATATTTTTAAAAAAATTTGTAATGATTGTTGGGGGGATGATTATGGTTTTCTATCGATAAATACATATAATAAATTAAACAATGGAAAGTATATCCATAAACTAGAGAAATTTATCTATTTTAAAGACTAGATTTTATCCTATAATAAATGGTACTTATATATTGTGTAAAGTGTAAAAAACAAACAGAAAGTAAGAATTATCATGAAGAAACTTCTAAAAATGGAAAACTCATGGGTAAAGGAATTTGTGAAATTTGTGGAAGTAAAAAGAATACTTTTTTAGGTCAAAAAATGAAAAAGAAATGAGTGTAAAAGAAGGAATAATTGAAGAAATTCATAAACCGGTTAGAAGAAATTTTGAAAGAACAAAAATTATAACTCGAGGAATAAATGACTTGTGGCAATCTGATTTAGTTGAGATGAATACTGGAAGTTTAAAAGGAATATCAAAAATTAATAAAGGATTTAAATATATTTTAACTGTAATAGATACATTTTCTAAAGTTTCTTGGGCAATTCCTGTTAAAGATAAAACTGGTAAATTAGTGACTGAAGCATTAAAAAGTATATTGAACGATAAAAATAAACCAAAAAATTTACAAACGGATAACGGAAAAGAATTTTATAATAAAGAATTTCAGAATTTAATGAAAGAATATAATATCAATCATTATTCTAGTTATAGTGAAATAAAATCTGCTATAGTAGAAAGATTTAATAGAACATTAAAAGAAAAAATGTGGAAAGAATTTTCTAAGAGAGGAAATTATAAATGGATAGATATTTTAGATGATTTGATTAAAACATATAATAATTCCTATCATAGAACTATAAAAATGAAACCTATAGAAGTTAATAAGAAAAATGAAGAAGAAGTATTAATGAATATTTATAATGATAACAATGTTAAAAATGAAAAACCGAAATTTAAATTAAACGATTATGTAAGGATAAGTAAATATAAAGGAATATTTGAAAAAGGATATACACCTAATTGGTCTACAGAGGTATTTAAAATAAATAAAATAATAAATTCCATTCCTATTACTTATAAATTAAAAGATTTGAAGGAAGAAGAAATCGAAGGTAGATTTTATAAAGAAGAATTAATGAAAACCAAATATCCACATGATTATCTTGTTGAAAAGGTTTTAAAAAGAAAAGGGGATAAAGTTTATGTCAAATGGTTAGGTTTTGATAATTCACATAATACTTGGATAAATAAAAAAAATGTTGTGAATTAAATTTCTTTTTCACTGTGTAATTCCTCTATTTTTATAATTAGATATTCCTCACTAAATTCTTCATTATTTATTCTAAAATAATTACCATGAAATTCTAAATCATTTTTTAATTTTTCTTTTATTCTAGAATATAAATTAACACTATTTGGATCATAGAATTTTATTATCTCCTCACAATCTTGATGTTCTAAAACTATTTTATCAACAGCTCTTTTTAAATATACTTTTTGACATCTTATAACATAATAACTATATTCACATTCATAGTCGTTTAACTTAAATAATAGGAAAAAATGTCTTAATTTTTCATCTTTAGTTTTAGGTACAACATCAGATTTGATATTTGTTATTTTATTATTTAAATTTTCAATTTTTTCATCTTTCTTTTTTATAATTTTGTCTTTACTGTATAATTCTTCCTTCAATTTATACTCCCCTGTTTTTCTAATTGTTTTGATAACATTGTAAACCCATTTTTGAAATTCTTTTGCTTGAGGTAATTTCGATTTCATAATCAAAGAATATAAACCTAATTCGTTAATAAAAATAGTATGTGCTTGCATATTTGAAGGGTGCTCTTCTAAGGAGCACCCTTCTAAAATAAGATTTAGATTTGTTTTATGTTCTTCATCAACAAGATTATATGCTTTGGTTATTTTTTTATACTCTAATAATTCAGCAATATCTCTAGCTTTAAACCAAGGATCGTTATTTTCATCTAAAATCATAAATATTTCTTTATTATTATAGTTAAGTTTGTTGTTCAGAATATTTAGAATCCCCTCCATTTATTAGAAACGAACATTTTTAAATCCTGCAAAAATTTCCAGTAGAAAGAATTTATATTCTTTTTTATTCATTATAAATTAAAGAAAATGAGTGAGTATAAACCTTTTAAAATTTCACTAACGGAAGGTCAAAAATCTAAAATTATTGGTGCTGTAAAAAAGAAAACTGATGTTACAATCGATACAAAAAAAGGAAATAATTCAATTTTGTTAACTCAAAGACAGATCGATAAGATTAACAGAAATGCTAAAGACGGAAAGGGAACTAGAATTAAATTAACATATAAACAATTAAGAGAAAATGAAAAAGATGGTGGAATACTTCCTTTAATTTTTGCAGGATTAGGAGCTTTAGCTGCTTTAGCGAGTGGAGCAAGTTCTATTGCAAACTCGGTTATCGATAAAAGATATAAAGATAAACTAATAGAAGAACAAACAAGACATAATAAAGAAATGGAAAAGAAACAGGGAGGAAAACTTGTAACAGTTAAAAAAAAAAATAACTCCTTTATCTAATTTTTATATCGAGAATATCGTTAAGAAGTTAAACATAAAACATTTTAGAGGAGTTTTTATGAAAGATGAACTTCCGAAACATCCTAGAAATATTGAGTGTGGAATTGTAAACATTGATAATTCTTTCGGAAATGGTACTCACTGGGTTTCTTATTATAAAAATGGAAATAAAAAATATTATTTTAATTCATATGGAAACTTACATCCATCAAAGGAATTAGTTATATATTTGGGAAAAGATAATTTAATATATAATGAAGACAGACTTCAAGAAATTAATGATCCACCTATTTGTGGACATTTATGTTTGTTAGTTCTTAAATTCTTTTCTAAAGATATGGATTTTAATGAAATTTTAAATATAATAAATAGAAAGAAATGGAATCTTATTCAAGAGTTATTTTAAAATTTGATGTTTTAGGAAATCAAATTGTTTTTCCGGAATCTGGCGATATTGATGAAACGAAATTAAAAAGTGATATTGTAAATGAACTTTCAAATTCTTTTAGAACAGAATTCTCAACATTCCAAACAAAATTAAAAGATGATGAAAATAAATTAAAGAATGATTTAAAAAATGATTTTAATAATAAATTAAAGAATGAATTAAAAGTAAAAGTTGATGAAATTATCGGTTCATTGTTTACATTTACTAAAAGTTATATTGGTTTTAATAAAAAAAGACTTGTCAGTGTTTCAGAAGGAAGAGATAATAATGATGTAGTTATTATGAAACAAGTGAAAACGATGATAGAGAGGGCAATTAATGAAAATAAAAGAGATAAAAGAACAACTGATACAAAAGAATTTGAAGAGATCATCGATGAGAAATTATTTGAATATACAACTAAAGAAGATTTAGATGAAAAGATGAAAAAACTCACTCAGGATTTAATTAGTGATGTTATACCAGTACAAGTTGATAGTGATATAAAGAACAAAATGGAAGAATATTTGAAAGAAGAAGAGTTACAAATACATCTTCAAATATTTTCTGACACTTTATATAATAGTTATTACCCACAAGTAGAACAATTTATGAAAGATTTAAACAATAAAATAGAAGAACTGGAAAAAGACATAGCGAAAGAAGAATATAAAAAATCACTAAATGAAAGTATTCTTAAAGAAATAGAAATAATAAGAAAAGAATTAAACACAAAAGTATCAGAACTGCGAAGAGAACTTCATTATATTGCTTTACCTTCCGAATAATATTATTTCCTAAAGTGGTGACAATTTTGAAAATTAAAAAGATTTTTTTCTTAATAAATGGAGACAACACAAAATAATGATTGGGATGAAATATCTTCATTTCCTGGTTTAACAACAGAATTTTTAATTGTATTTCAGAATAAATTAAATTGGAAACTTGTTTCACAATACCATCCGTTTAAATTAGAAGAATTAGGAATGTTTTCAAATAAAATAGATTGGAAAATCATTTCGCGATATCAGAAAATCGATGAACAAAAGATCGAGTTTTATTACTCATTATTTGATTGGAACATTATGTCTTTTTATCAAAAGTTTTCTCCAGATACTTTAATAAAATATAAACATTTGGTTAATTGGATAATAATTTTCGAAAGAACTGATATATCAAATGAATTTAAACAAGAACATTATGAAGAATTTTCGAAATATTATAAAAATAGATTTAATGTTGATACTGTACCTTCATTAATAAATTATGTTTTTTAAATTTTCAAACCTCGTCACTGAGACGGGGTCTAATAATTATAAACTACTTTTTAAATTATAACGATTTTTTATCTTAATAAATGGAGATGTATTCAAAATATAATCCTAATATAGAAAAACAACAATTTAAACATTTTTTCCCATCGAATAATACCGAATTGAATTTTAATAAAGAAAATCAGAGAATAGAATTCTTAATCGATGTTGGTGATAATTTTTTAAGTTCCCATTTTCAGTTTGTTATTTCAGGTTCGTTCAATGCCAAAGATGGTGAACACTATGGTATGAATTCGGGAACTAAATTAATAGATAATTTTATTCCTTTCTTATTTCGAAGTATAGAAGTAAAAAAACATAACAAATTAATTGATAGAATTGAAGATCCAGGTATTATAAGTACTGTAAAACATACGATATCACTGTCTCAAGATGAAACTTTGTCTAAAATGAATGGTGCAGTGAAATGTGATCATAAATATGGAAAATTTAATTATTGTGGAACCTTAAACGATTTAGGATTAGGATATTTTGGAGGTATAAACATGCCAATATACAAAGGAGGATTTTTAATAACATTTCTTAGAAACACTGATGATGACGGGATTTTTCTATCACTTCAAGCAGATGGAAAGTCTTATGCACCTACAGGTAAAATTACAATAACTGATTTTTATTTACGTGTTCCTATCATAGAGTATTCAACACCTTCAAAAATTGAATTAATTAATGAGATGGACAAGTTTGGTGGAACACAAGAATTTGTATTTAAAACTTGGGAGTGTATTGAAAAAACTGGTATTATGGGATCAAATTTAAGTTTTGATATAACTAATATTTATAGGAACATTGATAAACCGAAATTCATAATTGTAGGATTCCAAACATCGAGAAGAAATGATCAAAAGAAAGATCCTTCTAAATTTGACCATGTTGATGTTAGAAATATTAGAGTTAAAATTAATGAAACATATTATCCGGAAGAAATGTTAAATTTAGATATTAAAGAGAACAATTATTCATTATTATATGATATGTATAAAGATTATAAAAGGTCTTATATCGGAAATATGAATATGCTTTATGATCCTGATGATTTCATAAAAAATAGACCTTTATATGTAATAGATGTTAGAAAAGGACCAATTAATATTTCAAATAGTAAAAATAATATTATTCTGAATGTTGATTTTCAGAATGTAGTTCCTGGTGGTACAAATATATATGTGATTATTGTTTCTGAGAAAAAGTTGAAATATGATTTTATAAAGAATGATTTAATAGAAATTTAGAATGACAAATATTATAAGATTTATTTATGTCTCTCAAGACTTTGAAAGTAATGGTTAATTTTTTTATTTTTAATTTTTTCTAAAAATGTGCAAAAATACCCCGTATTCTCCTTCCTCTCTCCTTTTGGCTTCAACCTTACTTTGCTTTCAAGTTACCTTTTTGTACTTCAATTATTTTGAAGTTTTTTTTGTACTTCAATTTTTGAAGTATTTTTTTTTTCAACTTTGAGTTGAATTTTTGAACTCTATACACTAGAGTTATTTGAGTAACTTTTTAAAGTTACTATTTATGTTTTGATAACTTTTAGATTTGCAAAGTAAGGTGAGCGTGAGGTATTTTTGAGGAAAATGGCATGCTCTATGAGATCACCGCATGCGTCACATCGTTTCCGGTGTACCTATGGCCATCTCGGTACATCGGTGATGAGATGCATTTGGTTCTCTCACTTTTCCACGTCTGAAATACCATTGACTGTTGTATATATACTAGAATCCTGTATGAACGATGAAACCGAGAACTTACGACTTTAATAGTCTATTACTTGTTATTAGATTGTTTATTCCATCCAAGTATTTGTTTGTTATTTAGTTAATAGTTTTAAATTATTAGATTAATCTATTTTCATTAATTAATATTTAAGAAATTCTCGAAATCAGTTGAAAATAAACAAATAGAAAGGTTGTTAGTTGTGGTAGTTCAAAAAATCGATACCAGACAGCAGCAGCAATCAAGCGAGTACGCCCACCCGGAAACCTCCGCCCATATGTGATATCATTCAGATACCCCGCCCCACTTCGATAACAAATGGTGGATTTATATAGAGCATTCTCAGTGTACGAAAATATAATTGTAATAAAGGTTTTTATAAAATTGATTAATTTTATTTGATAAATTTCATTTCTAATAAATGGAAGTATTAAAAAAGATCCAACGAGTTGGTCAATGTCAAAATACTCCAATAAAGAAACTAACAGAATTGGAATGTGGTCAATCTTATTCAATTAAAGAATTTAAAGAAAGTATTACAAAATTTGGAAAACGTATAGTTGTTACGTTAAAAGATAAGGAAGATAAATTTCAAGTTTATCTACCAGATAGATTTAATGACAAATTAAATAAAAAAGATATTCAACAATTAAATTCACAAAAACTATTATTCGTTTATGACGGTTTAAAAGAATTAAATGATGGGAAGAAAATTCATATTATTGACTTCCGAGAAAATAAAAATGAAAATAGATCTAAATCTAAGAAATCTGAAAGTGATATTGATGATTAAACGTGTATAACAAATGGAAATAATAATTAAATTAATTATATAATATTTTTACTTTTTGGGGGTGATCCCAATTTTTGTATCGTTTTAAAGAAATATGTTAAAAATATGTATTTTTTTTTTATTTGTTAGGTTTTAAAGAAATATGTTAGAAAATGTATATTTTTTAAAAAAATTAGATGTTTGAGATAAAAATGAAAAATCCTACAAAAATCGACGATCAGGTTTTTTCGGGGAAATAGGGAATTTTGAAGACTGCGCCAGAAACCCTATTATCCCTCTACTGATCGTTGTCCTAAAAATATGTAAACTAACAAAAATTATTAATCAAAATCAGTATATAGAATAAAAATAAAAAGGAAATAAAAATATTTGCCTAAAACGTACGTTATATTTTTGAATAGATGTTTTCATGCTTTAAATGTGTTAGTACTGTTTGTATGTACGGGCTACCTTCCGTGAGTAAGTCATGTAAGTCGTAAGGAATGGTTAGTTTGCTACGCTGTCTACAGTCAGTTAGTATATGCTTGACGGTTAGAGGTGTGTTGCATATTCGACAAGTGGGTATTTCTTTTCTGTCTAGTAAGTACGAATGGGTAAGTAGGGTGTGTCCTATCCGAAGCCTGGATAAAATAACTTCGTCTCGTCGAGAGAATTGTTCTTTTACCCAGGCTTTGGTCGTATTCTTAATTTCCCTTAGTTTGGAAGTACTTCTCAACCAATGTTGTTCCCATTCGCACAATGTGTTAGTACGTAAAGTTTTGTTCAGGTCGAAAGTTGTCAAGGTGTTTACATCGGGTATGGATCGGCTTGTAGCCAGTTTCGCCTGTAAGTCAACAGTTGTACTCATAGGGATGTCTTCGTGTCCTGGTAGCCAAAGGAGTATAATATTTTTGTCTTTACCTTGTAGAGTGTTTATTTGTGTAAATATGTTTATGATAATTGGATGAGTGCTGTAAATGTTCTGTAAGGACATTAAGGAACTTAAGGAATCGGTGCAAACAGTGATCGTGTCAGTTTCTGTTTCTTGAACGTTGGTCAGTGCTAAAAGTATCCCGTAGAGTTCAGCAGTATATATAGTCGTCTGTTCCGGTAATTTGATTTGGTATGTATTGTCTTGTACAATGGCCGCTGCCCCTGTTCCAGAGTCTGTCTTGGATCCGTCAGTATAAGTGTATAAAGTTTTTGGATTTCGCCTTATTTGGATTTCCTCGCTCCTCGTTATCAATGTCAAAATTTCCACTTCGAAACCTGGAAAACCACCGGTAAACAGTTCGTTCATTCACCGTTCCCTCCCCGAATGCCGTGTTAATGTTCTTAAATGCCTCAGCAGCGCTATGACCGAGCTTAAATTCATAACGAAAAATAATACGGATTTCCCTTGAAGTCATAATTTAAGTTTTATTTTTTTCTCAGAGGATCGTTCTCACAACACAGTATGCAAGTTACTGATTAAATAATAGGAATAAAAGAGCTTTAATTCTATATGAATAACAATGATGTTTGTAAATAATGAAATAAAAAAGGGAAAGGATTTTTAGAGGAGTATCAGGTAAAAAATAAAATAAGCCGGTTAAAAAAATAAATGTCTATATAATAAAAAAAATAAAACACTTGGCAATTGAAAAATAATAATAATTAACTTCTGATAATAAATTAAATAATAAATAACGGTCCACTGCCAGATAATAAAGAAAGTCCAAAAAAGTCACACAGAAAATCAGCACCACGTTGTCGCACTTTTTATACACACAAAACTTAAATCTGGCTAGGTAATTTTCGGGTTACCTCAAAACTGCGGTAAGAAATTTAAATATTCATAAATTATTGTGGCCCCGGCAACACTGACTAACCCTACGTAACCTTCCCATTGTTGACAGTCAGGTTACGGTGTTGTCAGTCAGTTTACTTTCGTGGTGCTACATCACTTCCCCCCAATGGCAGCGTCACAGAAGCGGACAGGAAGTCTGATGAGGCGTCCACGTCGTGACATCCTCACTGATGAAGGCTTGTCAGCTTCTGTTGCGGTGGTATTGTCACAAGGTTCTGCTTGAGGTGTTGGTATAGGTGGGTGGGTTGGTGTTGTGGTGGTAGTGCTGGTGAGGTCTTCCAGGATGTGGGCTGGTTTCAGTCGGTCTATTGTGACAGTCTTCTGCCCTGTGCCAAGACCGATGACAAAAGTCTTATCTCCTCTCTGGAGAACAGGATGCGGTCCAGTGTATGGCGGTGTGAGGGGCTTCCTGATGGCGTCGTCCCGCAGGAAGACATGTGAGCAGGTCTTTAAGTCCTTGGGAACAAAGGCTTGTGCTTGACTCGCCCTGTGTGGGGAGGGCTGCAGGCGCTTGAAGTTCTCACGAAGTTTGAAAAGGAAGCCCTGCGGCTCTTCGGGATGAGGGGTTGACTCTAATAGCTCTCCGGGTAGTCGTAAGGGCTGCCCATACGTCAACTCGGCAGCACTTGTGGAGTTGTCCTCCCTTAGTGCTGCTCTCAAGCCTAGGAGGACTGTGGGTAGCAGTTCTGTCCAAGAGTTTGAGTCGATAAGGTGTGCGGTGAGGGCAGTCTTCAGGGTCCTGTGCCATCTCTCCGCAACACCGTTGGACTGAGGGTGGTATGCTGTAGTTCTACAGCGACGCGAACCAAGTAAATTTAGGAGCCTGTTGAATAGTTCGCTTTCAAACTGGCGCCCTTGGTCAGTTGTGATCCGTGCAGGGACCCCGAATCTACAGATCCATGTCCTGTAGAAAGCTGAAGCAACTGTTGTTGCGGAGATGTCCTCGAGGGGCTCTGCTTCGGGCCAGCGTGAATACCTATCCGCCATGGTAAGGCAATAGCGCTTTCCATCCGATGGCGGCAAGGGTCCGACTATATCCACGTGGACATGCTCGAATCTGCCGGCTGGAGCGAAGGTACCTGGAGGTGTTACGGTGTGCCGGTGTATCTTTGAGCGCTGGCAGGCGATGCAGCTCCTAGTCCAGATCGCAAGGTCCGCTTGCATACTTGGCCAGAAATACCTTTGCGACACCAGTCGGCGAGTCCCACGAACGCCAGGGTGGCTGAGGCTATGAAGCTTTTTAAAAACTTCCTGACGGAGTGTTGGTGGTACATACGGTCGGGCTTTAGCTGTAGATACGTCACATAAAAGTGGCTTGTCGAAATGCGGGTGCTCGATCAGCTTCAACTGCAGATTCGGGTTCTGAAGAAGCTCTGGAATCGACGGGTCTTCCTGCTGAGCCTTGATGATGCTCCCCATATCGTGAGGACTGTCTATTGCCTCCAACCTTGAAAGTGTATCCGCTACCTTGTTTTCAGCCCCAGAGACATGACGAATGTCGCTAGTGAACTGGCTAATGAAGTTCGTGTAGCGAATTCTCATGGGTGTTGCAGTCTCGGGCTTCTGGTATAGGGCATACACGAGCGGCTTGTGGTCCGTCAGTATGCTGAACATGCGACCTTCGATGCATGGCCTGAAGTGCTTGACGGCCCTGTAGATGGCAGTGAGCTCGCGGTCGTAGGCAGAGTATCGCTGCTGTGCTGATGTTAGGGCCCTCGAGAAGAAACCAAGAGGTCGCCAGTGGTCTCCCTCACGCTGTTGGAGGACAGCCCCAACCGCGGAGTTAGATGCATCGCAAGCTAGGGTCAATTCGGCGTCTGAAGAGGGGTGTGCTAACGTTACAGCATCCTTAATGTCTCGTTGGCATCGGGCGAAGGCTTCCTCTGCTTCCGGGGTCCATGGGACGGGGGTGCTGTCGTTCTTCTTGCTGTTGCCGATTAGGGCATGGAGAATGCGCTGTACTTCTGCTGCTTTAGGGAGGCATCTTCGATAAAAGTTTACCATCCCTAAAAATCGTCGGAGATGACCCTTGGTGGTAGGACGAGGGAATTTAGCGATTTGGTCCGCCTTGCTCGGAAGAGGTTTAATGCCTTGGGAGTTTACAAGGAAGCCTAAAAACTCGACTTCGGACTTGCGAAACTCCGACTTGAGCGGGTTGATGGTTAATCCATGCTGATTTAGCCGTCTGAAAACTTCTTCCAGGTGTGTGCGATGCTCTTCCTCTGTGGTTGACGCTACCAGTATATCGTCGAGGTAGACAAAAACATACGGCAGAGCGAGGATGCTGTCCATTAGGCGCTGGAATGTTTGCGCAGCATTTCTTAGTCCGAAGCACATCACCAAGAATTCGAAGAGACCGAAAGGGGTGATCACTGCAGTTTTTGGGATGTCTTCTTCCGCCACCGGCACTTGGTAGTAAGCACGGTTGAGGTCGATCTTACTGAAGATTGTCTTCCCAAAAAGATTGGTGTTGAGGGCTTGTATGTTGGGTACACTGTACCTGTCAGGCAAAGTCTGGGCATTGAGTCGGCGGTAGTCCCCACAGAAACGCAACGTGCCGTCTTTCTTCGAAACGATGTGGAGAGAGCTTGCCCAAGGACTGCTGGATGGTCTGCAGATACCCTCCTCGACCATCTTCAGGAATTCTTCCCTTGCAGCGTTGTAACGGTCAGGTGGAAGACGTCTAGCTTTCGATGTTACCGGTGGTTCCTTTGTCTCAATGAAGTGCTTGATAGGATGCTTCGGCTCCTGCGGTACAGCAGATGGGCGTGTGATGGACGGGTATTTCCGTAAGAGCTCGTAATACCACTCACCGCAAGGTACTGCGAATACGGAAGGTGTGGTGTTATGTTTGAGGCTGCCTCTGGAAGTTAGACCGGTCTGCGAGTCCACTAGCTGTCGTCCCTTAAGGTCGACTAAGATGTGATGGTGGAAGAGGAAGTCCGCTCCGATGATCGGGTTGCTGACGTCGGCCAAGATAAAGGACCAACGAAGTAGGCGTCGAAGTCCGACGTTGAGGGTCTTCTTGACTTCCCCGTAAGTCTTTATTGTGGTGCCGTTGGCTGCAAAAAGGGTGAAGTTGGCGGGGTGGTTTCGCTCTTGTCGCCGTGCTGGGAAGACGGATACGGCTGCACCGGTGTCAACCAAATATCTTTCCCCAGAATCCTTGTCTGTGACGAATAATCGGCGGTGATTGATATCAGCGACGGAGTCCGCCTTCTCAGTCGCTGAGATTAGTTTCCCTTCTGCGACGTACTCTTCCAGCTGCACGGTTGTCGGCATTTACGGGCGTTTTCTTTGAAGCGGTGGTGGTAGTAGCACAAAGTTCTACCTTTGCTTCTCGAGCGGCTGCGCTCCCGGCCTCGTGATCTGCTTCCTCGATCGCGAGCTATTTGGTTTTTGAGCTCGCTGATCTCCAGGGTCAACTTCTGCATCCTCTCCTCGAGCTGGGAAACGGAGGTAGAGGAACGTGTGTGTGGTTGTGTGGACTGAGAGGTCACCTGGCTAACACTGGGCTCGTAGATCTCGGCGATTCGGTCGGCGATCTCGGCTAGCTTGTCTACGGACTGCTCTGTTGTCACCGCTAGTGTAGCCTGCATTCGTTCTGGCAGGGCCTTAAGCCACATGGTACGCAGCAATTCTGTGGAAACTGAAGCTCCTGCGAGCCTTTTCAATTCGTTCACAAACTGGGAAGGGCGCTCTCCGTCTGCGAGACGCTTATCTTCTAAAAGCCGTCTTATACGGAGGTTTTCCGACTCGGCGTACGTCGAAATTAGTCGACACTTGAGTGCTTCGTAAGGATCTGCGGGAGGATTTTTAACCAAGTCCGAAACCAGTCTCAACACTTCGAACTCCAAGTTGGCCACCACCATTTGAAATTTTATTCGCGAACTCAAAATTTTGGAGGTCGCAAATACGGCGTCGGCCTGGCAAAACCATAATTCTGGGTCTGCTCTCCAGAATGGGGGAATTCTGATATTAGCCCCAGGCCCAGTTGCACTAACCTGAGTTTCCTCTGTCTGCATTTCTTCTTTCTTTTCGTCTTCACTCATCACGTCGGGGTCACCACTTTAGAGGAGTATCAGGTAAAAAATAAAATAAGCCGGTTAAAAAATTAAATGTCTATATAATAAAAAAAATAAAACACTTGGCAATTGAAAAATAATAATAATTAATTTCTGATAATAAATTAAAAAATAAATAACGGTCCACTGCCAGATAATTTAAAGAAAGTCCAAAAAAGTCACACAGAAAATCAGCACCACGTTGTCGCACTTTTTATACACACAAAACTTAAATCTGGCTAGGTAATTTTCGGGTTACCTCAAAACCGCGGTAAGAAATTTAAATATTCATAAATTATTGTGGCACCGGCAACACTGACTAACCCTACGTAACCTTCCCATTGTTGACAGTCAGGTTACGGTGTTGTCAGTCAGTTTACTTTCGTGGTGCTACAGATTGAATCGTAAAGTAAACAAAACTGACATTTCATACGGTACAGCCTGATATTGAATTTGTATTAGAAATAAATTACACACAATTACAAACAAATGTAAACTCGTTATCATACGAAAAAGTTCTCAGCTCCACCATTATTTATTTAAATTTTATCGGATATGTATGATCGGAGCCAATTGGGTAAACTGGATAGTGCAACAAATAAAGGCGTACTCTAATCCTTTCCTTTCATTCCGGTGTTATGATCGGATAGGCAGATAAAGGCAGATGGTTTTTCTTCTAAAATTCACTATAACATGTCTAGTAGGGGTCTCCCGTAGTCTAGTGGCTAGCGCGCTGGATTCTTAAGCGGGAGATGGTGGGTTCGATTCCCACCTCCGGCAGGAATTTTCTCATCTCAAGGCTCGCTGGGAAAATTCCTCGCTGCACCTTGGATGTCGGCGCTAATGACCTAGAAGTAGATGCGCCGACAAAAAAAAAAAAAAAAAAAAAAAAAAAAACATGTCTTGTTTGAAAAGTGATCTTCCACATCTCGGTGGAAGCCGGAGCTTTTTTTTTTAATCATAGCTGTTTTCAATTCTTATTTAAAGTTCGTAATGTTTAGCGTTGTAAAACGCTTTAATATTTTTTATGCCCGGTTTGACTGACATTTGGCTTAGTTGACCATCGTAAAGCAGGGAAAAATTTTGAAAATTGTTTTCTCCCTCTTTTAGAACTGTATATCACTCGTTTAGAGTAGTGTGTAATTTGGATATACTTCCATTATTCTGACTTTGGGCCTAAATTAATGGAAATACCCATGAAACATGAAAAAATTTAAGGAATATGAGTAGAAAGGAACATGGCTAACACCATTCTATGTACATTCTAAGGTACTTCATTCGGCTTTGGTATCATCCCCGTTTGTATTTCATCCTAAAAAAACCTTAGTTAATTGATACTTTCTAAAAGTCTATCAAAAAAAGTCTAAAAGTATATAGTGGGTAAATATTGTGCAAAGTTTTAAGAACGAGTTAATAAAAAAAAATAATGAAAAAAAAAGAAAAATGTTTTTTGTCAATGTCGCGTTAATCGTTCCACAGTACGACGTTTTACATTTCAAAAAATTTCAAGCAGTGAAGCTTGCTCTTTTGATGTCAGTATACAATGATGAACCTTCACCAACTAGCAGAATAATTACCCTGTGAATTAAAAAGTTAAACAAACTTCTATCTACTATATATTTGTCAAATACCACTCACTCACTCACTCACTCATCTATCAACGCCCAGCCCAAACCGCTCGACAGAAAATTTTGAAATTTTGCATGGACACTCCCTATATAGCGTAGGCGCTCGCTAAGAAAGGATTTTTTGATATTCGTATTTTTAAGCATTTTTAGGGGGGTTTAAAGTTTGAGTTGGTTAGAGAAGGCAAGCCTAGGCAGCCTGCGTTGCTAGGACGATAAAGAACACCTGTTACCTTACATTATCTATCTCATAGTTTTATTTCTAATTGAGGTTAATTTCAACTATGATGGCAGACCTTGAATTACTAGAAATTAACTGTCCCTCATAGAGTTTTAATTGCGTTTCTTTTCTGCCTGTCCCCGTCAGATAGGCTTGCCATATTTTTGGAGAGTTAAACCGAGACACATTAATATGGGATGGGCATACCAGGGGGGGGATAAAAAGAGTACAAATTATAAGCAAAATGGTTGGTGAGTTTTAAGCCTAGCAACTAACGGGAAGGGGGAATCCTAAACTGTTAGTCTACCCAAACCTTAAAAATAAGAACGGAACTTTTTTTGCCACTTGATTTTCTTAAAAAATCTCTCAGCCAAATAGTAGTGTCTGGCAGCTGGCAGCGCTGTGCAGGTAGTTCCAGCGTTTTACAGTTAGATTACTTCTCATTTCTTTGACACTGTGAGCAGTAGTAAAAATGTTAATTGTAGAAAAGTAACCGATTTAAAAAAGATTCTTATAAACATGAATTCATTACTTTTTACATCTTACAGCCTTTTCCGGGACATTGATAAAACTGGGCGGGACACTGAAACAATTGCAAAATACCGGGACAGTCCCGGTCAAACCGTGATGTATGGCATATCCTTAGCTTTTCCAGGCGAGCTAATAATATCCGGAACCCTTGCACAGCCTCCTCGCCTATAACCTTGGTAATACTCGTAAATATATTGGGTGTTACCATATGACTTCTTGGAAACATAAACTTTTAAATTTTAACGCCCATTGAATAAAATATAGTATGACGGGAACCGTGCTGTAATAAACTGCACAGAATTGTATAGTAACGTAATTTTAATGAAACATTATTTAACGCAATAAAATAACTACTTATCTGCCGTGACGAAGCACGGGTATTCAGCTAGTTCAATAATATAAGTAATTTATTTAATCAGGACGAAATTTCGGGGTTTTAGTCATGGCTTTCTTCTTGAGTGTAAGAAGTGAAGAGGAGTTTAAGTGTAAAGGCGGGAAAGGGCGAGCAACTTGGAACAGATGGTTGACAACTTTACAAATTCAATTCCGTCAAGTTGCTCTAGAAGTAGAAGGGGGGGGGGGTTGCCCCCTACACTAGCGCTCCCTTCTGCAAAACATTTAACTACAAACTCTCGACCATTTTACCACCAAATGCTCAATGAGTCAGCACAAATTTCATTCTTCAAGCTGTTTTTGGTGTCCCCTTCTTCCTACCCAGACATTCATATGGCTTGCCTTCATCGCCACTGAAATGCTCTTGACAATGTCGTCTGTATACGGCAATGTTTTCAGAATGCACCAAACGTTCTGTAAAGTGCCGCAATAAAATATGGATTTATGGCCTGTTCCGATGTACTGAAACTTTCTGTCATATGTTCCGCAACACCAAAACTTTCTGTAATTAGGTGCATTACATTAATAATTTCTGGCCAACTTAGCGATCTACCAAAGTTATCTGGCCAATTTAGTACCGAATCTGAGGCCAAAGTAGCGCCGTACCACAGATATCTAGGCAAAGTAGCGATGTGCCAAAGATATTTGGCCAATGTAGCGATGTACCAAAGATATCTGGCCAAAGTAGCGATGTAACAAAGTTATCTTGCCAAAGTAGCGATATACCAAAGTCATCTGGGCAATGTAACGATGTATCAAAGTTATTTGGTCAAAGAAGCGATGTACCAAAACTATTTGACCAAATTAGCGATGTTTCAAAGATATCTGTACAATGTGCGACGTGCAACAATGTTCTTTGGAGCATGTCACGATGAACCAAACATTTTTAGGCAATTCCAAAACACATCAAAGTTTTCTGGACAATCTCGTGGCACACCAAAGCTTTCCGGACAGTTTAGCGATGCACCAATGTTTTCTGGTCAATTTACATTGATCAAACTTTTTTTTACAATTCTTCAACATAAACGTTCTCTGTATTATGTCTTTGCATAAGTTTTCTTTACGATTTTCTTGCACAACAATCATGGGTGTACATAGAAAATAATTTCGGAACGGGCAGGGAGATTTTCGGGAGGGGCTGAGAGCATTTGCTGGGTATGGAATACTAACAATCTAGAACATGGAATAGTTAACCAATTAAAACGTTACTACACCCTAGAAAAACTGTTTGAACAACTAAGTGATCTTATTTAATTTATTTTTAAAATTTTTATGATAAATTTTTAGCGATTTCGGGGTGGGGGGCCTGCGGTCCCCGCAGCCCTTACTCTTAACGATTTTGAATTAACCAAGAGGATTTTCAAGAAAAGACGAAATTTCACTTGGCTAATTCTGATAAAATTACCACCTTCGCTCTTTGATTTTAGAAAATGAGACTGTCAGGAAATCAGATAAAAAACTGATTTTTGTTGGTATTTTACGAGATAGTTATAATCCTAATTCATCTTGGGGATATTAAGGAAAATTACTACTACTAAAAGAAAAATCCCTTACTTATTTTATGTAAAAGAACAATATTTTTAGTGTATATGTTTGTTTACTGGCTATAACAGTCCCGTAGAGAGGTAAATACTGTACAGAACTCTGATTCTTGATTTTACGGCACACCGAATGGTGCTACTGTGTTCAGTCAGTACTATGCCACCTAATTTTCCTCTTTGAACATGGCTATTGAAGCTTGGATGAGCTTATAGGAGGTCTGGGACCAACAGCATTCGGAAGAACGAATGTCGACATTAGCAAAGCAAATCTTTTGTGTACGCCCTATTTTCAATCTTGGGTACGATTTGACGAGGGTCATTTTTGGTAACTAGGAGGCAGGATGTATTAAGATTTAAAATACCTATATCATTATTTCTTCCCTCATACGCCAAGTTTCTTTAGAATTTGCCAAAACCTCCAGAAGATAGAAGAGAAGGAAGGACAGACATTCCCAATCAAGCTGCCATTGTTAGGGGCGAGTGAGGGAGTGGAAAACGAAAAATTCCGCAAGGAGCAAAGACCAACTCCATGAAAGCGGTTAAAGCAGAGAAGAATGGCCAAGGGGAAAAGTTTTTCCAATCAGCCAGGCCTACGTTGACATTGCCAAGAAGAAGAAGGAGAGAGAGAGGACGGGCCGATGAGGGAGTGGGAGACCGTGTTTGTACTGGAAGAAGACTGTAATAAGAGACTCTGTTTGATCTGGGACCACGTTGACAATTCCCTTAATGCACCCTTCCAGGGTTAAACAGGATTACAAGGAGGGTTCCTGATTGAGGAGAACTCAAACAGGGAGGAGTTCCGTCTGGTTGACTTTAGGCCTTATAGAGAAAACTCGCTCACACGGGGGGGGGTTAACATTTCAAAGGCTTTTCCCCTTTTCTTTTAAAGGTCCGCCGTCCTTCGAAGGACAATGGTCATCATTTAATTGAAAGCGGTAGAAGGTTTTAAGTAAAAAGTCCGATGATCAAACAAGAACAGCCACTATCCGGGATTGGGTGTATCTTGTTGATCTATCGGTAGATACCTTTTCTACCAGATACTTACAAAGACAAAGAATAAGATACCAACTAATAGAATTAAAAACTTGGACAAAAAAAGTCCGGGAAAACTAATCAAGAAAAAAGTTCAAAGAGATCAATTTTATTTTCAGCAAGTAGATGAATCATGGTTTAGGAAGTTCATAAAACATAATAACTCATTAGCACATGTCGAAGGAATACAGCTAAAAACATAATGACTCATTAGCACATGTCGAAGGAATACAGCTAAAAACATAATAACTCATTAGCACATGTCGAAGGAATACAGCTAAAAACATAATAACTCATTAGCACATGTCGAAGGAATACAGCTAAAACATAATAACTCATTAGCACATGTCGAAGGAATACAGCTAAAAACATAATAACTCATTAGCACATGTCGAAGGAATACAGCTAAAAACATAATAACTCATTAGCATATGTCGAAGGAATAGAGCTAACACCGTTTGACTCAAGACAGAATTTTTGAAAAAGTTTCCAATTCTTCATAGTTCCAAGATATCGAAAGTTACCAGTTTGTTCTGAAAAGGCAGGTAAATGATTTTTTTCCAACAACTTTTCGTCCAAATTCATTTCAAGAATCTCGAATTAGTTTCTATCATGACTCCTTTTATTTGCCCAGGAGTTCTGCAAATTAAAATAAATAGTGACAAAAAATTTCAACAATTTTATCGTGTGCAGATAGAAGGTCATTCATTCAACCCAAAAAATGATAAAATTAATTATGGGTCAAGCTCTTCATGAGATCAGAACAACAATTTTATCGTGTGCAGATAGAAGGTCATTCATTCAACCCACAAAATGATAAAATTAATTATGGGTCAAGCTCTTCATGAGATCAGAACAACAATTTTAATTCTGGAATCTGGATAATATAACATCCTTAACGAGTGGGATATTGAGGTCTTTATGGAGGTTGAGGTTGGAAACGTAGAAGGGAGCATCGACTATTGTTCTTAGGACCTTGGATTGGAATGCTTGAATGCCTGTTTGAAATAACGTTCATTGAACTAACAGTTTATTCTGAAATTTTGAATAAAAAACAGAAAAAAAAACAATTAAAACTTTCAGCTCAAATGATCATAATTTAAAAAAAAATACCCAAAACCTGACTTCTAAAAAATTCTAAAATATTATATATCTTGAAAACAGGAAGGCAGTATGGGATTAAAATTGGTTGTTTTCACCAAAATTATCACCTCTCGATGGATGTAGTTCTACTTACCTGTATACATATTCTTACAGAAATTAACACTAGATTTACCAGACCAATCATTTCGACTGGCCATGCAATTTAAATTCAAAATTCCAACTACATATAACATTTGATTTCCAATAATACCAAACAGGTGAAGAATAACCCTTCAAAAATGTTTCATACTTTACATTTATTTCTCCATCACAACGTTTCGGACACACAGGTCCATCCTCAGGCAATCTACAATAGTATATTAATTTCAGATATTGCATCCTCCAAAACCATTTACTAAATTTTATTGTCATAATTTTAAACTCACCATGTCCTGTTCATTACTACAGTTACACTAAAACAGTCATACAATAAATAAACATGATTCCTGTAAGGAACCAAGTCAAATTACACCTACATCAATTAAACACTCATTATCACAGCCATATTAGACTTTATCAAGCTGCCTAGGCCTATTATATTTGGTATAACTAAAATTAAATTAAAACATTAAAATTCAATTAGTCAAAATATATAATAAATTATGTATGACATATCACAGACAAATTGTGTAATCTCTACTTAACATTAGTTTTATTGCCATATTTAATATACAATACACTGAGGTATGTAACCCAGATATTTAAACTGTGAAAGTAATCTATTACACTGTCATCAGAAATTAATTTTATTTAATATGTCAACATAATTGAAGGGTTATTCTTCACCTGTTTGGTATTATTAATTAATACCCTTCATTTAGTAATCGTAATAAATTTGAATTCCTATATGACGTTATGACTTTTTTAGTTATAAGTAGAGAATAAATTAAATGAACTTAATGTTATTTTATAAATATCGTCGATACAATTGCAAAGTATCGAATGTAAAAAAATGCATTTTTCATTTTCAATCTTTGCTGATTGCTGTTGGACTGATGGATGGGAAACTCTCAAATCTATGTTCACTCTGTAAAAGGGGAATATAACCACTGTCAAAAGGTCAAATCTACCGACTATTTATACTGTCCAAAAGCCAAGTAATGACTAAAAGTTTTTTAGCCCTGGAAAGTGGTGATTTTCACATTCGATACTTTGCATTTGTATCGACGACATGTAAACGAAAAAAATATCCTGAGAAAGGTAGTTAATGTAACATACATTCTTAAGAATTGGCTTAAAATTCCTTATATAAATTAAAAATTACAAAGAAGTAAATACTTTTCCCCTTTAATATTTGTAATGAATAGCTGACCAAATTATTACTTTTTTCTAGAGTAAATCCTAATAAATATGTTTTGATTTTACAACACACATTTTTAATTTCTTGGGCATATCTAATAAATTTAATTGCAAAAAAGTATAAATGATGACCAGTGTGCGCAAATTCGTAATTTGGTTCTAGAGTAAACCCCACTTCTAATGGACGAATAGTAAATTTTTACAAAACGTTAGTAATTTTGATCCTGAGTAAACCAACTTCTCCTTGCTGTTAAACGAACTCGTCCAATAGTTTGCTAGGCGAATGATATATATCAAGTTTCATGGCGAAAAAAAAACTCTGGCGGGTATTGTATTAAAAGACACACAAGCACACACGCTCATATATATATATATATATATATATATATATATATATATATATATATTTTATTGATGTTTTCCGGTAGTGGGGTTGCTTAATTCCAGAGGGTGAAACAAAATTCAGTCTTCCCACAAGTTTGTGGGAAGACTGAATTTTGTTTCACCCTCTGGAATATATATATATATATTTATTTATTTTTATGATTGAGGGGGATCATTTTCGGGATCGATGAAGTTTTGAAGACATTTTTTAAAAATTCTGTCTAAGTGCCACCCCTAAAGCTACTTTGTTTCGGAAAGAGCTAAAAATAATACACTTTTATTACTTTTAAAGATCCTTTTCCTAAAAGAACTCCTTTATTGTAAGACTTATAGGTAAGGGCGAGGAGCTGGAAGTAGGGAGAAAGTAAGAGATGTATATAAAGATAGGAAGGCAGAGAGAGGCTGTATCGATCAGCGAGTTTCTGCCTGTGTGTATGTATAGGAAGGGAGGGTTGGTCAAGGGGGGAAGGAGCGGGGAGAGGGGGGTTAGGTTGGATGGTTATGGATGCAAGCTCTCTCATGCACTATTCAAGAGTATACTCGGCTTCTGAGTCTTCTCGGCTCTTATGGGGTTTCATAGACGTATGGCTGTTTATATTCAGACCTGTCTATATTCAGAGAAACATTGTTATCAGTTATTGTTCTCCATATCAGCTTAGATAACGTACTCCAGATGACGTTGTTATGAAAAAGGAATCAGCATTGGGCATCATACTGGAAAGAAACCAGCTCCTTGAAATTTTTCCAGCTAATACTGTATGTTGGAATCGTCAACAAGACATACATGGAGAAAGAGAAAGGTTATTTAAAGGATTTGGTTGCTGGAAGAGAAGGATGATCTTCAGTAGAAACGAAACATGTCAATTCCTACACAAGTTTCATTTTGGATGTACAGTGTTTTATACTAGCTGTTACCCGGTGTGCCATGCTACACCTACTTTCTGCATCTATAAAAGCAAAAATAAATTAGAAACCAAATAATTAATATTAAAATCTGTAACAATTTCGAACTCGTGATCTCCGAACTGTGAGTCATAGACGATAATAACCTAGCCTATGACTCTACCCGTGTCAAGACCTATCTGAGTGCCACGTCTGGTCAAAATCGGTCAAACGGCGTGGATTTGCATAAGGAACAAACATACTGACAGACAGCTGGTAGACGTTTTTGACCTAGCCCATGACACTCCCCGTATCACGACCTACCTGTGTGCCAAATTTGATCAAAATCGGAAGAAGGGTGTGGATTTGAATAAGGAACAAACATACAGACAGACAGCTCGTAGAAATTTTTGACTTAGCCTACGAGACTTCCTGTATCAAGGCCTACCATTATTTCATGTTTGGTCAAAACATATTTGACAATACCAAGATGAAAACTTGGTAATACTAAAGTTTAGTTTCCTCCGAACCGATTACTTTCAAATTTTGCACTATGACGTATTTTGATACACTAAACACGAATCCGTTAAAAAACAAACTCGCTCTCAAATAGGAAAAAAGTTATTAAGCACTAAAGTTCACTGTTATGGAGGTTATAAAAGTTCACTTTAGAAATAAAACTCAACTGAAAATGCGTCACTCTTAACTAAATAGTGGAGGCTTAGCATTAAGACAGGAAGGGTGTAACAAGTGCCCTCTAGTGTACAAGCTCGGAATCTAGGTGCATACAGTTTTCATACAGTTTCATAGTCCTAACTATGACGGTGTGAATAAAACCGACCATTCCCCACAATTTCTTCCCCACAAGGATGAACGAAACGCCCTGAAAAACCAAAAAAAAAAAATCCTTTCAGGTAAATACAAATTTCTGCTTTCCCCGATTTATTATTGACAAAATGGAGGCCCGGTGGCCGTGAGTGTTAAGGCGTGAGCACAACACTTCGCGCCAAAGGTCGTAGGTTCGATTCCCACTATGGGGTGGTGGCTTTTCTTTAGAAAAAAGAAAAGGCATCAGCCCTACCCTGGCTAGAAAACCCGTAGATAACCCGTCCTAAAATTCGTAGTTAATAATAATGGACGTTAAAATTGAAATAAATATTATTGGCAGCGAATTATAACCTGTACTGGTTAAACTCCTGTTAATGTTAACCTGTAGATAACGGGTTATCTCTAGGTTATCTGTTTCTTGACACTCGTCCGAAAGGGCCCAATGGCAAGAAACATTATACTTTGATTACTTATCCATTGATAAATAACTTATAGTATGATGGGAACCGTGCTATAATAAACTGCACAAAATTATGTCGTAGCTTTAATTTTGATGATACATTATTTAACGCAATAAAATAACTACTTTGGTTGCTGGAAGAGAAGGATGATCTTCAGTAGAAATGAAACAAGTCCTTCACAAGTTTCATTTTGGATGTACAGTGTTTTATACCTAATTTACAAATACCACATACATATTTGCCAATACCAAGATGAAAACTTGGTAATACTGAAGTTTAGCGTCCTCCGAACCGATTACTTTCAAATTTTGCACTATAACGTATTTTAATGCACTAAACACGAATCACCGTTTAAAAAACAAACTCGCTCTCAAATAGGAAAAAAGTTATTAAGCACTAAAGTTCACTGTTATGGAGGTTATAAAAGTTCACTTTAGAAATAAAACTCAACTGAAAATGCGTCACTCTTACCTATGTAGGGGGCTTAGCATTAAGACAGGAAGGGTGTAACAAGTGCCCTCCGGTGTACAAGCTCTGAATCTAGGTACATACAGTTTTGATGGTTGATAAAGAGATATTTAACGATGTCTTTCATAGTCCTAACTATGACGGTGTGAATAAAACCGATCATTCTGGAGTAGATTTTTATAACTGTCTTCAAGAAAAATGAAAACAAGAACGATTCTTCCGACGAGAAGAAGTTATTCTATCGAGGTTTCGGATAGGACACACTTTACGTATCCATTCGTACTTACTATACAGGAGAAAGACCCACGTGTATAATATGCAACAGAACTCTAGCTGTCAAACATATATTGACAGACTGTAGACAACGTAGCAAACTAACCATTCCTTACAACTTTCATGAATTACTGACCGAAGGTAGCCCAAACATTCAAACACTACTAACACATTTAAAACATGAAAACATTATTCGAAAATATAACTACGTATTCGTATGCAAATATTTCTTTTTGTTTCTTTCCACATACTGATAATATTTTATGATTTGTATTAGTTTTCATATTTGAGTTCACCGCCTCCTTTGGGAAACCCACAATAAACAATAAATAATTGAATAAATAAAAATGAAAACAAAAAAAATAGTTTCAGGTTACGGAAAAGGAAAGAAAATTTATTATTAGTACGTTAAAGAAAAATTATTTAAAAAAAAAGTCCCCCATTCCTGAATAATTTGCTTAAAATAACCTATATAGATAAATAAAATAAAAACATAAATAGTTCTACTCTTTTGCATTTTTTATGAGCAGCTGTTTCAATTATTAATTTTGTTATTAATTTCCTTCCAGACTTTTTTCTATGCGTGGTACTACACCAAGTACTAAATACACAAAGCTTCACATTTTTAGCACTTTCCTCCGAAGGAAAGTAGCTATTGAGGTTGGACTCATGACGGAATTTTTGAAAAATTTCTTCAAATCTTTATCGATCCTACCTAGTAGACACCGAAAATGACCCCCGTTAAAATTTATATATATCTATATATATATATATATATATATATATATATATATATATATATATATATGTGTGTGTCTGTTAACACGATAGCGGCCAGAGTTTTTGTTTTTTCGTCACGAAACTTGGTATATAGCATTCAATTAGCAAACGATTGAACGAGTTCGTTAACCACTAAAGTCGGTCCACCAGAAGGGGGGGTTTACCCCGAACCCAAAACACTAATTTGACTATGTCAGCCGTAATATTTGTTATATTTCAACGAAACTTGGTATTCGTAGTGGTAATATAGAGAGAAAAGTGAGATATAAAAATGAACTAAATCGGTAAAAATTTGTATATATATATGCTTGTCTGTTCGCTCTCTAGCAAGCTCAAAAATGGTCCGATTTTGACGAAATTTGTTACAAAAATCAGTCGTCTAATTTCAAAGGTCAAGTTCGTTAACCAGCAGAATCCGCACACTAGAAGATAGTGTTTGGGGCGAAATTCGCGTAAAAAAATGGTAACGCTTACGTTTTTGAGTTTATATGCTTGCAGGTACTTTTTTTTATAGGTTTCTTAACACAAGAAAACGAATGAAACCATTTTGAAGGCGATATCTTTAACCGTTTCTATGATAAGTGGAATCAATGTTTTTGTAAGTCATTATTTTTTTTGTGACAACTTAGAATCGCGGGATTCAATTGAAATATTTTCTAAATCTTGGAAATTAATCCCTACTAAGATGTTTACATTTTGGTTATATTTGGATTTAAGGAAGTATGCGAAAAAAATTATTTTATTAATAGACATGAAAAGTTTTCGGATCTCCATACATTTTTCGTAAATATCTCGATAACGGTTGGGAAATCGTGGTAAGTGGAAAGTGGCCATTTGAATGCTTACTAAATTCTCTAAAAAAAAAAAGGTTCTGAAGCAATATTCGATGGGGCAACGTCAATGAGAGATATAAGCGCATAAAACTTAAAAAGTGTTTGTTTTGTTGTTTTAAGATGGTTTTTCTCTTTCTTTATCTCACTTTTTAATTGGTTGTTTCTAGTTTTAAATTGCATTTATCAGTAAAATTACTATTGTAGTAAAATAAGCTAAGAAACGTAATAAGTTATAAGTTAGGTAATAAGTTTGGAGTGGCTGTGGTAATCATGATGGCAGTGGCTAATCATGATGACGTAGGTTGTTTTGAATTCTCCTACATATATAACCTTCCTCATAGCCTCCAACTGAAGTTACTGTTATTTCTTATTTTATAGAGAGATTTTAACCACGACAGAATGGAATTTAATTCGCCATGAAGCACATATTTACAGTTGATTATAACAGTAAAACGAATTTGCTAGTAAAACAAGATATTTAAAATGACAACGAATTTTTGGTTGTTTAGAATAGAGCCTTCTCAGCAGTAGCCAAAGAGAAAGTACGTTTTCAGTACATAATTGTATTGACTTATACAGATTAAGAATTATCCGCTTCTGTGTAAGTTGGCTACTGTCAGTTTCCTGTGATTTGTGATGCTAATCTATTCCATCTCTTCGATATGTAACCGCGCTAAGATGACGCAGTTCCTGCGAGTCGGACTTTTTTTTTTTTCAAAGCATTATAGTGAACTGTTATTTCATCAAGTTTTTATTATTTTTATCCCGCTACCCGTTCACTAAATATTTATAAAACTGTAGATTCATATCGATATGAGCTATATCTATAGCAAAGACAAACAAAAAAATTTTGCATATATTTTAATATAAATTCTGCCAAAAAGCGGTTAATGATTGCTCTAAAAAATTCTTGAAATAATAATAAAGTACCTTAGAAGACTTAACCAGTTCCTTACCACCAGACCTTAACCTTAGCTAAAGGTGTTCTAATAATAACCTATATAGTTAAAGTCAATCGACGAAATTACTTTTTTACTTACTAGCAATTTGGTAATTACCACCGACTAAAGATACCTGATACACTCCTAATAACATCGACTTGAAACTCGACCCGAGAAAAAGAGCAACATCGATTCTAATAAATCGAATTATATTTAGCTTATATAGATTAGCCCCTTTCTACTTTATTACATCCTTATTTTATTAGAACCGGTCCTTGGACGACTTTTTAGCGTGTTTCTCCCCCCCCCCCCCCCATCCTAGTATTGATGGAACACAGAGTGGGTATATATATATATATATATATATATATATATATATATATATATATATATATATATATATATATATTAATTCTTGTGAAAAGTGACCCGATATATATTTTTCACTTTTTCTGTTTCTTTTTCTGGCAGGGGGTCGATAAAGTAGTACACACTTGGTTCACATTAACTACTTTATTTTGTATGTTTCGCCCGAAATGTTTCGTGCCTTTTCGCACCTCTTCAGGGGCTTTCCTATACAACAATATTTTTTTTGTTGTAAATCCTAAACTTAAAATTTTTTACACTAATATAAATCTATTATTTCCCTTAATAAATTTACATTTCAACTTATAATATTTTAAATCTTAATCCTACCTTATGAGGAAGTCCTCTCGTCGTGTTGTCTAGCTTGAGTCAGGTGTAGTACTGAAAAGTCATCTGTGCTAATGAATATGGCAGTTTGTATCGATTCTTTAGCTATTTTAATGGTATCGATTATTGGTATTTTTTTTGTGAGGTTTAATTTATAATACTATGAAAAATTTGGTTCACATTCTATAAATCTGTTTTTTTATTTATGACAGTGTTATAATTTTTAATTATATAGATATTTTCTTTGATTTTTCTTTTTAATGTGTTCCTCTCATTATTTAAAATGTGAACGTCCCTAAAGTTAAAGTTATGTTTTAAAGTTAGTGCGTGTTTTTGTCAATGTTGTCCTGTTCTCGTTTGTGTCTATGCTTTTTGCGTGTTGCACTTGTTCTCTTTTGCAATAGCTGTGCCGATTCCCCAATGTAGCATGCGTCGCAATACCCGAGCTTCCTCACGGCAGATAAGTAGTTATTTTATTGCGTTAAATAATGTATCATCAAAATTAAAGCTACGACATAATTTTGTGCAGTTTATTATAGCACGACTCCTGTCATAATATTAGTTATTTATCAATTGATAAGTGATTAAAGTATAATGTTTCTTGCCATTGGGCCCCTTCGGACGAGTGTCAAGAAACAGATAACCTAGAGATAAACCGTTATCTATAGGTTACCAATAACAAGAGTTTAACCAGTACAGGTTATAATTCGTTGTCAATAATATTTATTTAAATTTTAACGTCCATTATTATTAACTACGAATTTTAGGACGGGTTATCTATGGGTCACCACCCTTTTCTAGCCAGGATAGGGCTGATGCCTTTTCTTTTTTCCATAGAAAAGCCACCACCCCATATTGGGAATAGAAACCACGACCTTTGGCGCGGAGTGTTAAGTGGTCACGGCCACCGGGCCTCCATTTTGTCAATAATAAATCGGGCAAAGCGGAAATTTGTATTTACCTGAAAGGAATTTTTTTTTGTTTGTTTTTCAGGGCGTTTCCTCCATCGATGAGGGGACGAAATCCCGCACATAACGTCGAAATGATTACTCAATCCGGAAGTGCTGACATGAAATGGCGCCCTTTCAAAATATGTATACATGCGAAGAAAAAACCCGATTGATAACATTTGTGTATGTATTTATCTATTTTTGTATATTTATCTGTTTTGAGCTCTAATTTGTACAAATAATTGATCAAATTGAGTAAAAAACAGTACTTCTACCTTTTGACACATTCATGAGAAAAATTGTTGGTAGTTTGGATCACTATAAATATTTAGACAGACTTCTATTGTTTAAGGCATTCAGTATAACCATGGAGACGTAGAAGTTCTGTCGGGGAAAAAACCTCTTGTTTATTATCGATACTCAAGTATGACGGTACTATCGATGAGGACCATAAAGTCTCGATCCTAATAATAGATTCGATTCCTGCCCGGGGGGGGGGGGAGGGGGAGCTATAACCAGGGATATATGACAGGGGAGATATTCGGGGGGTATATTCATATCCTTATCCAGGGAAATGGAGGTTCATGTCGAGGAATATTTGAATAATTTATTTAAAAGGAACAATAAATTTATATTACAGGGAATAAATAGATAAAGTATTTATTAATCTCAATAAAACAATACAAACGTATATTACGTTTAGAGATATATTTATAATAAACAGTTACTATTATAATACGCCTATTATGGCCCTAACTGAGGGTCCTTATATACTGGAGCGAAGAAAGAGCAAGGCGGAAGAACAGAGGCCATAGCGAGAATTATTGTTATTTTTTATTCAACAATATTAACAAATAATAATAATCTACTATATATTTGTCAAATACCACTCACTCACTCACTGACTCACTCACTCACTCACTCACTCACCTATCATCGCCCAGCCCAAACCACTTGACAGAAAATAGTTATTTTCATCACTAGTACCAAAAGTGGTTGTTTTCGGTGCGCGGTCGAGTTTAACTCGCGAGGCGTAGCCGAGCGCGGAAATTAGACCAAGCACCGAAAACACACTTTTGGTACGTGTTATGAACAATACTTTTCATTATACTGCTCATACTTGAGTACATTAAAACCCTTTTATATTTCATTAATAACTTAAAGATACAGTAAAAGAAATTAAATTGACACCTTTTTTTTATTTGAAAAAAAAAAACATCTGTTTATTAACCTATAATAGAAGAAAAGTACTTATACATTTACATTAATATTTATAGTACAATTCTGATTATTCATTATATTAAAACCTTTGTTTGGCATTGCCTTTTGGAATACAGATAACTTTTGATTAAAGGAATTATTTTCCAGTTCTGGTTCATCTCTAAAAAGGTCGTCAACAGTCCAAACATCTTCTTCCTCCTTTCTTCATTCTAACCAGTAACGAAATCTATTGTATTCGTTTTCATACGTGTAAAGCACGGGATTTAGCTGGAAGTAGTCCGTTTAAAGCTTCTTGGGCTTCTTCTAAAACATCTTCTGGTATATCCATGTTGTATTGCACTTTAAACACACTACTTATTATAAGTAAACAAATATTAGAATGAATCACAGTATCTAAAAGTAACCTCCTTCAAACATATGTTTATTAGTAGAAGTAAGGTTAGCGCACCAAAAAGATTTTTCAGGCCTAGGCCCGAAAAGTACTATTTTACGGACTCAAACCGAGTATTGAAAACACATGTTTTTTGATGCAGTATAATGAAAAATTGATATTTTGCATGGACACTATAGTATCCCTATAGTATAGTTTTTTTTTATATTAAAATTTTTAATTATTTTTAGGGGGATTGAATATTATTTTTATTTGTTGTTTATTTCAACTATGATGGGAGACCTTGAATTACTGGAAATAAACTGTGAGTTTATCCCTCATAGAGTTTAGGCTATACCTGGTGATGGTCCATCCGAGGTAATAATATCCCGAACAGCCTCCTCACCCATCAGCATCCCCAGTCAGAACACTTCTTAGTAATGCTCGCAAATATCTAGGTCTTTACAAATGAAATCTTGGAAACATAGAATTTTAAATTTTAACGTCCATTTATTATTGACAACGAATTATAACCTGTACTGGTTAAACTCTTGTTATTGGTAACCTATAGATAACGGTTTATCTCTAGGTTATCTGTTTCTTGACACTCGTCCGAAGGGGCCCAATGGCAAGAAACATTATACTTTAATCACTTATCAATTGATAAATAACTAATATTATGACAGGAGTCGTGCTATAATAAACTGCACAAAATTATGTCGTAGCTTTAATTTTGATGATACATTATTTAACGCAATAAAATAACTACTTATCTGCCGTGAGGAAGCTCGGGTATTGCGACGCATGCTACATTGGGGAATCGGCACAGCTATTGCAAAAGAGAATCGTGCAACACGCAAAAAGCATAGACACAAACGAGAACAGGACAACATTGACAAAAACACGCACTAACTTTAAAACATAACTTTAACTTTAGGGACGTTCACATTTTAAATAATGAGAGGAACACATTAAAAAGAAAAATCAAAGAAAATATCTATATAATTAAAAATTATAACACTGTCATAAATAAAAAAACAGATTTATAGAATGTGAACCAAATTTTTCATAGTATTATAAATTAAACCTCACAAAAAAAATACCAATAATCGATACCATTAAAATAGCTAAAGAATCGATACAAACTGCCATATTCATTAGCACAGATGACTTTTCAGTACTACACCTGACTCAAGCTAGACAACACGACGAGAGGACTTCCTCATAAGGTAGGATTAAGATTTAAAATATTATAAGTTGAAATGTAAATTTATTAAGGGAAATAATAGATTTATATTAGTGTAAAAAATTTTAAGTTTAGGATTTACAACAAAAAAAATATTGTTGTATAGGAAAGCCCCTGAAGAGGTGCGAAAAGGCACGAAACATTTCGGGCGAAACATACAAAATAAAGTAGTTAATGTGAACCAAGTGTGTACTACTTTATCGACCCCCTGCCAGAAAAAGAAACAGAAAAAGTGAAAAATATATATCGGGTCACTTTTCACAAGAATTAATATATATATATATATATATATATATATATATATATATATATATATACCCACTCTGTGTTCCATCAATACTAGGATGGGGGGGGGGGGGAGAAACACGCTAAAAAGTCGTCCAAGGACCGGTTCTAATAAAATAAGGATGTAATAAAGTAGAAAGGGGCTAATCTATATAAGCTAAATATAATTCGATTTATTAGAATCGATGTTGCTCTTTTTCTCGGGTCGAGTTTCAAGTCGATGTTATTAGGAGTGTATCAGGTATCTTTAGTCGGTGGTAATTACCAAATTGCTAGTAAGTAAAAAAGTAATTTCGTCGATTGACTTTAACTATATAGGTTATTATTAGAACACCTTTAGCTAAGGTTAAGGTCTGGTGGTAAGGAACTGGTTAAGTCTTCTAAGGTACTTTATTATTATTTCAAGAATTTTTTAGAGCAATCATTAACCGCTTTTTGGCAGAATTTATATTAAAATATATGCAAAAATTTTTTGTTTGTCTTTGCTATAGATATAGCTCATATCGATATGAATCTACAGTTTTATAAATATTTAGTGAACGGGTAGCGGGATAAAAATAATAAAAACTTGATGAAATAACAGTTCACTATAATGCTTTGAAAAAAAAAAAAGTCCGACTCGCAGGAACTGCGTCATCTTAGCGCGGTTACATATCGAAGAGATGGAATAGATTAGCATCACAAATCACAGGAAACTGACAGTAGCCAACTTACACAGAAGCGGATAATTCTTAATCTGTATAAGTCAATACAATTATGTACTGAAAACGTACTTTCTCTTTGGCTACTGCTGAGAAGGCTCTATTCTAAACAACCAAAAATTCGTTGTCATTTTAAATATCTTGTTTTACTAGCAAATTCGTTTTACTGTTATAATCAACTGTAAATATGTGCTTCATGGCGAATTAAATTCCATTCTGTCGTGGTTAAAATCTCTCTATAAAATAAGAAATAACAGTAACTTCAGTTGGAGGCTATGAGGAAGGTTATATATGTAGGAGAATTCAAAACAACCTACGTCATCATGATTAGCCACTGCCATCATGATTACCACAGCCACTCCAAACTTATTACCTAACTTATAACTTATTACGTTTCTTAGCTTATTTTACTACAATAGTAATTTTACTGATAAATGCAATTTAAAACTAGAAACAACCAATTAAAAAGTGAGATAAAGAAAGAGAAAAACCATCTTAAAACAACAAAACAAACACTTTTTAAGTTTTATGCGCTTATATCTCTCATTGACGTTGCCCCATCGAATATTGCTTCAGAACCTTTTTTTTTTTAGAGAATTTAGTAAGCATTCAAATGGCCACTTTCCACTTACCACGATTTCCCAACCGTTATCGAGATATTTACGAAAAATGTATGGAGATCCGAAAACTTTTCATGTCTATTAATAAAATAATTTTTTTCGCATACTTCCTTAAATCCAAATATAACCAAAATGTAAACATCTTAGTAGGGATTAATTTCCAAGATTTAGAAAATATTTCAATTGAATCCCGCGATTCTAAGTTGTCACAAAAAAAATAATGACTTACAAAAACATTGATTCCACTTATCATAGAAACGGTTAAAGATATCGCCTTCAAAATGGTTTCATTCGTTTTCTTGTGTTAAGAAACCTATAAAAAAAAGTACCTGCAAGCATATAAACTCAAAAACGTAAGCGTTACCATTTTTTTACGCGAATTTCGCCCCAAACACTATCTTCTAGTGTGCGGATTCTGCTGGTTAACGAACTTGACCTTTGAAATTAGACGACTGATTTTTGTAACAAATTTCGTCAAAATCGGACCATTTTTGAGCTTGCTAGAGAGCGAACAGACAAGCATATATATATACAAATTTTAGCCACCTATATTTTCGTGATCTATAGGGTCTGGAACGTGAAAGTTTCTACTCGGCACTTCCGGATTGCGTCATGAGGTCGACCTCATAAGCGGGTTCTCCCTATGGAGATAGGGAGTAACCGCGCTAATAACACTGTGCGGACTGATAACAAAAATAAAATGTTTATATTTTATAGCGATACAATCTTCAATTCAATATTTTTCAGGGAAGGTCAATAAAAGAGAATTAACAAATTTAATTCACTTTATTTGTACTTGCTCTGCATGTTTCACACCTCAGGTGCCTCTTCAGGAGCTAAAAAAACCTCAATAAACTAAAGCTTACAGCCTAACTGTAACTCCAAACGTAACCAAAATTTAAATATCTTTGTTTATATGAATTTCAAACACGGAGAAAATATTTTAACTGAATCCCAGTATTCTAAGAACACAAACCAAAAACATTATTCAACAAATATTTTTCCAATTTTCTCGAAAACGGTTAAATCTAACGCCTTAAAAATGGCTTCATTCGGTTTCCTAGTCCAAGAAGCCTATAAAACGAGTACTCACAAGCATATGATGTAAGCGTAACGATTTATTTCGCGCAAATTTGGCTCCAATAACGATGTTCCGGACGACGGATTCTGCTTGTTAACAAACTTGACCTTTCAGATTAGAAAAATGGTTTTCGTACCAAATTGCATCAAAATCGGACCACTATTCACTGAGATGGAGCGCGAACAGACAATATATATATATATATATATATATATATATATATATATATATATAGGGGTTCTGAAACGTAAAATGTTCTAGTCAGCACTTCCGTATTGCGTCATGAGGTCAACCTTATAAGTGCGGTTCCTCCTTATGGAGGGAGGGAGGAACCGCGCTAAAAGCATCGTCCACTTTAAAGGAACCCTAAAAAAACGTTAGCTTTCATTTTCTTTGCTCTGATCTAAGATCACTTTGATGACCTCGGGACTCAACAGAAGTTTCTTAAAAACACAGGAGTGGCAAAATCTGGTCTTTATTCTACCTTTTCTATAGATAGAGAAGAAAAACCACAAAGAAAATAGGATACTGTTAAAGGTGAGGACCTGTAGAGCGGAATCTAACCAGTCCGGAGGATGAAAAAAACTCGAAGCAATCTGTAGATACGTAAGCCGGTACAAGACTTTATCAGATTCAAGTCGTGGTTAAAAACTGCGAAATGCCATTTGTTACGGGGTGCGGCTAGCGACTTGACGGTAGATGTCTCTAATGGTTTTTGGAAGGGCCAGTACTCCATTCCCTAAGGACGAATCCTGGGATGACTCACCCCCAACCGATGCAAACCTCCCCCCTAAAAAACAGCGTCAGGAAGACGATTTATTCTGTAACGCCTCCCTTGAGAATCCACCCTTATCTCTCTCAGGAATTATCATGGGGCTCCTGACCGCTAACCCTGCTCTCTACCGGGGGTACTTTTTATCCCAAGCCACTCTCACAGCTTCAAATGCCTTTTCTAGCGGAGAAGCCATCCTCAACATACAAGCACATCTTCCCTCCCTAAGAGCACTCAGATTTCTACTCTCTTTCTTCGGGTAATGGATTTTTCATATATATGTATATGTATGTATGTATGTATATGTATATATATATATATATACACACATATATACATATACTCGTATATATGAGTGTGTATATATTCTGTGTATATATTCTAATCTGCAATATTTCCTACCCAATTTAGTATATTTACTTTGTTCTTTCTATACCAGACCATCCCTATGCTCACCCAGCTATTAGTTTATTTATTAATGTGTACCTGCAAAGAGGAAAATCAGCCGGCTAGGACATTACACTTTCTCCTTAGTGTATGGTCAAGAATCAGCCGGCTAGGACATTACACTTTCTCCTTAGTGTATGGTCAAGAATCAGCCGGCTAGGACATTACACTTTCTCCTTAGTGTATGGTCCAGAATCAGCGGCTAGGACATTACACTTTCTCCTTAGTGTATGGTCAAGAATCAGCCGGCTAGGACATTACACTTTCTCCTTAGTGTATGGTCCAGAATCAGCGGCTAGGACATTACACTTTCTCCTTAGTGTATGGTCCAGAATCAGCCGGCTAGGACATTACACTTTCTCCTTAGTGTATGGTCCAGAATCAGCGGCTAGGACATTACACTTTCTCCTTAGTGTATGGTCAAGAATCAGCCGGCTAGGACATTACACTTTCTCCTCAGTGTATGGTCAAGAATCAGCCGGCTAGGACATTACACTTTCTCCTTAGTGTATGGTCAAGAATCAGCCGGCTAGGACATTACACTTTCTCCTTAATGTATGGTCAAGAAACAGATACCTCTAGATAGTATCTGCTCTTCTGGCTGCTACCAGATACCTCTAGATAGTATCTGCTCTTCTGGCTGTTACCAGATACCTCTAGATAGTATCTGCTCTTCTGGCTGTTACCAGATACCTCTAGATAGTATCTGCTCTTCTGGCTGTTACCAGAAACCTCTAGATAGTATCTGCTCTTCTGGCTGTTACCAGATACATCTAGATAGTATCTGCTCTTCTGGCTGTTACCAGATACATCTAGATAGTATCTGCTCTTCTGGCTGTTACCAGATACATCTAGATAGTATCTGCTCTTCTGGCTGTTACCAGATACCTCTAGATAGTATCTGCTCTTCTGGCTGTTACCAGATACCTCTAGATAGTATCTGCTCTTCTGGCTGTTACCAGATACCTCTAGATAGTATCTGCTCTTCTGGCTGTTACCAGATACCTCTAGATAGTATCTGCTCTTCTGGCTGTTACCAGATACATCTAGATAGTATCTGCTCTTCTGGCTGTTACCAGATACCTCTAGATAGTATCTGCTCTTCTGGCTGTTACCAGATACCTCTAGATAGTATCTACTCTTCTGGCTGTTACCAGATACCTCTAGATAGTATCTGCTCTTCTGGCTGTTACCAGATACATCTAGATAGTATCTGCTCTTCTGGCTGTTACCAGATACCTCTAGATAGTATCTGCTCTTCTGGCTGTTACCAGATACCTCTAGATAGTATCTGCTCTTCTGGCTGTTACCAGATTTATTTTTATTATTTATTTTTGTATGTCAGTAAAAATTTCGTTTAGAGCCGTTTAGACGATGTGAATCGTCGAAAAAAGTGTGTTTAAGCAGAGAACTCTAGAATTCCAATTACATTATGAAATTGATAAAAATCTTAGTTCTGTCTGTACCTTCTGGAACGAGATAGAAAGGAGATAAAAATGTGTGGTTTATGGTTGGTGTTGAACTAAATTCTTGTCTAGTTTCACGCCCTGGAGTATTGTCATTAACTTGCGATACACACTGCATATATATATATATATGAATACACTAGTAAAATCATATTAAAAGGAAATTGAGCTGGCGAAGTGTTTAGAGACTTGAGGCGTGTGAATAATCAAAATTTATGAGGTAGCCTCGGAGAATAAATCCTTCGGACAATATTGCGCCCCCAAGTCGGGGGGGGGCTATGAAATTTTCAGAACCCCCCTCCCCCCGAAAAAGGGCTTTATGTATTTATGGAGGCCGAGGAGGGTCCGCTCGCTTTATGAATTACACACTTGAAGGACAATCCTTCCTTTATGCTATCCTCTTAGTTAGGATTGTCATAATTCGACTGTTCCACGTGGATCGGGTTACAGGATGCCTTTGGGATTGGTGGTTGGGAATATGACTCATGGGGGTGGTTTATTTTATTTATAACACCAGATGATTTATATATATATATATATATATATATATATATATATATATATATACTAGGCTACAACGTTTACATTGAAGTGTTTTTACGTACAAGGCTTGGTTTCAGTGATAAATAGGAATTTGTCTAATCAAGAGTTAGATGCGCTGGAGGAAAACTGGAGAATGTTTCGAAGTCAACTAAACCTTCAAAAGTAGACTCATGCAACATAACTAAGACTTACCAAGTTTCATTTCGAAATTCCAACAACTCTAGGAAGAAAAGGGGGTGGACACATATACTGGGACACCCTGTATATATATACATATATATATATATATATATATATATATATATACACTTTGGTAGTTTTCCCCTTTGCAGGTACCCATTAATTTTTTTTTTTTTTTTTTAGTAATACGTTTATTTAACATCTGTACATTTTGAGAGTACATTAGCTAAGTTTGCTCTCAAATATAAATAATAATTATATACAGAATTGATTAATACAGAGGTACCCATTAATAAATTAATTAATGGGCCTAGGGACGGCCTGGGAGCTCCAATCCAACCCACGAACGAAGGTACCAGAATTTAAAGTCTTTGGTGAGCTGGAGTTTTGAACTCAAGTCCTGAAGCATATTAGCAGAGTGTCCTACCGCTGAGCAACCTCGCACCGTCCTTTATATTATAACATTGTGACCCTTATTGATTTATGGCAGAAGATCATATATTTAAAACACTTTATCAACTCACGATACGTTTTGTTATGTGCTCTCCCTGTTTTGCGTCATACGACACCTCTTATGGAGCAATGTTTATGTAAATAGCAATTGAGCCATAACCTATAGCCCTGTATATAGAGGTTTCAAATTGGGGTCGAGCTTCCAATAATTCCCCCAGAAGATATTTTTTTTTAAATATTGTTAGGTGTAGTGTGAGTACGCTGAAACTAAATTTTCGACCTCGAAAGCCAGAAGGAGAACTTTTGGCAGGCGAAAAACCGCAAAATTTTAGCACTTTTTTTTATTAATTTATTAACCGTTGATATTGGATAAAACAATTCAAACTGGGATTAATGATCAGTAAATACTGCGTCAAATGAGCTGGCCAAAGTCCAAATTCGCCCAGGTAAAATGCCGAAATCGCTAGCCAAAAAACAACAATTTATTCCAATTTTGCGAAAAAGTATGATCATCAATCAATTCTTTTGATGCCCCCTCCATAAAAGTTGAAAAGCATCAATAACTGAGTCCAAAAAGCACAATATAAATTGTAAAAGACCAAAATTTTTAAATCAAAATTGAGCCAAAATGAGAAAAAGTGGCATTTTCTTGTAATTGTTCTTTGCAACATTTTGGTTCCTTTTTTGTTTTTTACGGCGCATCTACATCTAGGTCATTAGCGCCGACATCCAGGGTGCAGCGAGGAATTTTCCCAGCGCGAGCCCTGAGATGAGAAAATTCCTGCCGGAGGTGGGAATCGAACCCACCATCTCCCGCTTATGAATCGAAGGCGCTAGCCACAAGACCACGGGAGGCCCCTTTTGGTTCCTATTAGCCACAATTAATTCCTGATTTCAGTCTAAACATACCAATTATCAGTGTAAGCAGTATATTGAGGGGATAGGGGGGGGGGGACCCTAAGAACTTTATACTGATACCTGTGTCCGAAAATGTGTACCAAAATGTTGCAAGAAAATTTCGGTTTCCCTCAATTTGGCTCAATAGTAACTTAACAAATTTTAAAATTGGTCAAATATATAAGTTTTTGTGTTTTTTTGGACTCAGTTATTGAAGCTCTTCAACTTTTAGGGTGGGGGTATCAAAAGAATTGATGATTCCAAGCTGTAACTCGTTAAAGTGGGCTCAACACAGTTTTTCATAAAATTGGTTGTTTTTGGCTAGCAATTGCGACAGTTTTACCTGGCCAATTTTGGACTTTGGCCAGTTCATTTGACCCAGCATTTAATGATTTTTAATCCCTAAGTTTTTTACCCAAAATCAACGGTTAACAAATTAATGAAAAAAGTTCACGGTTTTTCTCCCCCCGGCTTTCGAGTTGGAAAAGTTGGTTTCAGCATACTCACACCATACCAAACGATATTTAAAAAAAATCTTCTGGGGAATTGTTGCAAGCTCAACCCCAATTTGAAACCTTTATGTGGACGTCCCAAGGATGTTTCTTCCCGATAAGAAAAGATAAAACACGCTACAACTGAAGATATTCCTGCCCCTTCTTTAACCCGCCATTCTCGGAGGCACTGCAGTACACGGCACGGTGCCCCTTCAAAACTATATACTTCAAGGTTTGCGAGCTTTTTATGATCTTATTTTCCCGAAATAGTATTTCTTTTCTTCGTGAGTGAACATTTACTAAATACATGCGGTAATTTCATTTTAATCATTAGACCAATGAAGTATGTTTCGGTTTATTCTTTATTTATTTTTGGAATTTCCTCAATAATTATTATATTAATTACATACAATGAATGTAAATACTAAAAATAAGTAAAACGTTGAACGAAATAATGACTTATGATGATAAAAGAACAAAATAATAATTTGAATTATTATTTAATGTTTATTGAGAGTTTGACAATGGTGGTAATTAACTCATTATCTCAGTAGAATTGACGTCGAAGAAGTAGATTTTGGTAGGATGTATTAGTCAGGTGGTTATAAAAAGAAAGGAAACTAACAAAAAGCACAAAACAAAATTATTATAAACAATAAAAACGAAAAAATAAAATATTTTCTTGTAGTTGTATAAATGATAGTATATTTTAAATGTGTAAGAAGCGTGTGAATGTATATGCTACCTTCTGTCAGTAAGTCATGTAAGTTTTAGGAATTTTCAAGTTGATGCCTTGTATAAGTTTGGAAGAATTCTGTGGCATTGTCTGCGACTGGGTCTTTCTCCCAGTAAGAATGAGTAAATAGGCTGTGTCGTATCCGAAGCCATGATAAAATTAATTTGTCTTGTCGAGAGAATTGTTTTTTTTTTTTTTTTTTTTTTTTTTTTTTCTAGGCATTGGTCAAGATCTTTATTTTCCTTAATCTGCAATTATTTGTCAACCCATTTCCTTCCATTCTCACAATGTGTTAGTTTGTATGGTTTTGCTCAATTTTAAGATCGTCCCGGTGTGCAAGTCAGGTTTGTACCCAGTTTTGCCTGTAAGTTATACTCATTTTAATACCTTTGTGTACAGATAGCCGTAGAAATGTAATACGTGTGGTTTTACTTAGAATGTTGATTTGTGAAAAAATGCTTTTGATAATTGGATGTGTGCTTTAAATGTTCAACAACATACAGTGATCATGTCAGTTTCTTCATCGTGAACGTTCAACATCTAATGACACAGCCAGTATTAATTTTCTATTTAGGAATACACCTAGTATGTAGCTTTCAAGCCTAGCAATGTGATTTACAGTAGAATGCATTGGCCTAAAATGACAATGAAATACTCAGAGGAGGTTATTCTTTTCTCAAAACCAAATTAATATAAATGAATAATTAAATAAAATAAACATGTAGCTAAAATATATATATATATCTACTATATATTTGTCAAATTGGGGGCGAGGTTAGCTCAGTGGTAGAGCACTGGACTAATAAGCTGGAGGCCTGAGTTCAAATCCCGAGCAAGCACTAAAGATTTTTTCTTCTAGTGTCTTCGTTCATGGGTTGAATTCGGCCTCCCTGACCGTCCCTAGGCCAACCCAGCCTTTAATTAATAATTTAATAATGGGTACCTTGGTTGGTGCTAATGACTCTAGCAGTCGAAGCAGCCAAGGGGAAAATCAGGCGGCCATAGTACTGACCATACTATCTCCCTAGTGTGCCGTATGGTCAAGAATCAGATACCTCTATAGTATCTCCCGCTCAGGGCCCTCGTGGCCTGTTACGGGACTGATTTTTTTTTTTTTTTTTTTTTTTTTTTTTTTTTTTTTTTTATATTTGTCAAATACCACTGACTCACTCACTGACCTATCATCGCCCAGCCCAAACCGCTCGACAGAAAATTTTGAAATTTTGCATGGACACTCCCTATATAATGTAGGCACTCGCTAAGAAAGGATTTTTTGATATTCGAATTTTTAAGTATATTTAGAGGGGATTAAAGTTTTAGTTGGTTAGAGCAGGCAAGCCTAGGCAGCATGCGTTGCTAGGACGATAAAGAACAGCTGTTACCGCACATTATCTATTTCATAGTATTATTTTTAATTCAGGGTTATTTCAACTATGATGGTAGACCTTGAATTAATAGAAATAAACTGTGATTTTGTCCCTCATTGAGTTTACGCCCTGGTGATGGTCCATCCGATTTTGATGACATTTGGTACGAAGAATTTCTTCTCATTTGAAAGGTCAAGTTTATTAACCAGCTGAATCCGTTACTGGAATATGCTTTTTGAAGCAAAATTTGCAGGAAAAAAACAGAAAGCTTACATTTTCGACTTCATATGATGAATACAACTATTATTAAAGCGATTTCTGTAACCGTTTACGAGGAAAATTGATAGAAATACTTTTCCAAACTAATTTTCTGTTTGGGTATTCAGAAACGATGATTGGTTCACTTGAAACTTGTACCAGGTATTAGACATTCATCTAATCTAAGTAAGATATTTGAACTTTGGTATCGTTTGGAGGTACGAAATATATGGAAAAAAAATGTATTAATAGTGATACAAAGTTTTCGGATCTCAGTATATTTTCTAAAATATCTCGAAAACGGTTGGGAAATTGTAGTAAGTAGAAGGCGGCTCTTCGAAAACCACTCACTAAAGATTACTAAATTCTCTACAAAAAAGATTCAGTTGTAATATTCGGTGGAACGATGTCAATCGAAGAGATAAGCACTTAAAGCTTCAAAGTTATTAGTTTTATTCTTTTCAACATGTATTTGTCTGTTTTAACTTAACTTTTTAAGTGGTTGTTGTATTTTGTTCTTTTACTACCCAACGGAAACAAGCATAGTTACCTCCACATGGTGTTTCTTGGGTAACTTTAAAGTTCGTGCAATAATAAGCTGTACTAAATTATTTAGTAGCGTTATTTTAGATCATACCTTATTTAACGCAATATAAAAACTACTTATCGGCCGTGGTGAAGCACGGGTAGTCAGCTAGTATATATATATATATATATATATATATATATATATATATATATATATATATATATATATATATATATATATATATATTAGGTGGCTGGAGTATTGTACTGGCTACACTATCTCCCTGGTGTGTCGTATGGTCATGAATCAGATACCTCTATAGTATCTGTCCTTCTGGGCCCTTGTGGCCTGTTACGGAACAGGGAAAAAAAAATCATTTAGGTTGTCCTTTAGTACAAAGTTAATATCCAGTATTTTTGCTGTTTTCTTATTGTATCTGTCAGTTAGTGTTATCGTTTACCTAGATAAATTGTGTATAAATACTAAAATTGCTTTAAGGTATATTCTTCAAACTAAGTTTAGCCTTGATACATGTGCTGAATAAACTCAATCAAGGAGATATCTGTAACAATTTTTGAGACAAGTGAAAAAAATATATATTCTTACATTATATTAGCTAAGAAGTCATAATGTTTTTTTTTTTATTTGTTGCCTTGCTCATTAGTTAAAAATCCATTTTCAAAAAAATGATAACAATATTTCCCTTTTAAACTATTTAGCTATTAGCATAATTGAATTGAGGGAAGAAGCAAAGTGAAACTAGCTTACTATTACATTATCTTGTAAATTAAGTATAAGGCACAGTGTGTTCAAGATTTGTTTTCTATTTTTCATTCTTATATTATCTCTTATTATATACATATTTATGAATAAACTGGGGGTGAGTTTGGGTAAGTGGTACAGCATTATATTCATGTGCTAGAGGAGCCGAGTTCAAAACTCGGAGGTGTATTGTATGATTTTATCTTCTAGTGTTGTCATTTGGGGTTGGAGAACAGGTTCCTACAACATCCCTTGGCCAACTGTACCTTTGACGTATAACAGGAAAGGGAGAAATTAGGTAGCCAGAGCATAGTATCCTACTGTGTTGTAAGGCCAAGAATCAGATACCAATACAGTATCAGCCTTTCATGGCCTGTTACAGTTCTGATTTGATTTTTTTAAAATAAATAATTAACAAAATTTTAAGATTTTAATATTTATCCATCCGCTATTTTGTACAGTGAAAGAAATTAATTTTTCAATTTAAAAGTCAGACAGCATTCAAGAACAATAAATTATCAAATAATACATGTTCTCTTTCTACTGTGTTTCCTGCTTCCCGGGCACAAAAAAATACGCTTATGTCCTCCTAAAAAATTGGGATAGTTTTTTTGGCCAAACCCATGTGAAAATATTGCAACATTTATGGTTTTGCGCTAATAGACTTCCCGGTACATTATTTATGGGTATTTGGGTTGTAAATAACAACCAATGTGGAATAAAACCACTTTTAAAGTGCTACTTTATTATTTTGCAGAATGTTTTCAGGGACTAAGCCCTATTTTCAATGCCATATGACACAATACCTGAATTATAAAGAAGTTCTATTTAAAATTTAACATTTAAAAAATAATAATTATAAAAATACCTAAAAATAAAAATAATATAAAATACCTGTGGAAATATTGGACTTTTTTCATCCTTCTGATTATCAATTTCCACCATCCAGCAATTCCTACAACCTTTTAGAAACAAAATTTTTTTTCACATATTTGCAATTCCCCTAAACCCAAATGTATCCATTTTACTTACTCTAGGAGTAGACGAAGTATTGAAAACAAAATATTTTATCAATAGACTTTCTTGACTTTTCATATATTTCATTAAGTATTTCAAATAACAATTGAGAAATTGTAATAAGTAAAATGTAAACAATCACAACACAGTCTATTACGTTTCCTGGACAAAAGGTTCATAAACGTCGAAGGCGGTTTCTGTTCAAAGGCGTAAATTTTGACAGGACCACCGCAGTTGGGGTAAACAGTACTTGACATTTTGGAAGTGTTCGTTTTCTTCTATATAAGACGAAATATTGACAATTTCTAGTCAGAACTTTCCAAAATGCACTAGACATACACATTATATGAAAATATGCTAAGATTACACAGTTCCTGTGTGTCCAATTTTTAATATGAAATGAGGCGTCGATAATTTATTACAGTGCAATTAAAACGAGCATAGTTTTTTATTAAACGCAGCCTAATTATTACCTTCAAATTATATCAAAACTTTGCTAATGATTCTTATCAATATTAACAAATTAAAAGAAAACAATTTATTTCGCCTCAAATGGTTTTGATTGTTTCTAAAAAATTAATAATGGAGGCTCGGTGGCCATGAGGGTTAAGGCGTGTGCACTTAACACTCCGTGCCAAAGGTCGTGGGTTCGATTCCCACTATGGGGTGGTGGCTTTTATCTAGAAAAAATAAAAAGATTAGAAAAGGGTGGTAACCTATAGAGAACCCGTCCCAAAATTCGTAGTTAATAATAATGGACGTTGTAATTTAAATAAATAAAAAATTAATGAATACATGGAAAAAATATATTACAATGGAATTATTCTGAAACTAAATATTTCTGATACACAAAATTTAAATGTAGAAAGTGTAATGAAATGATTTTACCACAAAATCGAATTATGAACATTTATGTACATATATTTCCTACAGTTAAATAATTGGTTCATGCGAAGAGGGGTTTGTAATGTTGTTCCTTTACAGAATATAGTAGTTTTTTTTGGCTTGCGCTTAAACATTCATTTCAAAAGGTAGAGTTCATGGAATAATGAGTTAAAATAAGGCTCTACTACAAAATTCTGGGCAAAGTTCTTCAAAACAAGGACTTATAATAATATATGTCTGAGAAAAGTACTTACCATTGAGTGAAATATCCACTAAATAGCTCCAAAAGATTATTCGGAGAAAAACCACTGTAATTTTTAGTTTAAAAACACAAAATTATTCAAATAACAGCAATAAAATCATAATACAGCATTGACGATAAGCAATGAACATCTCAAAGAAAGAAGAGATGTGTACTGGCCGAAGTCCTAGGCTGTACTGAGATGTTTCTGCTTCGGTGTCGAAGGAGGGACTGTCGAGCACTGACTAAACCCTTCACGCATGCTCTTCAACAAAAGAATCACCCCTTTTTTAACCCTTCCATATGGTGAACAGCCTATGGGAAAAAAAAGCATTTAACCCTCTCCCCTCAGCATATCACATTAACCCTTGCCTCAGGGTGGCAACCCTTTCAAACACCTCCCCTCCTTTTTTAGCAGGAGCCAACCAGGAGCGATGGCTCCCATTGGTCGTTCTGAGCATGCCTAAACCGTCAGCCAATCCCCTATTTACATGAAGTGAATCATTCATCACATACAATACCTTTACCTTCAAATATATTTTTTACTTATTCATTCTTGAGGGTATAATAGAATTAGCAGCCTTCAACACCACCTTATTTCATTATGCTTAATACATAAACCATCCATTTGGTGTTTGTTTTTTTTTTTCAAAGGTTGGCATTTTATTGATTTTTTTCTCAGCCTGAACCAGGAGGTGCATACTTTCTCTTTCATGTTTTCTTGAGTAATCTTCATACAAGATTTTGCTTTTTGTGTTTAATTTGCACGTTAGACTCGCCAAAAGTTTTAAAACAATTAATACTACTTTGTCAAACATTAATTTACACTAAAATTAAGAATTGAAATCAGAACCGCTATGGGGTATGGATCTAACCGAAATTGCCCTGATGCCAAGTGGTGGATTATTGTTTATAACTAACAATATCAATTATACATGTGTATGAGTACAACCTGTCTTTGTTTCAAAGCATCATGAACAATATGTAATAAAAAATAAATTATTTTATGTGTTTAATAAAATGTTAACAGAACTTAAAACAGTAAAAAAAATGCATTCCATATAGAATTTTTTTCACAAAAGCCTCCAGACTTTTTATGAACAGATTAGATTAAAATGGTTTATGCCTGGATTTCTGTCAACTCAATCGAATGCTTTTATGCATTTCTTTTTTAAAATACTCAATAATACTTTTGGAGTAACAAGAATTCGGAATGATGCAAAATTACTTAATTCGATCTTATTTCACTCAATTTGTCAGATATAGTATTCATTTCTAAATAAATCGCATATGATTATTAATGATGTAAGGAAGCAAAATCGTTATCATTCCAATGATTATTATAGTTATCAGTGGCAGAGTGGTTAGCGTATTGGACTCACAAAGAGACGCAGGCTCAAATCCAGGGTGGAGTAGGTTGACCTCTTTCAGCAATATGCTTGAATTATCTCCCTACCTTATCAGTATGGCTGTTTGAAAGTGAGGCAACCAGAAGTCAGCCTAATACTAGAAAAGTCATAGTAGGGAGATAGTGTGGTCAGTACTATGCTCCTGATGCCCAATTTTCAACTTTGGAGGTACACATTAAATTAATTGAAGGCTGAGTTGACCTATGGACAGTCTTGGACATAGAATCCGACCCTCAAACGACTACACTAGAATATATTATGTTTAGTGTGCACTCCCGGTTGGAATCAGGTCCTCCTGAGCATGAGTCAAGAGCCATTGAGTAAATCTCACTCCCTCATTCAATAATATACTTACTATAATATTAGTTTTCTTTTTAATATATAAGTGGAGGCCCGGTGGCCGTGAGTGTTATGGCGAGAGCACTTAACAGCCGTGCCAAGGGTCGTGGGTTAGATTCCCACTATGGGGTGGTGTTTTTTCTTTAGAAAAAAGAAAATACAACAGCTAGAAAAGGCTGGTAACCTATAGATAACCCGTCCTAAAATTCTTAGTTAATAATAATGGACGTTAAAATTTAAATTAAATTAATCAATATATAGGCATGTGTAAATTATATAGTTCATTACTTAAGATTCTTTACAACTATGTGTTCCAGGCTTTTTATAAAGTTAAGGATTTTCAATTCAGCAAAAAAACTGTAAAAATAATAATGTTTTCTCATTTTCAATTTTACTTCCTTTTGAATATTTTCAAAACTGCAAATGTCATAGAAAACATAGTCTAAAATACAAATTAATTTACTAAGTGTTTTGGGAAACATTAACTTTTTTTAATATGTCTGAGTAATTCGAAGAAATGTTAATGAAACACAAACACTTAGTAATTTAAAAAATATAATGTATATGACTTTTAAAAGTTAAAAAAAAAAAATCAGTCCTGTAACTGGCCACAAGGTCCCAGAAGGGGCAGATACTGTACAGGTATCTGATTCTTGACCATACAGCACACTACTATGCTCATGGTCAGTACTATGCTCCGATCGCCTGATATTTCCCTTTGCAGGTACCCATTAATTAATCAAAGGCTGGGTGAGCCTAGGGACGATCTGGGACCCCAAATCCAACTCTCGAACGACGACACTAGAAGATAAAAACCTTAAGTGTGTGGTTGGTTTTTGAACCTGTGTCCTCCAGTTCAATAGTCGAGTGCTCTACCATTGAGCTAACCTCACCCCTTTAAAAATAATATATTTTAAATAAATTTATATGATGCAATTTACCTTTGAGTATATAAGAAGAAGGGATTGGTTGCTCCACCGCCTTATAGTGTGATACAAATGGAAGAACCCTTTGATATTAGGGAAGTACGTCCAATCATCTATTTGCATGAGCAGCTGCATCACTGAGTCAGCGATAAAAAACACCAACCAGCCAATGAGAATGCTTCTTTAGGAGGGTTGGCAACCCTTCTTGTCCTCAACCCTTTCCAGTGGGGAGGGCTGGCTCCCCCCTCCGCTAATAAAAAACTACCATGAAAAGCTGTCTGCACTCAGCTGCAGGAATGTTGGAGGTGCTTCATACAGATTCAACAACTGCAGTATTTCACAGCTTATGTATTAACTAATATTAATTCTCTGCATTACTGAAGGTAGTAAAGCCATTTTGATAAGCATTTGGTGTGGGTAAAATGCAAGAAATCTTCTAATGTTATTGATTTAGCCATTAAATTCTTTTAAAAGCAAAATTATTTAATAGCAATTAATTGTTTAATAAACATAATAGAATAAAAATAATAATAATAATAATTAAAGGCGCTAATGGCCAAGATGTAGATGCGCCGTAAAAAAAAAAAATAAATAAATAAAAAATAAAAAATAAAATTAAAAAAGAAAAAAATGTAAATATATAAAAAAAAATGTTAAATAACTAATAAAGAAAGAGCAAAAAATTAATGGAATCCTAAATAAAATATACTAAAAAATAATAAATGAATAATTAACGGGACAAATTAAAACAAAATAAAATAAAATATGGTTTTAGCTAGCGCATGCCATAGACATAAATATTTTTTTTTGTATACAAATAAGAGACTTTTCTTTTTTTTTTTCTTTGTCACAACAATTATTTTTAGTGTAGAAACATTAATATAGGGGTCTCCCGTGGTCTAATGGCTAGCGCCTTGGATTCATAAGCGGGAGATGGTGGGTTCGATTCCCAACCTCCGGCAGGAATTTTCTCATCCCACGGCTGGGATAATATATAAATATATAATGTGTAATGGGATAATATATAAATATATAACCCGGCTCGCTGGGAAAATTCCTCGCTTCACCCTGTATGTCGGCGCTAATGACCTAGATGTAGATGCGCCATAAAAAAAACAAAAAAACATTAATATATATAAGAAACAATGTACACAAAAACTTAATCCATAAGATTAATGCTCAAATTAAAATGTTATATTGCCCTGAAAAGTCTTAAATAAGGTGTGTTAAGTATTATTGATTTTTTTTTTGTGCAAGAAAATCAAAATTGGATTTTCATAGAATAACCTCAAAGTTGTAAGCTTTTAAAAATAATATACAAATAACAAATACATAAAAGAACTTGTAAAAATATTGATTGATAATAAATTACTATTTTGTTATACTAAAGGTTAGCTCATTCACATCCTTTTTTTGTTTTCTTTTTTTTTAAAGAACTGATTATTATTATTAGCAAATCTACTATTTACTAAACAAACAAATATGTATATAATAAACCAAAAATATGTATATATATTATCTTAACATTTATTATCATTTAATATCAAACATTTTAATTTAATCCAGGGTCATTTAGAAAGCCTGGGATAGAAACATTTAATATTTCGTTTTGATTTTATCTAAAAAATGTAAACACATACTTCAATGACTTCACAGATTCGAAAGCAATGCAAAAACAAAAACACTTTCGAATGCAATGCAAAAAAGTTCGTAACGCAGGAGCTGCATAACTCAGCACTTTCCTCAGAATTGGGTAGGGTCGAGTGCATTCCTGAATAATTTGCTTAAAATAACCTATATAGATAAATAAAATATATAAACCGTCCTAAAATTCGTATTTAATAATAAATGGACGTTAAATATTAAATAATAAAATAATAAAGAAACGGGATAAAGTAATAATGCAGGAACAGGATACAGCGCCCCCCTAGCGGCAGACATCAGAACTTTACGGCCCACATAATCATATCAAAACAGAGGCACTCCTACTGGGAGTTTCGCGAACCAACGTTTGGCGGGAGAATTCAAGTAACCCCCCCCCCCCCCCGCCCTTCCGATTGACCGATTTAGTTCATTTTTACAAAACTTATTTCTCATTAGATATCCAGGAGTTATACCGTGTTTCGTTACAATGCAACAGAAATTACGACCGTTATCAGCAAATTAGTAATTTGGGTCTGGAGTAAACCCCCCCCTCCTAATGAACCGATTTAGTTTATTTTTACAACAAATTTTTATCTTCAGTTGACCAGAAAGAATACCGAGTTTCATTGAAATATAACAAAAATTACGACTGATATAGGCAAATAACTACTTTGGCTCCTGAGTAACCCAAAGTTACAGGGGTTCTTCCCTCTCCTACTCACAAGTTTAAAGGCCTTTAATGCCTTAATGAAGATGGACAGCTCTCTGGCAGCCTTCAACCAGCAAAAATGACAACAATGTGGCCCAAAAGGAGTTTGTTCCTCAAGGACAGACAGTTAACGCTGTCTGCAACGTGGATTTGCTAGAAAGAAGCCACAAAAAGGTCACTAGGAGGTGAAAAGACATTACCGCTACCATGAACTCCAACTCGACAACACGCCTTACCACAACGTTCAACGAGGCCGCGAGTTCGTTGCCAAACACCTGGTGCCAACGCTGTCCCAGCTCCATAGCCCGGATCTTGACACTTTCTTGTTATCTCGGATCAATGCAGCCCTGAAATGAACCCGTATTCCCTCCATATATGAGATCTAATCAGTCATGGCGAAGACCTTGCGAAAGATACCCGAAAACACCTTCTGGGGGGGTATCGATAAAGTCAGTCGCTGGAAAATTTATGTAGAGGCCCAAGGACAGTACTTAATACTTTCGACAGTAAACGTGTTTGAAGTCTTAAGCACTTATTTCTCCGATTGACATCGCCTAATCAAAATGTCTTCAGATTTTTTTTTGTAGAGAATTTAGTAAGCGTTCGAATAGTCTCCATCCACTTACAACGCTTTCCCAAATGTTCTCGAGAAATTACGAAAAATATGCGAAGTTCCCAAAACTTTTCATGGCTAAAAATAAAATATTTTATTATAATCCTTCCTTAACTCCAAACGTAACCAAAATTTAAACATCTTTGTTTATATGAATTTCAAACATGGAGACAATATTTTAACTGAATCCCATGATTCTAGGTACCCAAACCAAAAACTTGATTTAACAACTATTTTACAACTATGAGCTTCCTAAATTAAAAATGTGAATAAAAGCCAATTTTGTTCACTTTAGTTGAAAAATACTTAAATTTTGGGTTATTTTTAGAATGTGCCAAAATAAGAAGGCAGCTCCAAACCATTAAACCTGACACTACCACTCTAAAAAAAAAAAAGTCCGACTCGCAAGAACTACATCATCTTATCGCGGTTCCGTTCTTAATCCTAATGTCATTTGGAAAGGTTGAAATAGAAACAGTTATAATTTTGGTTAGACCTTTCATGAAATAATTTATGACCTCAAATAGGTCCGCCCAGACCCGCACCTCTACCTGACAGAAAAATGGTCAGGCAGCACCCTTCATCCACTCCTAGAGGTACTAATCTTACTGTTCAATGATTTGCAAAATGTTTACATTTTCTTGTACTCTTCTACTAAAGTACTAATTTTACAAATAATTCCAATTAAAAAAAAACAATTAAAAAGTGAGCTAAACAACTACAAATACCTGTTTAAAAGTACAAAACAAACACATTTGAGGTTTTAAGCACTTATTTCTCCGATTCGCATCGCCTAATCGAAAATTGCTTCAGAATCTTTTTTGTAGAGCATTTAGTAAGCTTTAGAATGGTTAGCTTCCGCTTACCAAGATTCCCAAGTGTTTTCGAGATATTAAGGAAAATATACGAAGTTCCCAAAACTTTTCATGTCTATAAATAAAATATTTTATTCTAATCCTTCCTTAACTCCAAACTTAACCATAATTTAAACATCTTTGTTTATATGAATTTCAAACATGGAGAAAATATTTTAACTTAATTCCATGATTCTAGGTACCCAAACCAAAAACTTGATTTAACAACTATTTTTCCACTTTTCTCGAAAACGGTAAAAGCTATCGCCTTAGCCTATAAAACGAGTACTTACAAGCATATAATGTAAGCTTGTAAGTACTCGTCAGTGAATAATGGTCCGATTTTAATGAAATTTTGTAGAAAAATCTTTCGTCTTATTTGAAAGGTCAAGTTCGTTAACCAGCAGAATCCGTCCACCGGAAGATGGTGTTTTGGGCGAAATTTGTACAAAAAAAAAAATCGTAGCGCTTACGTTTTTGAGTTCATATGCTTGCAAGTACTTTTTTTATAGGTTCCTTAACATAGGAGAACGAATGAAACCATTTTTAAGGCCATATCTGTAACCATTTTTGAGAAAAGTGGAACAAATGTTTTGTAACTTTTTTTTGTGGGTACTCAGAATCGTGGGATTTAATTGAAGTATTTTCTACAACCTGGAAATTCATCTCAACTATGATGTTTAAATTTTGGTTACTTTTTGATTTAAGAAAGTATGCGGAAAAAAATATTTTTTATTAGTGGGCATGAAACGTTTTCGGATCTTCGTATTTTTTCGCAAATATCTCAAAAACGGTTAGGAAATCTCGGTAAGTGACCATTCGAATGCTTGCTAAATTCTCTACAAAAAAGGTTCTGAAACAATATTCGATGGGGCAATGCCAATCAGAGATATAAGTGCTTAAAACTTTAAAAGTGTTTGTTTTGTTCTTTTGAACCAGTTTTTGTCTTTGTTTAACTCACTTTTTAATTGGTTGTTTTTTGTTTTTAATTGCATTTATCAGTAAAATTAGGATTTTAGTAAAATAAGGCAAGAAAATGTGAAAAGTATTGGTAATACGTTTGGAGTGGCTGTGGCTAATCACGATGGCATATACATACGTTTGTTTTTAATTCTTCTATCTGTATAACCTTCCGCTTACTGTTACAACTGAAGTTATCATTATTTCTTATTTTATAGAAAGATTTAACCCACGAGAGAATGAACTTTTATTTGCCACGAAGCACATATTTACAGTTGATTATTACAGTGAAACGAATTTGCTAGTAAAACAAGGAACTTAAAATGACAACGAATTTTCGGTTGTTTGGAATAGAGCCTGCTGAGCAGTATTCGTAGAGTGAGTAAGTTTTCAGTACATAATTGTATTGACTTATACAGCCTTCCTCAAGAATGAGGATTAAGAATTATCTGCTTCTGTGTAAGTTGGCTACTGTCAGTTTATTGTGATTTGTGATGCTAATCTATTCCATTTCTTCTAGATGTACTCCGCGCTAAGATGATGCATACCTTGAAATGGCATGATAAAAATGCAGTTTCACGCCCTTAAAACCGGTTTCTTTCAAATTTTGTACAATAACCTATTTTGATGCACTAAACACGAATACGTAAAAAAAAAAAAAAAAAAAAAAAAAAAAAAAAAAAAAAAAAAAAAAAAAAAAAAAAAAAAAAAAAAAAAAAAACCTTCGCATTTAACTACGAAAGAAGTTATTAAGCACTGAAGTTCACTGTTATGCAGGTTATGAGAGCTATTAATTTTAGCGAGTTGGATTGACTGGGGTTTTGTTATTTTCTTGAGCGAGCGTAGCGAGCGGAAGCGCATAGCACGTATGCCCTTAAGCGACAGGTGAGGATGCCCTTAAAATTAACAATATTTTCGAATAAATGGATTCTGAACATTTCAAATGAGAGTTCTCTTTTTCCCAATGTTACATATCTACGCATGCGCGTGTTTACAAATACGCTGATGGCGCCTAGTTTTATAACCTTCCTAACAGTGAACTTTAGTGCTTAATATTATATTCTATTAGAATTCTATTAATTTTAGCGAGTTGGATTGACTGGGGTTTTGTTATCTTCTTAGCGTAGCGAGCGGAAACGCATAGCATGTATGCCTTAAAGTCGTCATTTATGCCCTAAAATCGTCACAAATTTAGTTGTTTACATTAGCTCTCATAACCTGCATAACAGTGATCTTTAGTGCTTAATAACTTCTTTCCTAGTTAAATGCGAAGGGTTTTTTTTAGCGTATTCGTGTTTAGTGCATCAAAATACGTTATTTATTTATTTATTTTTTTTTTGTTTTTAAAGGCGCATCAACTACTTTGCTATTAGCGCCCAAAATACGTTATTGTACAAAATTTGAAAGAAATCGGTTTTGAGGGCGTGAAACTGCATTTTTACCAATGGCCTTACAATGACCTCTAGGAAAAGGCGTAAAGGTCAAACAAACTACGGATTCGGACGTAAAGACCTCAAAAATATACGCATGAATGTTTTCAGATTTTACCTTCGGTTTTTTCTCTATTAACCTCTTCAAATGACCTTCAATCTGATGTGATGATGATTAACCAACCCACTCATAGTAATCAGCGACCCAAAAAAACCCATAGGTAGGCTTGTCATACGTCCCGGTTCTTTGCTCTTGTCCCGGTCTCCCGCCTGGTTCTATCAATGTCCCGGAAACGATTGTAAGATGTAAAAAGCAATTAATTTATGTTTTTAAGAATCTTTTATGAATCGGTTACTTTTCTACAATCAGCATTTTTGACTGCCGCACACAGTGTCAACTAAGTGAGAAGTATTCTAACTGTAATCTGCGAGCAAACGCTGGCTATCTAATTTCATAAATACATGCTAATTTAATCATGATTACTTACATAATATATTTGTAAGATTTGGATCTTACAAAGTCAAAAAAAAAAACAGGATAAAAAATGTACACAATTTCATTTACCAGAAGAGAAAATTAAAAAAAAAAAAAAAAAAAAAAAAAAAAAAAAAAAAAAAAAAAAAAAAAAAATGGAGACATTCTTAAGACATTTACGTGATATGTGGCAAACAGCAAACCGTACAAGAAGTGTTATTGAGAAACGTTTTGGAGAATGGCTATATACAATTTTGGATTACGATACACAATCAGATGTAGAAAAAGATTTAAGATTTATATCTGCCAGTAGACGGGGGTGGCTATCGAATATTAAAGACGAATTACATTGTTTACTATACTCGAGCGATCCGTATATTTCTAGTATGAGTGCAGACTGCGCGTGATGCTCACTGTGCGACGGCTGTTCTCTTGAACTTCCTTGAATCATTGTAGGAACCAAGAAACTGGCACCATACCTTTTCCGTTTCCGTGTCCTCTCCTCGCCGGCGCTTGTCTGCTCACAACAACGCAGCTGTCTCTGAAATCTCCTGCGCCCCCTTGCAAAAGTCTCGTGCCCCACAGTTTGGAAACCGCTGAGGTTGACTAACAATTTAAAGTTCCAGATTCCCCACTCTGGGAACTTGCCGGGCTCAAAAAAAGGCTTAAAACACACACTTTTGCTTCTAATTTGGACAATTTTTATTCCATACCCCAGTATGCCCATCCTATAATAATGTGCCCCGGTTTCTCTCGCCAAAAATAAGCTCCATACTGCTCCGAGTGTTATTTTTTTTTTAGATAAAATGTTGGCCTGTATTATTAAAATGATAAATATTTTCAGTGCAATTGTAAAAACGCCTCTATTAAAAGGTGACCTAAGGAGCATTGGGAGGGTGCGTGCGGTCAATGCTAGTGGCGAACAGACAAGCCCCAAATAAATGTTTCGATTTAGAGCTCGGAGGGGACCAGCAGCCGTCCGCATTAAGGGAAACGACTCGGGGGGGGGGCCTGCTATAATTTTCCCTGTAATTTCCCCCTCCCTCTGGACAATGATGGGGAATGATTCGACCTCCCCCCCCCCCATCGAAGTAAAAAAATCTCTCCCTTTGTCGACCGTGCCGCATGCAGGATGAGGCGAGTACGTCGACACATCCGGAATATGGAAGACCTCACCCTTGGAGTACGTGCTTTTCCTAGCGGACTTCTGATTAATGGAATCCTCTAGCAACCCAGCCTTCAGGGTCAAACCCTCAGAGTTCCTCCGTGCGTGTTCAGCTCGGATCAAGAAGTCTTGTTCTTGTCAACCCCCCGTCATAAGTTCCATTCTCTTCTTCACATTTTACCCTGTTTCCTGCGCAATCCGGCAGTACTGACTAGAAATTTTCACGTTTCAGAACTCATCTACTATATATTTGTCAAATACCACTGACTCACTCACTGACCTATCATCGCCCAGCCCAAACTACTCGACAGAAAAATTTGAAATTTTGCATGGACACTCCCTATAGAACTTAGACACTCGCTAATAAAGGATTTTTTTATATTCGAATTTTTAAGTATTTTTAGAGGGGATTAAAGTTTTAGTTGGTTAGAGCCGGCAAGCCAAGGCAGCATGCATTGCAGGACGATAACAGAACAGCTGTTACCTTACTGTAGCCATTTCATAGTATTATTTTTAATTAGTTAATTTCAAGTATGATGGCAGATCTTGAATTACTAGAAATAAACTGTGATTTTTTCCATCAAAGACTTTACGCCGTGGTGATGGTCCATCCGAGGTAATAATATCCCGAACCACTTGACACAAAAATTTGAAATTTTGCACGGACAATCCGTTTAGAATTTAACACTCGCTAAAAAAGGTTTTTTGATATTCAAATGTTTAAGTACTTTTAGGGGGGGGTTGGAATTATGAAGAAGTTCCTCATCGGCACAAAAATGGTCCGATTTTGATGACAATTGGTACAAAAATCTTTCTTATCATTTGAAAGGTCAAGTTCATTAACCAGCTGAATTCGTTTACTGGAACATGGTTTTTGAAGCAAAATTTGCGCGAATAAATCGGAACGCTTACATTTTCGAGTCCATATGCTTGCAGGTACGCCTTATATAGGTTCCTTAACGTAGGAAAACGAATGTCTGTAACCGTTTACGAGAAAAATTGATATAAATACTTTTCCAAACTAATTTTCTGTTTGGGTATTCAGAAACGATGATTGGTTCACTTGAAACTTGTACCAGGTATTTGACATTCATCTAATCTAAGATATTTAAACTTTGGTATCGTTTGGAGGTAAGAAGTATATGGAAAAAATTGTATTAATGGTGATATAAAGTTTTCGGATCTCAGTATATTTTCTAAAATATCTCGAAAACGGTTGGGAAAACCTAGTAAGTGGAAGGCGGCTATTCGAAAGGTTACTAAATTCTCTACAAAAAAGATTCTGTTTTAATGTTTGGTGGGGTGATGTCAATCGAAGAGATAAGTGCTTAAAACTTCAAAGTTGTTAGTTTTATTCTTTTCAACGTATATTTGTCTCTGTTTACCTAACCTTTTAAGTGGTTGTTGTATTTTTTACTTTTTTTTTTACTCCCCAACGGAAACAAGCACGGTTACCTCCACACGGTGTTTCCTGGGTAACTCTAAAGTCCGTGCAATAATAAGCTGTACAAAATTATGTAGTAGCGTTAATTTTGATAATACCTTATTTTACGCAATATAAAAACTACTTATCGACCGTGGTGAAGCACGGGTAGTCAGCTAGTAGATTTATATATGGACCCCTTTAAACGGAAAGGAACCGAGTGCCATCTGTTCATTCTTTAGAGAATTGAGTTTAAAGTTTTTTGTGGGTCTAAAATTTCTTTATTACCTGAAATGTTTCATTCAGTTTCCCTCATTAAAATAAACTCTTTTTATGGTAATGAGGATTTATTTTTATAGTTATTGATAAAAATGGTGCTGGATTCCTTTCTGTTTATTACAGCATACTGGATACACCATTTAACTTTTTTTTTTGGTATTTTTTCTTGCTTTAATGACAACATTATATTTTAGCCAGTATTTTATTACTATAAAAATTCTCTACAACATAGCACCAAAAACTCAATTTCGTTAAAAATGGCGCTTGGTTCCTTTCCTTTTAAAGGCGTCCATATATGTATCTGTCAATGCCATATAGATAACATAAATTGTTTCCGTTCTTTTTTAGTTCCGTTTCTTAGAAATAATAAAAGGCCTTTTGAAAATAAGCCAAAGTGCTAGAAACGGGTCAAGAAAATAACAAATGTTGTAAAAAAGGACGGAAAAAATTTTACCTAGAAGGCCTATAAAGAAAAAAGTTATAGAAGAGGTAAATTTACTAAAACACACACTCACACATATATATAAATCAGTCCCTAACATTCCACAAGGGCCCTGAGGGACAGATACTATAGAGGTATCTGATTCATGACCATACGGCACACTAGAGAGATAGTGTGGTCAGTACTATGCTCCGGTCGCCTGATTTTCACCTTTGCAGGTACCCATTAAAAAAAATTAAAGGCTGGGACGACCAGGGAGACCGAATTCAACCCATGAATGAAGACACTAGAAGATAAAAATCTTTAGTGCCTGCTCGGGATTTGAACTCAGGTCCTCCAGCATATTAATCCAGTGCTCTACCACTGAGCTAACCTCGCCCCCCCCCCTACATATATATATATATATACACTTATATGCCAGTTCATTCCCTAGCAGACTCAAGAAAGGTCCAAATTTAGTACAAAAAAAGTCCGACTCGCAGGAACTGCCTCATCTTAGCGCGGTTCCGTTCTTATCCCTAGTCTAATTTCGAAAGATTAAAATGGAAGCAGTTATTATTTTGTTGAGAGGAGATCGTTGACCGTTGATGATGCAAGGTAGGGATTGTCCGGGTTCGGTCACTGCTACTTAATAATACATACCCCATATGTGTATGTATGTGGGCATATATATGTACATATGTGTGCGTGTATATGTGTATGCATATATATAAATATATATACATATATTATATATGTGTATATATATATATATATATATATATATATATATATATGTTAGGTATATTTACATAGATATGTGCATATATTAGTGTTAAATATGTCCTACTTGTATTTACAGCCCTGATGAAGGCTTGAAGTTCAAGCCGAAACGTCACACAATAAAACCATTTTTACGATAAAAGTAGCAGTGACCGAACCCCCACAGTTATTATTTTGGTTCCACCAGTCTTGAAAGGTAGGATTTACAATCTTACCTGGAAGGGTCGGCAACAATAGAAACTTTCCCGCTAGTTACAAGGTCTTGGAATCTTGGAACTCTATATTTCTAACGATAAATTGTTTTTGTTATTTTACTAAACCTGTTTTATTTTCGAATACATTATCCAACTATAAGCAATTAAAAAATAACAAGGAATAAAAAACAGACAAAAAGAACAGTTCGAATAAGCGAAATCAATTACTTTAAAGCTTTAAGCTCTTATTTCTCCGATTGTCATCGCCTAATCAAAACTTTCATTAGAACCTTTTATGTAGAGCATTTAATAAGCTTTCTAATGGTATTCTTCCGTTTACCAAGATTTTCAACCGTTTTCGAGATATTAATGAAAGTTCCCAAAATTTACTTTATTTCTAGCAACAGAAAATTGGTCTCATTTTTCATATCCTGTTTTACACACAAAATTTTCCAAACATAAGAAATTACAAAAATAAAAAGCAATAAAAAACAAAGGGAAAGGGACAAAAATTACAAAAAGAACGACATAAACCCGTTCATAAGAACAAAACAGACGTATTTGAAGTTTTAAGCACTTATTTCTCCGATTGACATAACCTAATCAAAAATAGTTTTAGAATATTTTTTGTAGAGAATTTAGAAAGCTTTCAAATAGTTTCTATCCACTTACCACGATTTCCCAACTGTGTTCGAGATATTAATGAAAGTATACGAAGTTCCCAAAACTTTTCATGTCTGTTCATAAAATATTTTATTCTAACTCTTCCTTAACTCCAAACGTAACAAAACTTTCAACATATTAGTTTTAATGAAAGTAGAACATGCAGATAATGTTTCAACTGAATCCCGTAATTCTAAGTACCCAAACCAAAAACGGTATTCAAAAACTATTTTTCCAATTTTCTCGAAAACGGTTAAAGCTATTGCCTTGAAAATGGTTCCATTCGTTTTCCTAGCCCAAGAAGCCTATAAAAAGAGTACTTACAAGCTTATGAACTCAAAAACGTAAGCGTTACGATTTTTTTTGCGCGAATTTCGCCCCAAATGCCATCTTCCAGTGGGCGGATTTTGCTGGTTAACGAACTTGACCTTTCAAATTGGACGACGGATTTTTGTACCAAATTTCATCAAAATCGGACCATTATTCACTGACGAGTGCTTACAAGCTTACATTATATGCTTGTAAGTACTCGTTTTATAGGCTAAGGCGATAGCTTTTACCGTTTTCGAGAAAAGTGCAAAAATAGTTGTTAAATCAAGTTTTTGGTTTGGGTACCTAAAATCATGGAATTAAGTTAAAATATTTTCTCCATGCTTGAAATTCATATAAACAAAGATGTTTAAATTATGGTTACGTTTGGAGTTAAGGAAGGATTAGAATAAAATATTCAAAATATTAAAATATATATAAAGCGAAATGCGCGAACAGACATATATATATATATATATATATATATATATATATATATATATATATATATATATATATACAAATTTGAACTACCATCATTTTCGGTTTCCAGGGGTTCTGAAACGCAAAATTTTCTAGTCGGCACTTCCGGATTGTTTCATTGTATCAACCCTATAAGCGGGGTTCCTCCCTATGAGGGAGGGAGGAACCGCGCTAATACTTTGTGTCAAGTTCCGAAATTCGCGCGAATAAAATCGTAACGCTGTTATGCGTTTATAGGCTTCCACGTGCGCAATATATATCTTAACTATATTAATATATATATTTTGCACAATTTAATATTAACTATATCTATTCTAAGCTTCGCCAAATAACAGTGTGAATAGGAACGTTCTGTAAATGCACTAAGATGGCGTAGTTCCTGTGAGTCGGACTTTTATTTTATTTCTGATGGCGTGCTTATTATTTGAGCACTATTTTCCTTAAATAAATCCTAATAATAAGAGATTAAGTGTTCTGACCTCCTTTAGGAATCCACTGATTAATTTCCTCCCATGTAGAGCTCTATATTAATAGCTGATATAGAGTATATCCTAGAAAGAACCCCGACGACGGATTCTGCAGAAAGCAGCACAGGAGTTTCTCATAATGGACTTTCCAAACAATCAGATAAAGAGTAATTTAATTATGGCCGCCGGAAGATATAGCTTGTCCACCCCCAAGTTGGAATCAAATCATCAAGTTGGGAAAGCATGGCCATGTAGGATTTCAGGGACATGGAGCAGCTGTCGATAAGATAAAAGTCCGTCACGCAGGAGCTCATTAACTAAGCACTTTTTCTCAGAATTTGGGTAGTGTAGACTGCATTCCTGAATAATTTGCTTAAAAGGGCCTATATAAATAAAATAAAAACATGAATAGTTTTTACTTTTGTAATAAGCAAGAGTTCAATTATTAATTTTGTAATTAATTTACCTCCAGAGTTATGTTTATAGATGGTACTACATTACTTAATAAATACAAAAAAAAAATTGCAAGAACAGGATACAGTCCCCCTAGGGGTAAAAAGCTCTCCTTGCGGCAGCTTTGCGAACCTACGTCTGGCGGGCTAATTCTATTCAAACATCGTACATAATAAGCCCCCCTTTCCGGTAGACCGATTTAGCTCATTTTTACAATATTTCTTTCTCACGAAATGCCCACAGTCTATACCGCGTTTCGTTACAATGCAGCAGAAATTGCGACCGGTACGAGCAAATTAGTAATTTGGGTCTGGAGTAAACCCCCCTCCCAATGAACCGATTTAGTTTATTTTTACAACAAATGTTTGTCTTCAGTTGACCAGAAAGAATACAGAGTTTCGTTGAAATGTAACAAAAATTACGACTGATACTGGCAAATAACTACTTTGGCTCCGGAGTATCCCCCCCCCCCCCCTCCGGATGGACCGATTTGGCTGTTAACGAACTCGTTCAATCGTTTGATGGGGGAATACTACATACCAAGTTTCGTGGCGAAAAAACAAAAACTCTGGCCTGTATCGTGTTAACGGACACATATACAACTATCAGGTAACGTATAAAGTCCTGTCGTTTTTTTTTAAATAGGGTAAAAATAAAGCAAAAAAAAATATTTCAAATAACCTCCTAATGAACCGATTTAGTTAATTTTTAAAACACTTTTTTCTCTAGCCATGATTTGTTGATGCGCCGTAAAAAAGAAAAAAAAAAAAAAAAAAAAAAAAAAAAAAAAAAAAAAAAAAAAAAAAAAAAAAAAAAAAAAAAAAAAAATTCTCGCTAGATTACAACTAGGAATACCGATTTTAGTCGAAATATAACAAAAATTACGCCTGGTGCTGGGGAATTGGTTATATTGGTCCGGGGTAACTCCCCTTCCCCTCCTAATGAACCGGTTTAGTTCATTTTTACGACCCATTTTTCTCTGTAGATTACGACTTCGAATACCGAGTTTCGTTAAAATATAACAAAAACTACGGCTGGCAAGGTCAAATTAGTGTTTTGGGTTCGGGGTAAACTCGTTTAATCGTTTTATCGTTTAATCGTTTGAACGTTATATACTAAGTATCGTGACGAAAAAACAAAAACTCGGGCCGCTATCGTGTTAACAGACACATATTATTTATAATTTATATATATATATATATATATATATATCGGCGTCTTCTAGGTAGGATCGATAAAGACGAAGAAATTTTGCAAAAATTTCAAAATGAGTGCAACCTCAATAGCTACTTTCCTCCAGAGGAAAGTGCTAAAACATGAACCTCTAGTTGGTGTCAGCTGATAAATCACTTTTTTTAACAATGTAATTTCTTAAAAATCTGCTAGTTTGAGTTAAGACTATTTTCGGATTGCCCTCAAAGGGTAGCATATCCGCTCGAGGCAAGAATTGTCGTTTTTGCATGACAAAATATATTTCAGAAGTGTTCCTTTTCAAGTCATGAGCGTATATAAGGGGGGGCTGCAGCCCCCCCCCCCGAAATTTTGATTTGATCGGTAAAAATTTCATAAAACCTTTAAAAATAAATTAAATAAGATCATTTAGTTCATAAAACATATTTTATTTTGGGTGTAATGGCGTTTAAGTTGGCTAAAACTCTTCCAAGATCTAAATTGTTAGTATTCCATACACCGGAAATGGTCTCAGCCCCCCCCCCGAAATTTTCCCAGCCCCCTCCGAAATTATTTTCTAAATACGCCCATGTTTCAAGTATGTCGCAAGTCAGTCATCTTCGAATCTAAAACCAAGAAACGTCTGTATTTCTTTATAAAAGAGTTTTGCACAGAAGGAATTTTTCAATCAGAGTTTTGCATCAAGAAAGGCGTATTTCTTTTTTTACCAATATTGTACTGAAAACTAATAGTTTTCAGTCATGGTTTATTTTGATTTTTGACGTTCTTGTACAATAATTGAGAGACACATGTACAGCGCCCCCCTAACTGCTGAGTTTTATTTGGTGGCAACACTGGAGTGGCTCCGGCTAGGCTTCTGTACAACACTGCTCCTGGATCTAACACCATTTTAGCCAGTCTGTGTCTGGCCACAGCCTCAGGATCTAATTTTGGCCGTTGTTGCAGGTTGCAATGGCTTTTTCCTCATACTTAGTCAATTGGTTATTAACTTTCCTCTTTACCAATTGGCCACTATTACTTCTTGAGGGAAAACGTTGGTAAAGTTAGCTCTAAATATTACTAACATAATAGCAAAAGAAAACATTTATCCATCGAGTGAAGCAAGGAGTCGGGACTTACAACGACGGAAAAACTGCTAGAAAATTCTTTAGTGACCCAAAAATAAATTCTGAAATAACAAATATCAAAGAAGATGTTATTAGAAGATTCGCTGTTATTTTACAAGCCTTTGCTTCCGGTCAACACCGGAAAAGAAACAGCCCAGCTGTTTGTCGGGTATTACGGTTGGCACTTTATGCCTGCTACAATACACAAAGTGCTAATTCAAGGATGGAACATAATTGAATACTGTTGAGTAAATGTCAAAGAAAGCCCAAGAAGTCGAAGCGTGCAGTGCCCCTGGAACGAAGGACTTGACTAGCAGTCGAGAGCTGCCAGCACGAAGGACTTGTACAGCAGTCCGACCTTCCTCTCTCGTTTACCGGCTCCCTGCGGCTGACTTCTCCAGAAATTAGACCTTGGGGCTATTAAGCAAGGACTGAGGGAAGCTTTAGCTATTTCTTTCACCACTAGTTGTCAGGGGAATTAACTTTTTGTGACGAGGGAGCCTAGGGATTAGGGATAACTGGGTCGGGCTCGAAAAAATTAACTCTGCCAGTGTTAGATCATAATCGAAAAGGAGGATGTTTTTTGTTGTTTTTTTTTTAATAAAAAAGAGGTTATTTATTTATTTAGCTTCATTGATTTGTACCTATTTCATTAAAAAACAAAGTATTTTTTGTATTAAAAAATTTAGTCTATAAAAACATTATTGGAGCATATAATTACATAATCCAACATAAATATTTAGAGATAAAAAGAAAACGTAAATAAATAATAAAATAAAGTTTTCCTACAATTTGAAATTTTAAGGGAGGAAATTATATGAAAGTGTTCACACACGCACTAGGGAGGAAGTCAAGAATAGCTTCGTAACTATTATAGAGCCCTTGAGTCATGATACACGGGATTACCTCCACCCTAGACTCAAGGAGGGGAAGACCTACCTCCTCCCTCCAACCCAGCCTCCTACACTCTTATTCTGTTTTCTCTCAAAGAAGCTGGATTATTTATAGGAGAAAAAACATCCTTGTCATTTATTCTTTACAAATGATACTTTAAATAGAAGAAAATAAACAACAGGAAATTTTTAATGGAAGGAAGGGATATCATCACTGCCAGATGTTTATTTTTACGCCAAATCAGAGAATGCAGTTTAGAAGAAGTGGTATTTCTGGATGAGACATGGATAAATGCTGGAAACACGATTAGCAAATCCTGGACAGATGACTCACTTCGGGCTTCCTGAAAACTACTGGGAAGGGTTGACGCTTTATCATGGCCCATGCAGGTAGCGTGAACAGTTTCATACCTAACGGTATGTTATTATTCAGGTAAAAAAAAAAAAATACGGGATTACCATAAAGAGATGAAGTCAGAAGTGTTCAATAGATGTGGATAATTAAAAACAAGGCTCCGACTTGGATTAACTAATTTGGGCACCAATAAAAGGGAAAGTTGCCAAGGAAAATACGACCTTTAACATCACCCATGTAGAGCGACTGACGAGAGAGGAATGTGATGCTGTTTCTCCAGAAAATTGGAATGAACCAGTAAGGCATACAAAGGAAGCAATTGGAGAAGCTTGGCGGAAAGAAGCACTGTATGAAGAGAATATAGAACAGATGATTCGAAGTTCCTCCTCAAGGAATTCTAGTTCATCTGATTCAGATAATTCTCCAGAAGATGAATGGAACGATTTTGATTATGGTAGAAATACCACTGCTACGTCACCTAATGATTCAGGAGAGATGGGTTGCTTTCCCCTCCCAGGTGATGACCAGAATTAAAAAAAAAAACAGTTTAGAATAACTAACTAAATAATAATAATAAAAAAAAATGATTGTTTTTATTAAATGTTTGTTTTTCTAACTAATACATTTTTACCTTAATTTGAAATATTTATTTAATAAATAGAGAAGTAAATGAAATAAATATTAAACAGAGATAAAAGAGAGAGGGAACTCTTGCCCTCCGTCAGGGACGCAGGGTGGGGGAGGCCTGGATGACGTAGTTCCCCCACCACCCGTGTAGCACGACTCGGCGGCCTGACAATAGTGCCCAGCCAGGTAGAGAGATTGCCGTACTACAGGATCGGCCAGCCCGCACTACCTGCCATAAGCTAAGGGTTAATTCACATCTCTTGTTAAAAAAGAAAAATAGTAACATAAATTTTAAGGAATATAAGGGGAAAAACAGTGATTGTACTATTAAATTTTTAAAGTATAATTCTAAATAAATTACATATGAACAGATAAAAAGGATAGTCACTTTAGTTAACTTTGAATAATTATAAAGATTAAGACTATACAAGTTGATTTGGATATTAACAAAATTACAATGTACAAACAGCTTTTACTTGCTTACAATATATAAATCACAATATTTGCTAAACTGAAGCTGCATAATTGTACTACAATTTCAATAAAACACAAAATATGTAGTTAAATGTAGCCCATTGCATGTGAGATGAAATTCAAATCACTAATAAAATAAATCTTTCTAAAACATTATGGAAATACAACAGATCCAATTCTATCACAACGTGAAAGACAAGCTGCTTCTTGATTGTATTCGATAATCCCAAAATCAAGAAACAAAAATCATTCGATATCAGCTCTATGAGTATCATTGTCATTGCTCGAACAATGTACTCGTAAATATTCTTAATCATTCAATCCACAAGGCAAAATTAATTTAATAACAATCGAATTTGTAGAGTTCTAAGAATGTTCTTCTTAATTATTTTCAAAATATCAAATGAATCAGATCATTTGAACCAAGAACTGAAAATACCAGTTCCTCTGACAAAACTAACCACAAAATCGCTGATATCAGTTCAGTGATTCCCTTTTAATGTCATCTTCTTCAAATATATGTGAACTGTACAAAATACAATTCTATATAATCATTTATCAGAAAGAAGACAGGTTTTTAATTATGTATTGTATATTATATATGCTGAAATAAAAACATACATAAATAATAACTGCCTAAGAAGAAACCTAAGAAGTCTAAGGGAAAAATCATACGAGTTAATAACTGTAGATGTATCATGATAGAAACAAAAATCGAAGTAAACTTCTTCAATTTTTATCAATCAACAATAACAGCCTTGTTCAAAAATTTCAAGAAATAACAATATGCATGGTATAATAAAGATTCACCTAAAATGTAATATTATTTTGCCTGATTCCCAATTGAACCTGGACTATTAGTTCAACGTTTTATATTAGTTGCACTATGAGTTTGCAATAGAATAAAATGGGACTTCAAGATACACACTAAAGATATTGAACACACTAGATGTTGAAGTTGATATTTGATTGATTTTGCTGAGGGGTAGTGGAACCTTTTAATGAATGAATTAAAAAAATAGACAATCCCAAACGCAATAGTTTATTCTTTCGTAGTTTTGCAAAACTTGCTTAAGATACCATAACTATAACATAACTGTTTTTGTGACAATTGAACAAAATATTGATTAAAAAAATAATATCAAACATAAAGAGAACTATATAGGATTCATTCTATTAAAATCCTGACAAATTAAACAGAAATTTAATATAGTTTCAAGGAAACTGCAACAACATTAGTGCTACGGCAAGTCGTACAATGTGAGAATTCTTAAATATAATAATAATATAAAAAATGATTTCAGCTACAACATTAGTTGTGAGTTACTCATTAAATTATAAGTTATATTGTAACTGAAATAGATTTTCATGTAATATTATATTAAAGAATTATAACAGTGTATGACTTGCTTTGGCGCTTATGTTGTAGTACTTTCCTTGAAAGAACTTGGTACAAAAAAAAAAAAATCAGTGAAGGGATTGTTGTTCTTTAATATAATAACAATGTAAACATTTATTTGAACTACATAACGTCAATTTTTTTTTAATTTAATGAGTAACTCGTAATTAATGGTGTAGACGAAAAAAAAGTTTTTTATATTATTGTTCAGATATAAGTATTGCATATATTAGTTGTTAGTTCTCAGGTCACATGTTTTGTTGTAGCACTGATGATGCGGTGTCCGCCTCAAAAGCGCTATGCCCAAATAAATCTGTGAAGTGTTTGGCCTTATTTTTGTTTTCAATTTGTATATTTTTTTAAATTATTTTTATACTACAATTATATTATAAATTATTGATAACACAATAGATGTTAGATTTTTTTTTTTTTGTGTGTGTTTTAAATGTATTAATTTATTTGCTCTATAGTCTCAGATACTCTGATTATACTCAGGCATAATTCATAAAAATTCATAATTATGAATCTGGATCCTGAAGGGCATTAAGTGAAGCTATATGAAAGAATCAACTATTGAGTAGGAACCATCTATTTCTCTTTATATATATATATATATATATATATATATATATATATATAATTTACTTATTTAAAATACTCAATGAAGTATTGATATGAAGTTAACTTAGCAAAGCAAGCAAACATTTGAACAATAAAATATTACTTCCAAATTTCTCTGTCTTCTTAAGACAAAATTAAACAATATCCTTTTATTGTAGTTTTCAACAAACAATATTTTGAAATAGTTATTACTCTAGATTTTTTTTAATTTAAAAGAGAATACCAAAATTGTTAGAAAACAAAATATATTTCAAACAAAATCGTATCTTGGCTTTGAAACCATTATTTTTATTTCCTCAGAATAAAATCTCACAAGGAAGGAGACATGTTGACTAGACTGAAGATACATCAGCCTCCTACAATATAATCAATCTATATAGATTTTAGCAAAAATAAATCAATGCCTCAAACGTCTTTATTTACAACTATGATACATTCAACGTACAAACGACCTTCTTCTCAGACAATTATAGGAATATATAATCAAGACATTCCATGGCATAAGTTAGTCTCTGAAAGTAAATATGTTACTTAATGAACAATAATAAATTTTTCAATATCTAACTATTTCACTAACTTTTTCAGTGGTATATAGAGAGTATTAGTCCTTTGGCACGAATAAACAACTACGTAAACTCAATAGCATCAAATACCAGCTCTCGATACGACTAAAAACAACAACAAAAAAATTGTATAAAATAACCCACACAACTACTCCTAAAACTTTTAGTATAATGAATTTTTACTTTCCCAAAATTTTAATATTTTAAGCTATTATAGCACTACACGACATATGATCACTGTAATCAGACAATCAAATTGCATTCAAATGTTTTTGAACCCACTTGAACCGAAGAAAAACTGTTCATGATAGGTATAAACAACTTATTTCACCTCCTTTAACCTTTAGAGTGCCAAAGACTTTCCCTCAAGGCGACGCCGTATACGCACCCTCCTTGAGTCAGCTTTTCTTTCGTTCTATTTTCCGAATCTTCTCGAAATTTAATAACTTTGCTTACTATAATTTAATGCTTAGTAATTTGGTCTTATTACTATTTATTTTATTTCAAGTAATGCCCAAACTGTGTTTCTGTTTTATTTTAATTTAAAATATCTTATTTTCTTTTAAGTTTACAAGTTATGCACTATTTTTAACATAAAACATTATAGCTAGCATTATAATATGCATTATATTATTAGATTTTGTAACTATACATTTTAGGAATTAGACCGTAAAAAAAAGAATATATATATAAACAAAGAAATTGTCTACTTATACTTCAAGTTTTCAAATAACAAAATAGGAGGTACCAATAACCATAGCAGTCGATGCACCCAAATTAAAAAAAAAAAAAAAAAAAAAACTAAATAGGAATTTATAAAAAAATAGATAGATGTACGAAAAACAATCTCTTCCTCTTTTTTAGCATGAAAAAAGGGAATTATGAGATGCATTTGCTGAATTATGAGATAAACGTATGACAAAAGGAGGGCGGGCTGGATTTGGTTGGCCTTGTGAGAAAGTCAGCTTTTGGGCTGGTCATCTTTCCACGTAAATTCTAGTCCCCAGAGCTCAGCTCAGAAAGGGTTAATGTCCTTCTGCGTTTTTTACACAAAACTGAAAACACTTTCTCTAATACTACAAAAGAAGTTTTTTCACAACTTTTTTTTCAATTTGATGGCTTGTAGACAGTATTCTCATAGAAATAAAATCTGAAGTTCAAGAATACTGTGCAGTATAAGGAAGTGGTGTCGTAGTGATTATTAATAGAAATAATGTCCCTAAAAAATTATAATAAAATTACCAAAAAATATGTTTATTCTTATTTTTCATGGATTTCTGAATAATTAAGGAGGAAAAACTTTAAGTGAATCAAAACAAATTATCAATATTAACTCTCTACAATTTATTTCGTAGAGTACAAATAAATGTCCTTTTGGGAAAGCAAAATAAGATATTAGAGAACTGGCATCAAGAAAACGTACAGCTCAATAATTATGCTAATCATATCACATTGTATATTATAAAACAAAAAAAAAAAATAAACAACAAAAAACAAAATCACATTAGATATTCCAAAGGCTGATGGTGGGAAAAATGCAATCCCTAATCATCAGAATCACTGCTCGATGAAGAAACAGAAGAATAGTTGTTTGACGAAGAGTCGTCTTCTTCGAGCCTTCCGAACGCACCAAGAGCACCAATTTCAATAAATATCGGGGCTCCTTCTCTCAAAGACTGTAAACCGTAAGTATATAATATTAGTTGTTTATTCTTTATTTTAATCCTAATGTCCTTTCAATTTATGGCAGAGGCTCGTTCAGAGATCTGGATCATCAACGTAGGGCGCAGAAGTTAATTACATTTTTTCTAATATGGCCACGGAAAGACCATTTATGTATATTATCAACGAGTTTGGTTGACTAGAGTATCGATAACCTTGAGCGAGCGGAAACGCGAAGTACTTATGTTAATGGCATAATTGCTATGCACTTCCACTCGCTCAAGGTTATATCAGAACTCTAATCAATCCAACTAGTTGATAATATAGATCACTGGTTTTTCGGTGGAAAATGGGCCAATATACAATTTAATATGGCTTCAAAACAGTATTTTCTTGCCTTGCTATTTTTTTTTGTCGTCATATGAACTCAACTAAAGATGCTAGTCTAACATCTTTTTCAGTTTTAGGCAAATCCCAAAGACGCATTATCGTAGCAGAACAAGAACAGCACAAAGAACATAAAGAACAAACAAGGCAAAAAAATTGTGTTAAAAACACAAATGTACAAATGAATTGCGTTAAAAAAGAAAGTAAACAAGATGGTTACTATAAACAACATAACGGCCAATAGAAATTCTCAAAATTCTGAGTTATGCACCTGCACTGATGATTCTGATCTCTAACCTGTGGTGTAGCTAATACGTAAGTACCAAACAATTTTACAAATACAAACCTGATTCCGATGTAAATAGCGCATCTGACGCCACCATCTGACAAGGGTATCATTAAGTGAATCTCGAGAGCCATTAGCTCTACAATTCCTCTTTTTCCTATTTAATTTAACAATCTGAAATAAAGGAGAGAAAGATAATAAACAGGAAATAAAAAATACTTTAATAATTTCTATCTAGAATGAATAAGTTAATACATTATCGTACGAAGTTCTTGAAAGAAATAGCATTACTGGACTGATCTAACACTGATGGTATCGCAACACCTGAAATCCCTCTTATTGTATTTCACTGTCTGCATGGAACAGCAAAATTAAAAGGAAAAATATAAATATATTTGATAGAAATAGACAGGATCATGAAATAATTAATTTGTAGAACTCACAAAATATCCTACATCGGTAAGCTCTTTTTATGCCTTAATATATATAATAAAAATTACATAGATTTTTGTAGTTATTATTAAATGTAACTATATTGTAAACCTTCTAAAATGAAAATATTCTAAAATAAAAGAAAATCAAAAAGCTGAGGGTTTTATTTATTAATTTCACCAATCCCAAGAAGAATTATACATCTTTAAGTATGAAGTTTTTTTTTTTTACTTTTTGTTAAATAAATATATGGCTTATTGAATCAATTTCATCTCCTTTTTTAAATCTATTTTCTTAAATTGTTTTCTAATTATAAGTAAGTGTTAAATAAACACTACCACAAGCAGAACTTTACAATCCATAATTTTCAAATTCATGGTGTCTACTACTGTTGTCAAAGCCAATTTCAGGACTTTTTCATTATTTGAAAAGCAAATTTCATGCACATTAAAAATAAAACAATTTCACTTAAAAAGATACCTCAACTATAAGTTTAAAATTATTTGTAATATAACAGGGATTACCGTGATAACTATAAACTTACAATTTTACATACATTTAAAAAATTAATAAAACTGTATAAAATGTATATCATATGCACAAGAAGATAGTCACATTTATTTTAAAAGTGAAGAAACGATGATACTAAAAATTATAGAATGACTATGGAATTAGCAGCCTCAAAAATATTGAACAACAGTAGTAGAATTCAAAATTTCTAAAAATATTACTATCTAAATATTTATCCTCATTGTACATAATTTAGTAAATTAATGTGTACAGAATTTCTATTTTTACGTCCGCATATATGTAAATAATGGAAAAGTGATGTGTAAATGCTACAACAAAGGAATTTAACAGAGGAAGGGGGTGGAAGATAGAATTGCGTCGCCCTACAAAAAAGGTAACAACTACGAATGCGCGAAAGTCCCAGGATTACGTTAGTCTCCGCTAACACTGAAATTTCGAGACATGGTTTCAAAATTCATGACTTTCATGATCTTTGTACCTTAATTTCAATTTCATGACATTTTCATGATTATTGTGACTTTTTCATGAAGTAGACACCCTGAAATTGTGTTGGAAAAAAAATATGTTTAGAAATGTGAATTCAAACCTCAATTACTGTACATTTGGATCTCATAATTGGATGAACAGGATTTAGAAACATCTATTTTCTTTAATTATACAAATTCGATGAAATAATTACTTAAAAAACAATGGAATGGCTTCTATGCACAACTAATGGGCTTTGATGAGAACAATTGGGGCTTTGCTGACACGAAGGGCGAACTCAACAAAAGATAGTTTTAAGGAAAAAGTGTTTGAATATTCTTTCCATAAGGGCGAACCCCCCAAACATTTTTTTTGTTGTGGGATGTCTCATTGCTTGTTTACTAATTTATATTAATGAACAAATTATATATTTGACCAGAAATTAGAGTGAACTTCACTTTCAAAGAAAATAGCACTTTATTTATTTATATCATCATCCAGAGGACAGTGCAGTTGGTATCCGATTTCCTGTGCCAGTTTCCAGCCAGCTACTTTTCATTCTCTAAAGCGTCTAGATTCGGAGGGCTGGGGAAAGAATTGACCCGGTGTTCGTAACGGCAACACCTAAATTCTTAAAGGAGTAGGAAAACTGGGGAAAAAGCAGAAATGCTTATAAGTAGTCAATGCCGGCGCTAATGGCCAAGTTTTAGATGCGCCGTAAAAAAAAAAAAAAATAAATAAATAAAAAAAAGTAGTCAATGCGCGCAGGGAGGTTGGTGTCCAAAAGAGGGCAGCCGCACTCTGCCGTGCAAGAGCCTTTCTCCATTTTGCTTTGAAAAGTTCAAACATTACATACATAAAAATAACATTTAGCAGTAGACTTATTAAAATTAAATTTTCCAACTAAGAACAATTATACGAACCTTTGCTAAGCCGTCCATCGTAGGCGCTTGTTCACAAGACGGAACCCAGATCTTCACATCGGAATCAAGGCCACTCGTGGCTAGAACTGGAATCTTAGGATGAGGCTCAAGGCAGTTAATCTGATAAATAGCAGCCACATAAGCAACATATATTGCAGTAAATGATATATTAAAATAAAAAGTAAAAAAAAAAATATTTTCATAGAACTTGCTCATAAAAATATTTAAAAAAATATATTCTTTAATGTAATTCAAAATAATTGTGTTATAAACTGTATTTTTGATCAGACAGTGTTTAAGGATTAGGTCTGGGGTTGGTTATGAATCTGAAAGAAACTGCGATCAATGTAGTCTCAATAAAATAAAAATATCTGAGTGAGTGTCAGAAACAAAAACTTTGTTGTTTGCCAAAAATTGAAAAGTAAATTTAAACATTCTTGAAAATGAAAAGTTCCAGTAGTTTTTGTTTCTATGGGTTCACTATTCTAATATAAAAAATAAAAAAAAAGAAGAAGAAAACTTGACTCTTTACTAGTGACAGACCTCTAAACCCTTTCAAGACATCGAGCACCATGAGCTTAGAAGCCAGTAGATCAGAACCCATCCCACCTTCCCAGTACTACTGGACGGGATTACATAGTCCTATAGGATTAAACAGTATCTCTTCCACCCATCTATTCTCATTTCTCCTAATAGGATTTCGTAATTTATTTCTTTAAAAAGTTTTCCATCACAATTTTCTCATCCTGGGCTTCCAGACCAGACAATGGCAGTCTTAAATAATGTTTTATATTTATAAATTGTTTTGAAATTCTTTTGACATCTTATGTTCGCCGAACTTCTAGCTATCATTTAGTAAGTCAAATATCTCGGAGTCGATATAATGTTGACAGAACATGATCACTGTGTACACTAAAAATGATAAAACACGAATGAAGGACCTTCAGAGTGGGTTAAGGATCGGGCCAGTTTCTCTCTGCTACCTGGGGGGTAGCAGAGAGAAACTTTTATTCAATACGCTCAAACTGCATTTTTATTACCTATAGTCGGCGCTAATAGCCAAATAGTTGATGTGCCGTTAAAAACGAAAAAAAAAAACAAACAACATATTAGCTATAGTTGATATAAGAATGGCTAGAGTATACAAAAGTAATCGCTTAAAAAGCTCTCACAGTGGTGGCTTTCAGTCCCGAAGCACAGAAATGGCTTTGTCACAAGTCAGTACACAATGCACAGAGGCCTGCTGTCACAAAAGTGGCTTAGTCTTAAAAGGGTTAATAAATGGTTTCGTCCGTTATGTACACTAAACAATTTTGATTTGAAGATTCTCGTAACTCTTTGCCTAATTGGACATTTTCTTATAATTGATTTACTTTTGGCATGAAACGATGTAAAAATTATAGAAAGTGTATAGTGTCTTGAATGGTTGCGAGGTGGGAATCTGCACAATTGCAGTGCCCACACTACTATACTATATGGTGTGACAACCTTGTTTAATAAAGGACGAGGCCAACGGCCATAGCCATGTTGAAGACACTGGTTCGCATAGATCACCAAAGTTAAGCTATGTTGGGCATGGCCAGTACCTGAATGGGTGACCAACCATGTGTTGTTGGTATTATAAAAGGGTGGCAACCTGTAGATAGCCCGGCGCTAATGACCAAGTTGTAGATACCCCGTTAAAAAAAAAAAAATAAAGGACGAGACGACTGCTGGAGTTGGTCTCTATGCCAGTTACATTGCAGTCATGAAACAAGGCTACGTAGAATGTGTTATCGGGGTGTATATAAGAAATTTTGAGGGGGGGGGCTTGGAACACCAGGGATTTGGGAGTATGGAATACTAACAACCTAGAACTTGGAATAGTTAGCCAACCAAAATGCTATTACACCCCAAAAACTATATTTTTTTGGATCTATATGATCTTATTGAATTAAATTTTGAGGTTTTTAAGACATATTTTTACCAAAGAAATAAAAATTTTGGGGGCTGCAGCCTCCCATTATATACGCCCATGTGTGTTATGGGGATAAGAAGATTAATAGGCTCCTTTTATTAAACACCTTACAATTTAGAATTAGGATGGCTGAGTTTTTAAAATAAAATAACTGAGTATTTTTGTCTAAGGACTAGATAAATGACTAATTCAAGTCATTATGGAGAGTTTAACCCTTTCTTTGCTAACGAATAAAGCAACTCGCAGCACCCTGCACGCTCCATGCTTATCCGTCTAACTCCCTCCGTACGCTCGCCAATCTCTCCTCATCTCTACCTCACTACCGTCCAGCTCTTTCGCCTCTCTCAGCATCCTCTTGTTATATATTTGGAATTATTAACTTATAATTTCAAATATCTTTTACATTTGTAACATTATACTAAACTAGAAGACATTTTCTATCATGGAGAAGAAAATGACTCAGATAAGAAATGATGATATAATTACTTCATTGATATCATGTAAGGTATATAATATTATAAGGAGGATATTAATACCGACCGTACTAAACAAGATCCAAATTGTGACCAAAAGATATAAACAGCAACAATATGGCTATCGTGTAAAAAATTACTCTTTGCAATTTTAGAAAACAAATAAAACATTAACATACACGTGAACTAACAAAAAAAGTCCGACTCGCAGGAACTGCAGCATCTTAGCGCGGTTCCGTTCATGTCCCTAGTGCCATTTGATAAGCTTAGAAAAGAAATAATCTTATTTTTTTTTATATATCTCGTGAAAATTGTCAAAATCCTCTCGAACATCTCGAATAAAAGTGATATTAAGGCGTCAGGGACACCGACAGTAACTAACATTTACACAGAAGCGGAAATTACAGAATCTGGCTCTCATTCTAAAGCAAAGCTCTACAAATCAATACAAAATATGCCTAATAAAGCCTTTCTAGAGGATACAGAAGCATGGGCGTATATGAGGGGGGGGGGCTGAGGGGGCTGCAGCCCCTCCCGAAATTTTGAATTGATGATACAAACTTCTCGTAAAACCCTTAAAAATAAATTAAATAAGATCACTTAGTTCATAAAACATATTTTATTTTACGTGTAATAGCGTTTTAGTTGCCTAAAACTATTCCAAGCTCTAAATATTTAGTATTCCATACCCTGGAAATGGTCTCAGCCCCCCCCCCCCGAAATTGTTTTTATATACGCCCATATACAGAAGGATCAAGAAGAAGTACACAAGATTGAGTAGAATACCCTGCCTAATATAGCCTATATAGAATAATATGCCGAATAAAGCCTATCTAGTAAATACACAAGGACAAATAAAAGTCTTGACGAATAACAAGCCAAGAAAAAAAACTTTATTTAACAAAATAAAACAAAGTTTAGTTGCCCAACTACAATAGAATAATATACCTAATTAAGTCTATGGAGTAGATACAAATGGACCAAAAACAAGTCTTCTGGAATATTGTTTTTTTTTTCTAATTAAATACTTTTTATCGATATTTAGTATATAACCTTTGTTGAAAACTATTGATTGCTAATTGATGAATCGGGTTACAACTAAGTAGTCTTTATGAATATTTAGTATATAACCTATGTTTGGATATGAGTTTTTGGGGTGCTCTCCGCCTAGGCTTTGTATTTGCGTCGGCAGATACCTGGGGTATATTTACAGCTCTTGGGGTAAATTTCCTGCGGCCCCCTTGTTTCTACGGGCATTGAACCACCACATTCGCTCATAGTATCTAACCGTTGTGAAGTTTATTTTTTGGATTTAGACTAAATCATAGCAAGAAGTAATCCTCCGTCGTCGGTTCTTAACTACGTAGACTCGCTAATGTTATCCAATATTAGATAAATCGTATTTAAAATCCACAGCAAAAACACGACATTTCATCAGAATCCCCTGCTGAATAAAACTTATATAGAATAATATGCAAAATAAAGCCTATCTAGTGGATAAAAATAGAGGAAAAAAGCCGTTCGTGGTGGTAGAAAATCTTAAAAGTATTTCGCTCAGAAATCTCCGAAATATTGTTACTAATTTTACGTATCCTGTTTTATAGCCAAATAGATTTATATTCTATAATCAATAAGAAAAACCTACTAACAAAAAAAAACTATGGGTAACAGATGAAAATAGGGAATACCAAGAATAATTCTAAAGAACGAAATCAACACCAGTACTGTAATCTAGATATTCATACGGCATCTTCGAATTCTAACAAACAAAATATTGATTCTAATTATACGTATCCTGTTTTATTGACAAATACATTTGACTACGATAAGAAATTAAAAACACTAGGGAATATGCCAAAGAACTCAGAGTAGGAGCCTCGACAGTTTCAAGACATTTGAAGGAAATCGACAAATCCAAAACTGACATTTCATACGGTACAGCCTGATATATTTTTAACAATGAATTGTTTTTCTTATTTTAATTAATCTGTTTTATTGTCAAATACATTATCCAACTTTAAGCAATTAAAAAATAACAAGGAATAAAAACAAACAAAAAGAACCGTTCGAATAAACGAAATCAATTACTTCAAAGTTTAAGCACTTATTTCTCCGATTGACATAGCCTAATCAAAAATTGTTTCAGAATCTTTTTTGTAGAACATTTAGTAAGCTTTTGCATGGTAACCCTCCGGTTACCAATATTCCTACCCGTCTTCGAGATATTAGGGAATGTATACGAAGTTCCCAAAATATTTCATGTCTGTTAATAAAATATTTTATTCTAATCCTTCCTTAGCTCCAAACGTAACCAAAATTTTAACATATTAGTGTTGATGAAATTCAAACATGCAGAAAATGTTTCAACTGAATCCCATAATTTTAAGTATCAAAATCAAAGACAAAAAGAACAGTTCGAATAAGCGAAATCAATTACTTTAAAGTTTTAAGCACTTATTTCTCCGATTGACATCGCCTAATCAAAACTTTCATTAGAACCTTTTTTGTAGAGCATTTAGTAAGCTTTCTAATGGTATTCTTCCGTTTCCCAAATTCTCAACCTTTTTCGAGATATTAAGGAAAGTATACAAAGTTACCAAAACTTTTTTATGTCTGTTAATAAAATATTTTATTCTAACCCTTCCTTAACTCCAAACGCAACCAAAATTTCAACATATTAGTTTTAATGAAAGTAGAACATGCAGTAAATGTTTCAACTGAATCCCATGATTCTAAGTACCCAAACCAAAAACGGCATTCAAAAATTATTTTTTCAGTTTTCTCGAAAACGGTTAAAGCTATCGCCTTGAAAATGGTTCCATTCGTTTTCCTAGCCCAAGAAGCCTATAAAAAGAGTACTTACAAGCTTAAGAACTCAAAAACGTAAGCGTTACGATTTTTTTGCGCGAATTTCGCCCCAAACACCATCTTCCAGTGGGCGGATTTTGCTGGTTTACGAACTTGACCTTTCAAATTGGACGACAGATTTTTGTACCAAATTTCATCAAAATCAGACCATCAGGGAAGCCAGAAATGAGCGAACAGACAAATATATATATATATATATATATATATATATATATATATAATATATATATAATATATATATACATATATAATAATATACATATATACATTATACATAATATAAATATATACATATATATATATATATATATATATATATATATATATATATATATACAAATTTGAACCACCGTTATTTTCAGTCTCTAGGGGTTCTGAAACGCGAAATTTTCTTGTCGGCACTTCCGGATTGTTTCATTGTATCAACCTTATAAGCGGGGTTCCTCCCTATGGAGGAGGGAGGAACCGCGCTAAAAAGAGAAGGAAATAAAATTTAAATTTATCAACTTGCCACTCCTTCTTCATCGCCCCTCATCCATTGAACGATGGCCTCAGTGTTTTTATCCCAGAAATAAATATTTCCACAATCAGATCCGGAAACAACATATTCGCTCTTCGGTCCAAAGAAGTTTACACCTTTCACTGAAAAATTAACAATAAAAAATTTAACATTTTTAATCACAATTACAAATGTAATACAAATCTTTTAAAGGAAAATTATAGCTCATACAATTTCCGTTTAGAAATAATTATATTTTTTTTAAAAAAGTGCAATTATTATCTTGGTTAAGATCAATGTGCATGATTTGAGATGGATAGTCTGCTGGATAGATTTCTACGGAACTCAAATAACACCTATTCCACTAATATTATATATTTAGAAGATATAAGAAATGTAGTATTTAGGGAAGTCCGACTCACAAGAACTGGAGTATCTTAGCACGATCCTGTTCATATCCCTAGTTCCATTAGTAAGGGAATAAAAGCGATTATTGGTAAGTTTTGATCTTTCGTGAAAAATATAAAATGATATTATGCGCCACAATAGGAAACGGACAGTGTCCTATGCAAAAATTACTGCATCCTCTTTCTCAACGTTTGCTCTAGGAAAACACTATTACCAATTTGTTTCACATTTTTTTACCTTATTTTAACAAAATACTCATTTCACTGTTAAATGCACTTAAAAAAATAAATAAAATACATAAATAATAAACGCAGAGAGGGCGCTAATGGCCAGATGTCGATGCGCCATCAAAAGAAGAAAATTAACTTTTGAAGATTTAAGCACTAATTTCTCCGACTGACATCGCCCTATCTAAAATTGCTTAAGGAACTTTTTTTTAGAGAATTTAGTGAGGTTTCAAATGATCATCTTCCACTTACAACAATTTCACAACAGTTATCAAGAAACATAAGAAGACCCCAAAACTTTTCAAGTCTATTAAAAAAAATTGTTTTCTAACTTTTCCTTAACTCTAAACGAAACAAAATATAAACATCTTGGCTTAGTTTGGATGAATTTCAAACATGTAGAAAATATTTTAACTGAATCCCACCACAGGGTGTCTACTACTTTTGTGAAAGCCAATTTCGGGACTTTTTCGTAACATTTTATTGATTTGAAAAGCAAATTTCATGCTCATTAAAAACAAAATAATTTCAATCAAAATGAAAAAGCCTTAACTATTGGCTTGAAATTGGCCCTGTGTATAGAACTTCAATATTTAAGTCTGCATATATTTAAAAAATGAATAATTGATTTGTAAATGCATACAAAAACGGCGACAATTACGAATGCACCGAAGTACTGGGATTACGTTACACCCCGGTAAGAACTGAAATTTCGTGACTTGGTTTCAAAATTCATGACTTTTTCGTGATTTTCGTGCCCTAATTTCAATTTCGTGACATTTTCATGACTTTCGTGACTTTTTCGTGCATTAGACACCCTGCACCACTTTCAGTACTCCAACTGAAAAAGAGATTACAAAAATTATTTTTATCCACTATTATTGAAAACGGTTACAGATATCGCCTTAAAAATGGTTTCATTCATTTCCTTATGTTAGAGAACCAATAAACTAACCTGGAAGCCTACAAACAAAAACCTATATGCGCAGAAGCGGGTTTCCGCCCTATGGAGGGAGGGAGGAAACAAGCTAAAATAGCAGATGTTACAAATATCTAAATCAGTCACTTTTTATCATTTTTAAAAAAAATGTATGTTGAAAATACAATGTATTTAAAATGAAATGAAATGAAAAAGTTTTATTCTTATTCCGGGACACAAGTCCCATAGGAATAATTTTGAAATTACAAAATAATGATGAATTTAATAAATAAACTTATAAATACTACCAGTATATAATGTACAGCTTCAATATAAACTAGGGATTGGGTGAAACAGCAGGGATAGAAGGTGGTGGAAGAGTCGGGATTTAAAGGTTTCTAGGTTGGTAGAATGGCGGACAAACAGAGGCAAGGAATTCCTTAGCGAGGTGGCACGGGTGACGAATGATTTTTCGAATATTGCTGCTTAAGGAATATAAAGATCGGAAGGACGAGATCGGGTGTTACGGGAGTGAACAGAGGATTTAAATTTAAGGAGTTGAAAAATATAAGAAGGTCTATGGGATTGAATTACTTGGTAAAGGACTGAGCCGAGGAGGAACTGTCGACGATAAAGAAGGACTACCCAATTTAGCTCCTGGTAGAAATGTGAAATGTGGGAGTCTCTGGGGATCCCGAGGATAAAACAAATGAAACAGTTCATTAGGCGTTTGAGTTTTGTCTCGAGATCACCAGAAAGTCCACCATACATTTAACAACCATAGTCAAACTGAGGGAATAATAGGGAGATTACGAGGAGTTGACGGGTCTTTGTTGGCAGGAGATGGCGGGAGAGGTTGAGCTGTCTCAGGATAAATATCGATTGACAGGAAATTTGGGAAATATGATTTTTCCAGGAAAGGTTCTGATCAAATATGATTCCAAGATTTTTAACTGATTTACAATATTTTATAGGGATTACAATATTGCTGTCGGGGATGACCACGTATTGGGATCGATTGGATAGAAAGGATTGGAACCAGCTAATGGCACTGTTGGAAAAGTGCCATTAGCTGGTTTAGTGCCATTTATCTTGTTTCATTGACATACCTGTTTCAGAGTTTCTGTGGCCCTCGTATCGGTGAACATAATTTGAACCAGAAGCATGTTTAGCATCAAAGAGATAAATATCATCATCGTTATAGGAACCCATTATTTCAGAACCGTTATAATTAAATACAGCACAAGTCACATACACTGTTTGAGGTTTATGCTGGAACAGAGAGTTATGGATTAATCAGTCAGGAAATATCAATTTTATTATAATAATACTTCATTTGCAGGAAAACTATTATAAATAATATTAAAAATTTTTAATAGAATAGGACTTTTTTTTTTTTTACGGCACATCTGCTTCTAAGCCATTAGTGCTGATTTTGTTAAATATAGGACCAAATTGGAGAAAATGGTGCTGCTTATATCTTTGGATGTGATAGTTTTGTTCCACTGAACATGTTGGTTTCTATCAAAATCACATGGGGATGGACTTATAGAGAAGCACGCAACAACGAAACTGTTCCTCGAAGTTACTTTTTATTTTAATTTTAATGAAGTAATAATTCGTATGGGTGAACTTACTAAATGGTGAGGAGAAAACTTGATGTCTGCTTGACCATTTTTAATATACCTTCTGTCATATATTCTAATGTAATAGTCTTCACCGGACACACAGAACTCATTTCCAGTAAGAGGATTAACATGAACACTGTACAAGCTCACTTTCTTCCCTTTTTCTTTAACCACCATCAATCTAGAAAGCAATCACAAAAAGATTAAGAGCCTTTAGCTAGGAAATTGTCTCAATCAAAAATAACAACATAAAACTCAGAAAAATTATAAACACAGCGAATTAAATAAGAGCTGAACATGAAACACTGACAAAACATTTAAAATAATATAATAGTTTATAGCCTCGAAGTGGAGGGCAGTTATTCTACACGACTGCCACTGAGGAGTTGGAGTTAGAATCGTAGAGAAGTTTGAGGTGTTTTTCCAGCATTGGTCGTCTTTAGAAGAACTAACTTGTTATGCTGCGGTTCGACGCTTAATTATAGCTTGTTCAATTAGATGGAAAAGTTAAAATCCCGCATGCGCGAAATACCGAACGGGTCTGCCATTTGCATTACTATTTCAGTGAACAACACGCTACATGAAACTCAATAAAAACTGATTATGTCTCGTTTAGGACGAGGGGTGGTCAAGCAAGGGAGATAGTGTTTAATATTTATCAATACTTAGCCAAAGTTAAGGCTGAAAATAATTTACACTATAACGTTGCCTGTTCAAATAGATAGAGGGAAAAGGGCGTGGCCTGTATTCCCGGTAAAAAATTGGAGGTAAAAATTCTCTGAGTCATAATCTTATCAGTATGAAATTTAAAACGTTTTCAGCCTTAGATTTGGCTAAGTATTCATAAATATTAAACACTATCTCCCTTATCTAACCTCTCAAAGCATTCCCTAGCCTTAAACGAGATATAATCAGTTTTTATACTGATTCACATTAAGTGTTTGATCATTAAAAGGCTTTGCAGATACTGTAGAGGTATCTGATTCTTGACTATGTGATATGCTAAAGAGATAGAGTGGCCAGTACTAAGATCCGGCTGCCTGACTCTATCCTTTGTAGATACTCATTAAAGGCTGGGTGAATCTAGGGACGGTATGGGACCTTGAATCCAATCCTCGAATGACAACACCAGAAGATAAAATATCTAACGTCCTAGTTTTGAACTGAATAAAAATTCAGTTTGAGCCTATTGTATGGGGGTTCCCTCTTCTACTCGGCTCATTACCATAGTTCAGGTTCCATATTCAGAAGGGCCTTATTTGAGTTTTAGCAGTTGATGTGTACATAGAGATAATGTTCCGTAGACATTGTATCAACGCCAAAATATTTGACTTTATATTATTTTTTTAAAAAATCAAAATTTTGTTTTCAATAAAAAAAGTGTAAAAATTAAAAAAAAAGTTTTTAAGCCTGCCATTGACTGGTCCAAAGCCCAAAATGAGAAATCAGTGACGGAAAACGTTTTAATGAAAGAAAGAACGAGAGCATATCAGAGGAAATGAAAACAGACGGACGGAGGAAGCAGTGCTATTTAATCCCGTCCCTTGGTATCGATAGGGTTGGATGGGCCCCACTCCTCGGGCCTCTAAGCTCATGCGGCTCGCTGTCTCTTAAGGGTTAAACCTTTAAGTCTCAGACTCAAAGATCTTAACACCATTATGGTCAGTCAAAAGCAAGATAACTACAAATTGAATGTCTTGGAAGTCGATTAAACATTTGGAAATAGGTTTTGTGGGAAAACAAAAAAAAAAAAATGTTCATTCAATTTCATTACCCTTACACTATTGAGTTGCCATTTTCCATGTTCCTACAATCTATATAATTTCTGGATGAAATAATTACACTAAAATCTATATAGAGTTAAGGATCTTGGCTGAAAATATAACAATACAAAACTATTTTGAAGAGCAAGGATAGAATTGATTGACTTTTATGAAAGCATGAAAACTCAAACGTTCCTAAAATTAGTATTTAAGATGTATTTAAATCCAGTAGATTGCTTACTTTTTCTTGGACTTTTCTCGAACATCAATAGAAAATACTTGTCCATCAGCTCCCGCAGAGATAACCATATAAGGTTCCTGGTGAATCATTGATATCTTGTGACAAGCTCTGTTGTGCTGAGCAAGGATTTCTGTGCAGTCGTACGATCCTGTGCTGTTCTGTAAAGCTAATCTCACCTGACCATCTCGAGAGCAGGTTACAATATGCCCATCGCCAGTCAGTGGAAGATATTTACACTGCAATCAAAATATTTCGTAATAAACTTTGCATATATGAAAAATATTTTGGGACTTTTGTCCCTTCAGAAAAATAAATATGTTACAGGGTGATGACATAAATTATAATAAACAAAATCTGAAAATTTTAATGCAATAAATAGGATATAATGCACATTTATACAGGTCAGCTGTAGATACATTTGTGTATTCAGAATTTTATGTTTATTATCTGAAATTTTCGGAGGCTCGGTGGCTGTGAGTGTTAAGGTGTGAGCACTTAACACTCCGTGCCAAAGGTCGTGGGTTCGATTCCTACTATGGGGTGGTGGGTTTTCTTTAGAAAAAAGAAAAGGCATCAGCCCTATCCTGGCTAGAAAAGGGTGGTAACCTATAGATAACCCGTCCCAAAATTCTTAGTTAATAATAATGGACGTTAAAATTTAAATAAATAAATTATCTGAAATTTAATACCCTAACCAGTATGATGTATTATATTTTACAGATTGAAAATGACTTATAGCCGAAAAGTCTCTGTAACAAATTTTTAATAACTTAGTGTGCGGTATGCCGCACCTTATGTAGCTTGTAAATAAAAACATATTTGAGGACTGAATTAAGCTGTTACCAACTTTTTACAACATCTTAATCTTGAACTTATGATCTATACTAGAGGCTATTTACATTCACAACTTAATAATAAAATAAAACCTAAATAATAAAATAAAAAGAGATCTAATGAGAATAGTGTCAGAAAAGAAGATTTGGATTGTAGAAGAAAGGAAGATGTAGATATCAAGTACAGGGGCTTCACCAACAAATATTTACTACAATCTGAATGAAGAAAATTTGAGAAAATAGAAAATTTGTACACCTGACCCACTTGATGGTTAAAAACACTGTTCGTTAACATATCGGCCAGACTGTACAAATTAATAATTTGATACCTCTTTGGAGGCAATTGATTCTGAAGGTGTAATTCATATAAAGAAAAAATATAATTCATATAAAAACATGCCGCTTGCAATAATACTGATCGCCTTTTCTTTTTTAATTTATTTGTGAGCACCCACAATGAAGGCGATTCGCCCCAGCCAATCATATTAATTGTATATATAAAAAATAAACTTATTTTTCTTTCATGCACCAACCCAAAATAAATTCAAAATAAGTTCATTAATAACAATTAAAAAAATCAATATAAATTAAAAATTGTCTTCTCTGCATGCTTCTGATAAAATTATTATTACAAATATGCTTCATGCACCCACAATTTAACTACAGTAGAACCTCTCATATCTGACCTTGACGGGACCGGGCCATGGTCGGAACGGTCAAAAGGTCGTAAATCGGGAGGAGCATAAAAAAACGTCTTTCAAAATTATAAAACCAGCTATAATTTACAGCACAAACTGTAATACAACATTATTGTAATTGTAGAACTGTTGCTATATACATTTCAAATATTTAATCTTTTGAAAAGACGAACAAAATTTAAGCATACTTTATTTAAAGAATTTATGGATTTTTGTTTAAATTTTGTTAATGTAGACTTTGCGGAAGTTCCCTCCACTTTTTTGCCCACAATACATCCATTGGGGTTGCATTCGGATTCTGCTCGATGTATTTCATCGCTACGTCAAAGGCGTCCTTAGCAGCAGAATGACTCGCTACGTCGTCACTGGAGGGTTTGTATTCGTCCAAGTCGATTTCTTTGTGCATGATTTTGTTCTGCACAACAGCAATGATTTGGGCATTGTTAAGATATTCATTAGTAACTTCTGAAACATCAGCTTCAACAAGTCACTCTTCGTTAACAAATATAGAACATTACAAGAACATTACAGTACATTCCACATCAACAATCACGTCAGAACTGATGGTTTTTGACAGGAAAACAAAGCATAGTTTAGATGACTCACTCTTTCAAGTCTGACCAGGCTCACCAACGGGGCGCGTGTGAATCACAGACGGTCGTGCACTTGGTCGGATATCGGGAGGAGTCGGTTATGGGAAGATCGGATATGAGAGATTCTACTGTACTCTACTTATGCTTACTATTAAATATACATTACTTTGGTTATTACTTTTTTTTTTTTTTTTTTTTTTTTTTTTTTTTTTTTTTTTTTTTTTTTTACGGCGCATCTACTTCTAGGTCATTAGCGCCGGGTTATTACTTGCGCAAGTATTATAAATAATATGGCCTGGCTATAAATTATATGTTCATCCTACAATTTGGGTTCACGCGATATTCTTATATTATAATTTTGACGGTAAAACAAAAATTAACTAATATAAATTGAATTATAACTCAGTAATAAAATATTTAACTCACTTGAAAAACATTGCTGGAGTGGCCAGTGTTGAATGTACTAAGGCATTTTCCCTCTGCCCAATTCCAGACAGCCACAAGTCTATCATCCGAGCCGGAAATAAGTCTAGTCCCACTTTTATTGAAATTAATAGCATTAACACAGCCTGTATGCTTATCTAACTTATACATCAGTTCTAGTCGTTGAACAGCATGAAGAGAGCCGTAAAAGCGTTTGGTGAAGTTTAAAGGTGTTCTGAAATCACCTGTCTCTCTGAAAAAAAGATCATAGACAATTAATTAAATAAAAGTTTGACTCGCAGGGATTGCGTCATCTCAGTGCGATTCCATTCATATCCCTAGTTTCATTTGGAAAGCTCAGTATAGAAACAGTTCATGTTTTGTCTTTATCTTTCATGAAAGATGAGTTAAAAGTTAGTTATTTAGTGGTAAACTCCAAGAAAACTATCGCTGGCAAGGCTACAACCACTTCATGACGTTGAGTTATCCACACAATATCTTATTTATCTGGAAGAGGGGATTGACTAGCTCCTCTATAAAACGCTGTAACTAACTCAAATGATTTTACGTCATAGCCTATGAAAATTTACTTTATTTAATTTAAAAGTACGGAACCACGTCAGTTAGTCACCATAGCAACGGAACCCTTGTGTACCATCGTCCGGACTTAGCCAAACCGTTCCAGTTTTAGCGTCACACTAGGCCATAGCTAAGACATATCCACGTCAAAATGTAAAACAAGATCTTAACACATTAAAGGCAGGGATCTTGACGAAAGTATGTTAGGTGCCTTTTAGCTAGAGTCGAGATAAATCGTTTTACTACGACTCCCACCGTATGCCTGGAAGCCTAGTAACGCAAAAACGGAAGTGCTACAATTTTTTTCGCACAACTTTTGCCCACAAAAGCATGTTCTGGTGGACGGATTTGCTGGTTAATGAACTTGACCTACCAAATTAGTCAAAGAAAATAGATTTGTACTAAATTTGATCAAAAATGGACCATTTTCGGAGCAGCTAGAGAGCAAACAGTCAAATATTGGGTCATAAGGAGAAAATTTCTAAAATGAGTGCATCCTTAATTGGTACATTCTTTCAGAAAGCTGTAAAAAATGGAAAATTCATATTCTTAAAACAATGTTTGTTGATCATATTCTAACCTTTTAAGGACTTCTTTAACAACAAACCAATTATGGTTTGGTTTTGGAAGAGACAGTACTTTAACAGGCGAAGTGCCATGCTTCTCCTGAGTGGTGTTCTCCTGATCAGAGCTCGAGCAATCGGAGTGTTCTAACCATTCTGGGTTCCCGGCACCCCAAGGCTGAAAACAAAAAACACATTTAGAAAATTATGTTGTTCTCATAAGAAATGAGTGTGAATTTGTATTTATCTCAATATCTAATAAGATTTGCAGGAATTCGGAATTTTGTCTTTAAATTTAAGTAATGAAATTTCTTCACATAAAATTTGAATGAAAATAAAGAATGACCGTCACAGAATTTAAGGCTGGTCAACTCTCCACATATATTCGAGCCCCCCGTTGCTCGACTCAGAAAAGGTTACGCAAAATTTTTAAATATAGACAATTACACGGTCCAACTCCATCATTTACAAGTGACATGACATTACATCTCACAATTGGTTACATTCTATTTGTTTTTATGTTCCTTGATACTGGTTGAGTCAAGTTTGGATTTGCAATTATCAGTTATTGTCAGAACAGAAACTAAGTCTGTTTAGGAGATGAATAACATCTGATGACAAAACCTCTGAATCATCGTCAGAAAAAAAAGTTCTAGCTATTTCGGCACTTATCTGTAACGAAATTTATAATTTGTAATTTTACGTTTTGTCTCCATAGCCAACCATTATGGCTTCTTTAATCCGAAGTCTAAAATAGTTTTCCTTTGCAAAGGGATATGGCTCATTTATACTTAACAATCAAATTTCTTTATCTAGTTTAACCCTCCAGTACACGTGCCCTTATCTATGACACTGTTAGGCGTGTGGCTACAGGTGTAACGCTTAATTACACAACGCATCTTGAACGCTTAATTACACAATATAAACACAATTTCATTAACTTTTAATTATAAATCAATTAAATTTGAGGAGGTGAGGTACAAAACTAGTTCGTTCTACAGGAACACGTTCTTCAGGAAACTCAAAACCACGTCTTGTAGATTGGCAAGATAATTTTGTTTCCCCCTTCGAAAGGTACAGCTTTATGTTATATTTCAACATACATTGAAATAGCATTAAAATATCTTTTAGCATCCACTGCTTCACAAATTTCTAAAAAAAATGGAACTAACGAGTTTTGCACCACCCCTCCTCATTTATACTCTTGTTTTGTTATTACAGTCAACAAATCAGAATCATTTTTTTTTTATTAAGGAAAATAACCCAGTCATGTACCACATACATACGATAGACTCCCCCTAATAATAATTATTACCTGGACCCATAATTGCTGAACTCATGCATTTATTATAAGCCAAGTAACTAAAATACTGAATTAGTGATGTACCAAAATTGTTTAACAAAAAAATGAGCCATTATTTGTGCTAATTTTTTGGCTTGAATTACAAGCAATCTTCAGGGCTATGGAGGAGAGGGAGAACAGCACGTATAGGGGCTTGTAATTCAAGCCGAAACGTTGGCAAATAAATATCACACATTTTATAGCCCATTCAGTTAGATGACACAGTTCAAATCCCGCATGCGCAAAATTCTGCGAGAATTATTCCTGATGGGCCCGCCATTTGCATTACTATTTCAATGAATAATGCGCTATGTGAAACTCAATAAAACTGATAAAGCCTTGTTTTAGGACCAGGGAACGCTTTGAAAGGTCAGGCAAGGGAGATAGTGTTTAATGTTTATCAATACTTAGCCAAAGCTAAGGCTGAAAACAATTTAGACTATTATATTGCCTGTTCAAATAGATGGTTAGATAGAGGGAAAAGGGCGTGGTCTATATTCCTGGTAGAAAATTCATGGCAAAAATACTCTCAGTCACTATGAAATTTAAAACGTTTTCAGCCTTAGCTTTGGATAAGTATTGATAAATATTAAACACTATCTCCCTTATCTAACCTCTGAGACTGCAAAACATTATGTTGTAGCGTTAATTTTTTGCTGATAGATTATTTAACGCGATAAAATAACTACTTATCTGCCGTGAAGAAGCACGGGTATTCGGCTAGTATATATATATATATTGTAATGATATTTTACATTACATATTTAGAAGTTTTAAATTCGAATAACCGTTAAAGGTAAAAAAGGCGGGCAAAGACGAATACAAGGTTTGCGGAAAATAAAAAACAAATAAATTTTTCTTATATTAATTTTCATCAAAAATTAAAAGTTTTAAATTAAAAAACTAACACAGAAAATTCTGAAAATCCAAAAAAGCTCATTGATATGTTGGATTCGTTGCTGGGATAAGCAAATATTATTTGTTATATTTGTCTAGCAGTCGATACAGGTAGCATTGGAGTCCGGTATGACGCTCCCGCAAAAAAAAAAAAGAGTTCAGTCGGTTACAAGCAGTCACCGCAGAATGTTAAAATTAGAGGAAAAGGTTCGGAGGACCCTAAACTTCAGTATTACCTTAAATTGTTACGCACACAGCATCTTATAATTTTTTTTTTTTTCAGAAATTGGGTGAATTTAAAGAGATTTATTAAGGCTTTATTAGAAAATGGAAGGTGTTTGGAAGAGAGACCACAGCATAAAGAAGACAAGAGATAGACGTAGATGATTAGAGGGAAGGAATAGAAGCTATTTGAGTATAGCCATAGTTTGAAGAATATAAGAAAACGTGAATAGGTTATAAGCCCTCTATGTCTACAAATATGATTGGATATTATGTAAAGAGAGTCCAGTAATATGGATGTCCTGAGTTTTTCATGAAAGATAGTTTTGTTCTCTTGAATTGTTCCTCTTGATTCAAAACACAATGTATAAACGTTCACTAACATTTTTCAATCATTGATATTTAATATATATTCACTTGTATCCAAATTAATGTTAATTTATCAATCTTTATTGTCACTTGTATTTACGATTACCATATATGTTTTTACAGCCTTGAAGAAGGCTTGCATATCAAACCGAAACGTTGGTGTTAATAAAATAAATTCTAACTATAAAATGTAGTTTTTATTGAATAAAATAAAAAGACCGAAACCCCGACAATCAACACCTTCTACATCTCAACGGTCGACCATATCTTCTTAATCAATAACCATGCTAAGATGACGCGAATCAGACGTTTTTATTCTAATTTAGGTTAAAATGAAGCAGAAGGTGGTTTTACAAAAATCCAAGTTGGGCCATTGATTGCTCAGAAGTACCATATTGTTTCGTATAAAAATGTATAAAATTTGTTTAATAAATGAAAATAAATAAGAGCATACTTGGTCTTCGTCTGTAGACGAGTGGCTCTCCTGTCGATCCCTACTTCTACCATTGCCACTGGGAGCATCGCCTTCTGTTTGAGTCTCCTCTTCGTTTTCCCTATTTTCCTCCTCCTCTCGTTCAATACGGTCACCGAAAAAGTAACGCAATCTCTGTGGGCCTGAATTTCCATTCTGTTTGCAGTTATTATTCATTATCGCTTCAATAACGGACCATTATTCCAACTAAAAAGAAATGTTTTCTAATGAAATTATAAGTCTATGACATAAATAAGGGTTTAATAAGAGCATGCAAAGTTAAGGTAAACTTTTGGTTAAACAAAACAAAAAAAAAAATCAGATAATAATAGTAATACAATATGGAAGCAACATTTTCTAGCAATCCTTCTAGTTACTATATTCAACAAATAAAAATCAATAATTAATAAGGGGAAGAATAAGGGCAACTGACTCAGGTTGATGTCAGAAAACTATGGAATGTCATGAAATTATGCATGGAGTTTAAAATGTTTCATAGAAAACATAAAAACAGAACTAGTTATATTTTATAGGCAATAAAAAGATCTTATGATATTATAATAAAACAAATTGATATTCAGAAAATTAAATAATGGCTAATTGATAACAAAAGCAGTTTAAAGATATCAAAAAAATATAAAATCCAACTGTTAATTACGAAAAGGCCTTCAACAAAGAACTAACTTGTAAATCGAGATAACAACTGTTTAAAGATAAAAACAAATGTATGTTGTCATATAACATTGAAAAAGTAAACATTAGTAATAAGTATCTAAGGAAGTTCAAAAATATTGCTGTGACTAACCCAAATATAAGTAATTTTTCCATACATTTTTACTAGGATCCAATGAAAATTTAGAGAGGTTACACTACACTAAATTCATTATAATTATTTATTGATAGCCTACAAAAAACAAAGAATGGAAACACGGGTAAAAAAATCATAAACTACAACCGACACGCAATGTCAAGAAATTAGCACCGAAAGAACTGCTGCCAAATCATTAGTTGATTTCGCAGATACAAAAATAACAAGGAAGAATGTTGGGATATCGTGCAACTTTGTCTATATTTAAAACATTTTAACACTAAACTTAGAAAATTGAAGAAGTATATATATCAAACACGAGCTAGTGAATTGATAAGATTGGAACACTATACTTAAATAGTAAATAACCTAATATCGACAGTATGTGAAAATACAGTAATAATCATTGGTGCATCATAGTGAAGTTTCGAGCTTTAAAGTCACGTGCCAAGAGAGCAGCACTTGCATCTAACCTATGACAGAATTCAATTTATGGATGGGAACGCTCCTAGCGGTTATCACCATTATCACTAGTATATCACAACGTTGTTTTTTTAGGCATATTTGATTTCAGTCGTTTCTAACGGATCAATTTGTCAATATTCACAGAAATTAATTGAATTTAGGGTAATGATAAATTAAGAACCAATACGTTATAATCATTATTACTCTATAAAGGTATTCGCTCATGTTTTCATCGTGTGTACAAAGACAATTCAAGCAAACTAAAAATTGGTTCACTCTGGCCGATTTTCTTCAAGCTGTCATTCTTGGCTCAGCAGCCGATCCTCCTAGATACACCAGTCGTGTCCTCTCTCTATAGCGGCCCCTACACAGTCAGTAATACTGACATTATCAGTAATGTCATTATTATTCAAACTCTCGTCATTCCATATCATCATTACAATGCACACCGTCATTTCACGGATCATTTTTAATGCCATTACATTTCTTCAGTGTGCATTGTGACCTCCGTGACAGAAGCGTTTTGTTAATAATGGATCCTCGCAAAGTCGCCTGTGTAGCTATAATTGCGGCACTAGCCACAAAAAAACGTGTGAAACGTTCAAGGTGGATGAAGGAGCGGCTGAAAAAACGTGAACAGTATTCTCACGTTTTGTTGTTGAATGAAATTCGAGACTCTGATGCAGATGATTACAAAAACTATTTTCATATGAATGATGCTACATTTGAAACCCTACTCAATCTAGTTACACCTTTTTTAATCCGAAAAGATACAATTATGAGACAGTGTTTGCCTGTGAAGGAAAGACTGGCAGTTACTTTGAGATACCTTGCCACTGGGAGGAATTTTGAAGATCTCAAATTTTCCACAGTTATGTCACCATCGTCAATAAGCACTGCTGTAATTGAAACGTGTGAGGTGCTTATACATGTTCTGCAAGATTACATAAAGGTAAGAACTCTTATTTTTAGGCAAGAACATATTTTATTTTCTACATTAAATTATTATTATTATTGTACATTAAATCTTCATTGAAAAGTGGAATTATAATTGATCAGCGTAGGATTTTCATCCTCCAGATCGTGGGGTGATGGTCTGTAATTGTCCGTTGGTGAGGAAGCTGTCGTCGAAGTTCCTAATGAGAAGGCCACCTCATTGATCCTGACGGAATGTCTGTTCAAAGTACCCAGACTGGCCTCAAATAGTTTGAGAAATATTAGCTGAGAAAGCTATCATTAATAGCTTTCTCAGCTAATATTCGTTGCTGGGGTTCTAACTGAATTAATTTCTCTCCCCAAGCTTTGGCAATGGTTGGTATAGCTGGTTTGCTGATATTGGCTGAATTTTCCAGGTACGAACAAGCTTTTTGAAGAAGTTCATTTTGTCGGGCGATAGGAGATAGTTTAATTTTTTTGGCTATGGACTGAGGAATTTAATTTTTAACAAGCAGGCTCTGTTATTGAGGACCGTGAAGAAGTTGGATGTGTGTTCTGCACTACTGAGTGACCTTCATTCTCTACGCCATTGTTCCCTTCGCAGTTTTGGTCCTGAAGAAAAAAAAAAAAAAAAAAAAAATCAGTCGTGCAGTATGACATAAGCAATATTTTTCTCATATTGGCAGTTTTTCGGATTTTAAGGCCAAATTGCTCGGTGCACAGTGGGCTGAAACTTTCATAATTCCTAATCACCCATAGTGCTTGAGATATCAAAGTTAAACTTATGGGGCGTATTTAGGTCATCAAATCCTAACTTTTTATTTTTTAAAAAATGGGGTAAAAAATTTTGGATTATGATAAAGGAGGGGGGGGATCAAAAAGATTTTTCTTCTCATTATGGTCGAATGACACCTCATTTTAAAGGCTTTTTAATGCTGAGCTTTTTTCAAAATTTTCTGTGTTCAACGAATTCCTACAAGTTTTATTACAGTTTTAGTATTGTTTTATGTTACAGTTTCCAACAACGTCTGAAGAATGGATTGAAATAGCCAAAGAATTTGGAGACAAACATCAATTTTGGAACGTACTCGGAGCTATTGATGGCAAACATATTGCAATTAAGAAACCGGCTAATTCAGTGTCTCTTTACTACAACTATAAAGGGTTTTGCTAGCATTGTGTTACTAGCACTAGTAAATGCAAAAAAAGAGTTCATCATGGTTGATGCTGGCATGAATGGACGAATATCAGATGGAGGTGTTCTTTACTACTCAACATTTGGAGCCCTTTTGCAACAAAACCGTTTAAATACGCCGGAACCTGCACCTTTACCTAATACTACTGAATGTTTCCCATACGTTTTTGTTGGCAACGAAGCGTTTGCATTACGTGTTAACATAATGAAGCCTTACCCTCAGAAAACATTGACTCCACATCACTTTGAATTCAACAAAAGATTATCAAGGGCTTGTGTCGTTGTAGAAAACGCGTTTGGGATTTTAGCAAGCAGATTTGGGGTTTTTCAAAAGCCTATCTATTTGGAACCACAGAAGGCAACAACTGTTACTATCGCAAGCTGCTACTTGCACAATTTTCTGGCTAAGGAATCTCAACAGTCATATTTCGCAACAGGAACAGTCGAAACAATTGAATACGATATTGTTAATTTACAAAGTACTCTCAACAGGAATTGTAGCACAGATGCCAAAACAGTACGGGACAGATTCTGCAATTATGACAACAGTGAAGGAAAATTGTAAAAATAATTATTGTAATGAAAGTAAAATTTAGTTAAATATAATAATAGGTACCTAATGATTGTAATGAAACATAAAACATAATTCAAATAATGATTGCTTAATGTTATTACTTACTTGTGATTTCCCAAGATCAGCGTTCACCGGTCGCTCAAACTTATTTATGAACTGCAATGAGTAAAATACCCTTGACATTGGTTTGTAAATATCATCAGCACCAGCCCCTGATCTCTTCGAATCTTCAATTTTCTTCAGCTCTTTTCTATAGTTACTGTGCAGTATATTTATTTTACATCTTACGTCAGCTCTAGTTGCTCCTGGTTTACCTTTGGCGTAAATAGTAAGAAGTTTATCCAGCGAAGCATTTCTTTTAGCTTTATTCATGTAATTGGGGTCAGTTGGGTTCCACAGATCAGGTAGTCCCTCGTACGTGTCAACGAACGATCGAAGAATAGCGTCGTCAACATTGCTGTCAGGTACACTTTCACTCTCCATTTTATCATAAAAGCGGGTCACTTTGGGCACGGCAGCTCGAGATAGACTGAGTAATGATGCAGGGGACGTAAGCGCTCTCTACACCATCATTACTAATGACAGTATCCCCTCCATTTTCAGTAATGATGAAGCCGAGATCAGAAAATCCGGATCCATATCATTACTGTTCGTCATTCAAACTTTGTCCATCTTACCCTATCATTATTATTGTCATTTTGATTAGGTAATGTCATTATTACTGACCGTGTAGGGGCCGCTTAAGACCTTCTCTCAATCCTACCCTGAGTAGAGTAAACTGTGATTCATTTTATAACTAATGACTAATGATTATTGGAAATGTGAATAATGCCTTTTCAGCCTATGATTAATGACCTCAATAGCTACTTTCCTTCCGAGGAAAGTGCTAAAATGCTTCGATAAATATTTCCTGTGTTGGGCGGAATAGCAATCATAATTATACCCTTAATCACAACCATAGCTCTGTAGATATTTGGGGTATGTATTGGAGACAAGTAAAACACCAACAAGGTGAAAAAGGACCTGTTTGCAAAGAACAACAGGTTTAATAATAGACAATTCTGTAATTAAGAGTGTTATCGTAGGCCAATTTGGAACCATGTCTGCCCCCCCCCCTTCATCCTTTACAGAATTATAATTAATGCGCTGTTCACATATTTATAAATGTCTAGGCAATAATAAAAGATATTAAAGAAAGATTATATTAAAAATATAAATTACCTCTGGGTAATTATAAAATATTAGTAAGGAAACAATGGAACTGCAAGGCTTGTGGCAACACTGATGTTTTAAACTATTTCTTGTACCTTTTAGAATTTTTCTTTTCCCTTGCACCTTTCTCCTGGAAAGAAGTCTGTGAGTATTTTAAGGGGTGGTTGAACAAATCTAATCAATTTTTAACTTTTTATGCCTGTATTTTTGGTAGTCATAACTATCCAAGAATTTGGAAAACTTTTAAGCCCTAAAAATGCTAATTTTCAGAGATTTAGTTTGTTAAATATGAATACATATTCAGTAGTTTTAAAATGGCCGCCTCTTTTTTTCTTGAATTGGTGAAACTAATGAAAATAAATAATTCTTTTATGAAAAATAAAAAACTTTTGGGGAAAGGAACTATGGTTTTGCCTATGCTACATACAGACCGATGTATATAAAATAAAATATCACATTTAGGCTACCATTTTAGTACAATTTAAAGTTGAATTCGAAATTGAAAATTTTGAATTTGACTTGGAAATTATTTTTATATATATCATTGGAAATGAAGCCAAATTCAACCTATTCCCATTGACTCTGGATTGAAAGAGGACTTTCAATGGAAAAAGTTAAATTTGGCTGAATTTCCAAAAGCAACTTGATGTCCCAATGGCAGTGCTGAGGAGCATTATCTTGCGAGTATTGAAGGGCTCCCTCATCATCTTCAGTCGATGGAAGACACTCCTCGTCGGTGTGGGACGTTGAGGATCGTCTGTGTTTATTTATATATGGTTCTTTATTTATTTATTTTTTGTACGTATTTATTTTGTTTTATATATTTTTTTTTTCATTTGATGTGGGTGAGGAGTGATACCTCCATGTTTTATAGGAACTCTGTTTTAGTGGATGATGTTACACTTCGTCTGGATAAAGTTCAGTGGTTATTATTGTATTTTATATTACTGTTAATTTTATTTATTTATTTTTCACTTATTATCAATTATATATATATTTTTTCTTTTCTTTCAGTTATGTATTGTTAAAGTGTGGTAAAATAAAATTAATTTAAGGTCCCACAGCAAGTAGGCTTGGGTTCGATAGCCTTTATAACGAGGGTGAAGGAGTCGCCCAAGTGTAAAAATGACTAACGAGTGTATATGTAATATGCTTAAAATTTATTTAAGTGCTTTGTATCTCCTAATAAATAAAATTATATATATATATATATATTCTTTATATATGACCAAGTTCAAAAGAATAGTACTCCAATTCTCTATGTACTATTTATTGTTTGTACGCCCTACACGTTTCGTGGCCTTTATGCCACCTTCTCAGGGGCCCCTGAGGAGGTGGCATAAAGGCCACGAAACGTGTAGGGCGTACAAACAATAAATAGTACAAAGAGAATTGGAGTACTATTCTTTTGACCTTGGCCATATATAAAGAATAAATAATCAGACGTAAATAAAGGTCAGAAATAATATATATATATATATATATACACACACACACACACTAACAAAAATCTCTGCACACCCCCAAGCAATTTTTTCCATTGTACAGAAAAAAATGTAAGAACAGGTTTGTTGATATAAAATTCATGTAATTTTGAACAGAATTTATTATAGAATTGGAACTAATTTTTTTTTTTCCTTCTTTTAAGGCATGTCAACCCCTTGTGTCATTAATGTCTCGAATGTAGATCTGGACGATGACCCTGCTACAGGCACATGTATTCAGGAAACGCTTTCAAAAGGAGCAAATATTTGTTTCTCTCTCAGTAGTAAATTATTCATTTTTTGACAATTATTATATTTATTTAATTTCCTAATCAAAAAATTAGATGTTCATTTAGTTTATTTTCAATTTTATCTAATCTATATATATAAAAATCACGTGTCTGCCTGTTTTTCTGTTTGTTTGTTCCTTATACAAATCCACACCGTTTGACCGTTTTTGACCAAACTTGGAATAATGGTAGGTCTTGATACGAGAAATCTTCTAGGCTAGGTCAAAAAAATCTACCAGCTGTCTGTCTGTATGTTTGTCCCTTATACAAATCCACACCGTTCGTCCGATTTTGACTAAACTCGGTACACATGTAGATCTAAATCTGGGGAGAGTCGTAGGCTAAGTCAAAAACGTCTGCCAGCTGTCTGTCTGTATGTTTGTCCCTTATACAAATCCACGCCGTTCGTCCGATTTTGACTAAACTCGGTACACATGTAGATCTTAATCTGGGGAGTGTCGTAGGTTAAGTCAAAAACGTCTACCAGATGTCTGTCTGTATGTTGTTGTTTCTTTTTATAAAAATCCACACCGTTAGACCGATTTTTACCAAACTTGGCATACATGTATGTCTTGATACGGGGGGTGTTATAGGTTATGTCAAAGTCGTCTAGGACTCAGAGTTGGGAGGTCACAGTTTCGAAACTGTTACAGATTCGTGTTATTAGATTTTAATAATACTTATTTGGTTTCTAATTTATTTAGGCTTTTCTCTATGCAGAAAGTAGGTGTAGCATGGCACGCCGGGTAACAGCTAGTCTAAAATAAAAAATACTCTTATTCAAATTTATATTCATTTAAATTCTTCTTCTTTGTGATTGTTATTATAATTGTATTTATTTATTTTTCATTAATGTTTATTTTGTGATTACCCGTCTTTTTATTACAGTAGAACTTGGATAATTCGAACCCCTAGGGACCGATAAAAAAGTTCGAATTATCCAAAATTCTAATTACAAAAGTTTTTGAAAATAAAGGGCTAAAAAATCGAACTTCATATTTTCACATTTTTTAATTTAAAAAAAAATACCTTTTATTTAAAGAATAACAAACATTTCATGAATTGATGATTAAGTACATAAGTAATAAATAAACGACAGGATGTAACTATAACAACCCCAGGAAGGGAGGAAGCGCGACTCACCACTTTGCAGACCGCTGCGCTTCTTGTCCCAGAACCCCTACATCCGTATATTACCATACTATCATTTTATTTAAATTTTAACGTCCATTTATTATTAACTACGAATTTTAGGACGGGTTATCTATATGGAGGTACTGACTCGTAAAAAATTCGAATTATCCAAAATTTTATTCGAATTAACCACGATTTTTTTACATTGTTTATGCCCTAAAGTCCAGGGACCGAGAGAAATATTCGAATTAAAGATGATTTCGAAGTTCGAATTATCCATATTCCACTGTATTTAAATCATCAATTAATTTGGATATTTTGGCATGGTTTTTCACAGCCTTCTTCATTAATAAATGCCTAGGGGGTGGAGGAAGACCAACGATACATACCGGATAGGCGACCGACAGATAAATGTCGTGACATGGTATCCTAACGAGTATATTTTGTCTTCCTCCATCCCCTGAGCTTTTATTGCCAAAGAGCACGCTGAAACGCCCAAATGATAGATATTTCTGAAAATCTTCATAGATCAAACGACCTAGCCGATTTTTCAGCCTTACTCAATTTAAGGGGTAATAATACCTTGTAACTTTTTTTTTACGATTATTTTTTTATTGGCTAAAAGGCTTCCTTAACCCATCAAAAAGGATACCCAAGAGTGTTTATGTGAAGAAAAAAATTGTTAAATGGGCAAGAAATACAACTTTCCGAGTGAAGTCTCGATGCTGATTTGAAGATAATTTTTTGAGTAAGCTTCGATTGGTCCCTTTTTAATTGTTAAGTTTTTTTTTTGTTCCTTCTTTAATACGAGGGCTATCCATAAAGTTGGTTACGTTTTGGTATAAAAAAAAAATGAAGTACAAGACATTTTTTTTTATTACAGTGAAACCTCCCTTAACGGACACCTCCCTACAGCGTACACCTCTATTAACGGACATTTTCTCACAGTCCCGAATTTTTCTATAGGTAAAATAAACCTCTATATTGCGGACACCTCTGTACAAAGGACACGAACAGAAAAACCTGATTTTTTACCTCCTTACTACGGACAATTACAGCTAATGTTATTTATAGAAGCGTGTTCACATGGGTGTAGGTTTCCAGAAAAATGCATTAACAATAACAATCTCTCTGTAAGAATAAGATATATAAACAGTATAGTGACTAGTAATATCTTCCTAGGAATTTCACAACAGAAGCAGGAAGGAACCCCTTCCTTTTCAGCAGAAGCATATGATTTTCCCGCTGGCAGATTCCATAACTCTGTTCGGTTCACATTCCTTCCGCAGAACTTCCCTCTCTTCACTTTTCAGTTGGTTTTTAGCTCTTGTTGAGTAAGTATCGTGCTTTCTCTTCAATGTGTCTAATCGGAAATCTGACACTTAAAGGAAAAATTGACGTGATAACATTTTCCAATCGCAAAAAATGTAGTGTGCGTAAAGTTGCCGAGTTTTTTAAGATAGGGAAAACACAAGCAGCAGAAATGTTGAAAAAGAAAGATGAAATTTTGAAGAAATGGACGGAAAATTGTGACAAAAATGTCCGAGAACTAAGAACTTCTAATGCTTTAAAGTTATTAGAATATAAACTTTTTTTAAGTTTATACTTATTGAACTTCTTTCTATATACTTAAAAAAACTTGTTATGGGTAATTATTAAATGGTTAATTAAAACATGAATTAAATGTACAAATTCGGTACGTATCCATCTCGACCAACCCCCATGTACAGCGGACACCTCTCTATAGTGGACAACTTTGGTTCTCCCAGAGGTGTCCGCTATAGAGGGGTTTCACTGTATATACATTTGAAAGTGGCACTAAAATGCTATTTTTTTACACAGACACCATGTGAATTAAGACCATTCTCATAGCGGTGTACCAGATTGAAAGTCCAGTGTCATAGAATTCTGCCGCCAGGCTCTCACTCCATCCCTCAGCTCCGCGTCGTCATCAAAACGCTGCGTCGCAAGCCATTTCTATATTGAAGGAAATAGGTGATAATCACTAGGAGCAAGATCGGGACTGTAAGGTGGATGTGAAAACACCTCCCACTTGAAAACATCCGATACTTGTCGAGTTCGATTGGCTGTGTGGTCGGGCGTTGTGCAGAAGCAAAATTGTTAACTCTACTTTCCTCTGCGCTTGTTTTGAATTGATCTTCTTAAATTTTCTCATCGACTTTAGTTACAATTTCATCGTTCTAAGTACTTGGCCGTCTACTCGTTCTTCATCGTGCTCATTAGCTTGGCCATGTTTAAACCTAATGCATCATTGACACACTCCACCTTTAGTGATCACATCGTTTCCATAAACTTCACCGATTTGGCGATAATTCTCAATCGTTTTACTGTTCTTAGCCGACAAAAAACCGTATCACTGACTGCACTTCACAGGTCGTGGGATTTTCAATGGCACCACACATTTAAAACTAGTATTGTGCGGGAATGAGCAGGAATGATAACCCCTCACTAGCACGGCTGGATAGCCAAAAAAAAAAAACACGAACGCTCTGACACCAAGATGGCCCTGATATCCCGACCCCAAAGAGCTAGAGAGCAAAACGTAACCGACTTTCTGGATAGCCCTCGTACATTTCAAATTAAAACCCTATATATATATATATATATATATATATATATATATATATATATATATATATATTACAAGAATGTATGAAACAAAATTAAATGGAAAAATGAACATTTCAGAACATTAAACTTTAAAGTCGTTTTCTCAAAACTATGTCTTTCAAATCGGGCGATACTCTGGCCTCTTCAATTGTTGCCCGATCAGCATCAAATTTTAACTGCAGCTTCCTAATAATATTTGCTACGTATGATATTTTTGAGGTACGTATGATATTTTTGATTCATTGAATTATAACAATTTGATGACCAATTTTCGAGGGATTTTTTAATAGAAAATAAATAATTGTTCACCATTTTTGAAAAAATTAATATTTCTTAAAAATCCTACGTACTTTACTAGATTTAACCTTCTTCTTTCGAAATAATTTTCCTTCTAGATTAAAAATTGCCGATTGCATACAATCGCCCGTGAAAAAAAGAGGGTTTCCGTTCGTCAGACACAGCGCCGCCATATTGTTTTAGAAGAATTGAATTTTTTTTTTTTTTTTTGATACTTTAACATCCTATATAGTCCGAGAGCTGGCATCGCACTTTTCATGAAGTGTTTTATGCACCCTGACATTTTCCTATAATATACCTCTTAGGTAGATAAGAAGGTATGTATGTGTTTCCTGGACATACCTTGGAACACCAGGTACTGCGCATAGGGGAAAGATGCAAAACAATATTTCCGAAAAATAGAGTTTTAATCAGAAGCCAACTATCTTTAATGTAAAATTAAGACAACTTTACAATGATTATTAAATATGGCGGGCACTTTTAAGGGGTATAAAACGTAAAAAAAAAAAAAAAAAAATTAATTGTTTTTATTATGAGAGTTTTATACACGCTGCCATTTAAACCGGAACAGCTGTACAAGATCATATGAGCAAGAACCAATGAGAGCGCAGAGAATAACCACAACTGCACGGTGCTGTCATTCACTCTTACGGTTACCTGCAGTGTATTGCAGTCTATCATATTCAACATTTATTTTTATGTTCCCTGATAATTACACCCCACAAAAGTGTCTTCCCTTTTGTAATTATTTTCAAATATGTTTACTGAAGATGCTGTTTAAATCGCAGCGTGAATAAAGCACTTCATTTAATATTAAAAATAAAAACTAGGTACTTAGTTTTTTTTTATTATTATCATTTTAACCCCCCTTAAAAGTGCCTGCCTTATTTATTATTAATTTGAAAATAGCCTTAATTTGCCATTTTTTTCATTAATAATAGTTGGCTTCTGAATAAAACTCTACTTTTGGGCAATATTGTTTTGCACCTTTCCCCTATGCGCCTGGTGTTCCAAGGTATGTCCAGGAAACACATACTTACCTTCTTATCTACGTCTGCGTTGCCAGCTCTCGGCCTAATATAAAGTGTTTGATATAAAGAATTGAAAAATATTGATTTATTTGTTATTTATATATTCAAGAAAATGACTTTGATTTTCATCGCACAAGGTAGTATTAGCCCTTAAAGAGAAAAGGCGTCGGTAGCCTTAGGCTTTCTTGACATTAAACCATAGTTCGGCTAACATTTTTCTCTTTTGGAAATTTCAGCTGTTTTATTCTTCCTTTCTGAAACGGTGTTGGTGGCCATGAAAAATATAATAACTATGAAATAAAAACATATTTTTTTAATAGTTGTATTTCTTTATATATTTCGTCCAAAAGAAAATTAATCATCAATTCTATTTCCAGTTATATTGTAATTAAACAATCTAAACATTTTCCTAAAACAAACATTTCAACATCAAAGTTCCACAAAAAATAATATTAGAAGTTTTCAAATAAACTTAAAATCTTAAAAATAAATGAGGTACTTTAGTTTAACATTAAAATAAAAATAATTAACAATATATAAATTTAATATAAATAAATTTAAATTAACAGTTTAATTCACATTAAAAAATGCATATTTTGGAATCATACTTTCTTTTCCAACTAAAAAAAAAATACTTTAAATGTAATTGGCAGTGAAGCAGACAAGAACTAAAGGAACCTGCTGAATGTAAAAAATTAACATTTACAGAACAACTAATAGAGCAGCCACTTTCAATATTTTAGTAGGAACAAGCTCCACTTAACAGAATCTTATTCTTTAAATAAAAAGTATTACAAAAGTCAATAAATTATGTTCTATATATTTGAGAATCAAAAGGTTCAATGCTAACAATACCACCTCAGACTTTAGAAAATCAGACTCTTTAGAAATTTGTCCGTAACCTTTCTAAATCGTAATATCTGTTTTAGCCAATGAAGGAAAAAACTGTAAAATTATTCGTATTAAAAGATTCAATTAAACCCTGTCTTTATCTCTCTTCGATGGCTTACAAATTGTCATTAAATATCGGAGAAGAAAATAAATACTATTCACTACAATGAATCACTCGATTTCAATAAATGCCAATACTTTCAGCGAGTTTTGCATAAATTTTGAGAGCGAACAATGCAAGAGTGAGGGTATAGGACGCTTTGATGAGGAGGGCAATCCAAGGACAGACAGTGAGTGGAAGTGCGAGCTGGAGGAGCAGAGGCTTGTAAGACGAGAGGATGAGGAGGCCAGTCACAAAGGGAACAGCTGCTTTCGACAGGTCGTGCCTCGACCAAAGCCAGACAAGGGCCACAGTAGCGATGTGGTGCACCTAGACAGGGAAATAACAATTATCTTTAGTAATAAATATAAAATTAAAAATAAAGGTATGTCTACAATGAAATAAAAGACAGGTAGTACAATGAAAATTTGTTTGTCCTATATATTTTTTTTCCTATATATATATATATATATATTTTTTTTATTTGTTTCCTCCTTACAGTAACCCTGCAAGAAGGGAGTTTATTTTTCTCTGCAAGTCTCATGCAACAATCAGCATATCATTAGTACAACCACAAAAAATGTTTAATATCATTTTATTTGTAATAGAGATTCAATCTTCCCATTGCCATGTAAAGCTGCTCAGCAAATTCTCTTAATGCCTTATTATGGCACATAAACAGAGTTTTTTCTGGTGATGGCCAGACTCCGTTTTGTTTCATAATTGTCGTTTGTAATTTTGTCCGTTCCTGTATTAGTAGTCGGCAGTCGTATATATTAAGTGTTGGTAAGTTTGTTCCGTAAGAAAGTCGCATGGACAAGTGTTTCTGTTAGTGATTTTGAAACGGTATAAGTACGAGTTTATTGAGCCATGTCCTGTGACAAGTTGTGTTGTGTAAAAATCTGTCATAGTTTGTTTTTTTGTTAAATATGTTTGAATTTGTGGTATGAATAGTTTTAAGTGTGTCCCTTTGTTAGTATTTGTCCAGCGGTTTTCCCAAGTTTGTATAGTCTTAGTTTGTAACATATATTTTAAGTGATTTTTCGATATCTTATCATAACAAACTGGTAACTGGGGAATTTTCGCGGCAGCTTTAGCTGCTTTATCAGCTAATTCGTTCCCCATATTTCCAGAATGTCCTCTTATCCACTTAAAATATATGTTTATGTTAATGTTTTGTATTTCTGTCACATGTTTCCTTATTTCTTCTGTTAGTGAGTCATGTACCGAACGATTAGTCAGTTTTTGTAAGGTCGTCTTGCTGTCTGTGTATAAAATTGCATTATTATATTGTCTGTATTTGGTCTTTAGTAGTCGCAAACTTTCAAGTATGGCGTATTGTTCTGCTTGTATGTTTGTACAGTTTTGTCCCAGTCTGTATTTATGTACGTCCGTGGGTTCGTCGTTAATAAATACCACTGATGCACAGCCTACGTTTTTTTTGCCTTCCTTACTTCCATCAGTGTAAATTGTTAATTCTAGGACGTTATTTTTGCAAGGATTTTTAAAAATTGGAAAATCGGATGGGTGAGGCCACATTGTACATTGCAATTCTTTTTCAATTTGAGTATTTCTAAAATTGTTTATGTTTTCTGAGGTTTTGAGAAGATTAAATTGTGCTGTATATTGTTTTGCAATTAATTCGATGGGAACTATTTTTGCTAGGACGCAGGCTGCTTCATACGACACTGTTTTAAAACCCTTTATCATTTTAATGGCCATCAATCTTTGTACTCGTTGTAATTTCATTAAATTGTGTTTTTTAGCAAGTCCAGATTCCCAGATATTAATAGCATAGGTTAATGATGGGAGTACGGCTCCTTTATACAATATATGTAATGCTTCTGTGTTTAGTCCCCATGTAGTCTTTGCAGCGATTGTCAGATTATTTATTAGTTTTAATAATTTTGTCTGTAGTCTGTCAATGTGTGCATTCCAGTTCAGTTTTCTGTCTAGAGTTATTCCTAAATATTTCAATGTTTCAACCTGTTGAATGTTTTGTCCTTGTGATTTTACATGTATTTGTGGGTGGATTCTTTTATGTGTAAATAATATGAAATATATATATATATATATATATATATATATATATATATATATATATATATATATATATATATATAAAGCAAAATTAGGATTATTTTTGGAGAAAAAAGAGAATGAAGTTCTTGAGTAAAGTTGTTCCCTGCTCCTGAACGTGATGGTTTACAAGGTCTCTCTTAGTCTCAAATAGTCCTATGTCCTGAAATTCAGAGCGATGATTCGAAATATTATAATATACGTATACCACTTAAGTAATATTTTCATTAGGAATTAACTTTTAAAACTAATTTTGTTTTTCAAGCATATATCTAAGCAAAATTATATTTAAGCGGAAATAAACTATAAAAGTTTGTTAACACGTTGATGGCCAGTGACACCAACAGGCTGCCATAATTTTTTTTGTGTGTTTTAAACCATTAATCTATTTTAACACTATTTTTGTTTTTCTTGCCACTGGACATCAAAATGTTAATATACTTATTTTAGAAATAAAACTGCTAATGTATTGATTTTCTTTTATAATGATATAAAGTACAGTAGACTCTCCCTTATCCGGTGTTCTCTCGTCAGTCGCTTTCTCTAATCCGCTGGTCTCCGAGAAGAATGAGAGATGGATCTAGGAACTCGCCAGAGCTAGACCGGCTCGAGGGTTCTTAGAAAACCTTTTGTTCCTAGCTAGCCAAACATTTGCTTTGTGATATTTCATTGAATGAAAGTCAAAGAAGGCATATATGTTTTGTTTTAGAGGCAGGAACTTGTGTTTCCTGGCCACTATGTTTTAGCCAGTCTAGTTCGAAAATTCATCGCGGGTGGAGTGCAAGTTTTAAAAGTAATTTTAATTATATGTACAATTTTAAATGAGCAAAAGAATAAGAGTTTTCAAATAAATAAGTGGCCACTTCTAACTAAATTCTCTACTCCAGCATTTTCTCTAATCCCACTGTATTCCGGTCCCGACGATTAGCGAGAGTCTACTGTACTGTTTCTCAAGCAGACATTTACCAAGAATTTTTATGAAATTCAAATTGTGATTAGTTTGAGTCAGTATATTCTTGAATTGAGGAAGGAGATTAAGGTATATCATTTTATTCTTACCAAATTTATATTTGACTCGAGACTCTCTTGAATATACCTCCAGTGGAACTCAGCTCCCCTTGCGCCAATCCAGAGAGGTACAAATCTAGTGAGAGCTGCTTCAGCTCCAGCCCACCCAATCCCAGCAGTGAGTAACTTTGCATGACCTTTCCCGGGAATATTCGAGAGCACAACATACAGACCAACCAAGTCTGCAAGCTCTACAGTCCCCTTCAGCCATTCCTGCAAGAATTATTGTTATTATATTCCAAGTATGGTTAATAAACCAGACAATGATAAATTCAAGTGAAAAATTACCACTGATGTTTTATTTACAGCGTAATGTTTTTGGGGACATAACTCCATTTTCAATGCCCATGCATTGGTCCTTTTTCAAATTGCTCATAGACTCCACTTTAACCTTCAAGGAGTCAAAAAGTAAGGATCAGTTGAATAACGACCAATTAATTGAAAATGAGGTTAACGCCCCAAAAAAGCTTTGCTTCCAAGGGAACATCCCCAAGTGTCTGGAGCCCATTTTTATGAAACTTTGTATATGTATTAAACACGTGAAAATAATCTATACGTATTTTTTTATATTGGCCCAATCGCACGTTTAAGGGGTGAAACCACCCTTCCAAAGTATACTTCAAATACTCTAACAAGGGGAGTATACAGTGGTAGGGTCACTGATTTGGTCCATTTTTTCTTCTGGTGATTATACATAAAAAAAATAAAATAAAATAGGTTGAAAATGCTCTATTTTATATATCGAGTTTATAAAATGATATCGACATGATTCTTTCACCAAATCATTTGTTTTAGAGAGCAGATATAAGAACAAATATAATCGTTAACACGTTCAGTGTGAATGGAAAATCCGTAATTATCCACAAGTGGGTCCCGGGGTCAATCGGCCCCGTGTTCTTAGCTTAGTTCAATTGTTCCTAGCCTGCTGAAAATTTATTAATTTAGGGAAAATCGTTTGTTTTCCCACTCCATAGGTTTAGGTCAGTATACCATGGCAGCAGGACATTAATAGATTCACTCAAGAGTTCATTAACCTCATGGAAATTGTATTTGTAAATAAATTATATTTGTTTTTTATTAATTTCACCTTTTCCCTTCTTAAAATTTAATTTTGTCAGATTATAGAGACTGGAAATGACTTTGATTATTTTTTTGGGTTCGCCCCCCCCCCAAACCGAGCCTTTCTTATATTTTAGGAAAACTCACAACAATTTTTAATAAAACTCACAATCATTTTTATTTTTAAATATTCTTACATTATATTTACATAAAACATTGCTTTAAAGACAATTAGTATTTAAGAAAAACAAATAGTAATACCAGAATAAAAAAACAATAATTCAAATGGTTAAACAATAGGAAATAATTACTCGGGAATCCATGAGTGTCTATCATTGAAGCACGAAAGACAGAGTTGAACTTTTTTGACTTTGTTATCACCTTCTTTAGAGGTCGTAGTTTTCCTAAGCTTTCCGTAGCAACCTGAATATTTTTTCCTCTTCCTCTCAAGGTCGTGAACTAGCGTAGGTTTACTGGGCTGTTCAGCTTCCAGGGCTAATGTTTGACAATACCTCCTTGAACTGCAGATATGGCATATCAAAAGGGTATGTGGACCTTTCTTCCGAGAAGAGTAGCACGGGGTATTTTGACCCCGAGATACCAGAGACTGCTTGTTTCTTCGGGAGAGGAAAAAAGCATTTTTTTTTTTCGATGATATTTTGAATATTTAAGGTATACTTTGGAAGGGTGGTACATATCAATTATTTTCACTTGTTTAATACAAAATATCATAAAAATTGGCTCCGGATACTTGGGGATGTACCCTTGTGAGTATAAAAAAAAAGTGTAAATTTTGGACTTTTATTTCCCATATCTATATTTTTTATTTTATATAATAACCAGGAAGAAGTGGAATACAAAATTTTTCATTCACATGATTCTTACTGAATTCAAAAATTCTCTTTGAATTTTCTACAAAGAAAATTCGCACAAAGGGCTGGCAAAACGATCAGGCGGATATATAATATATTTCAACTGGAACATGAGGAATGATGTCATCTACTGAGGGAAAAAGATTCGACAAGGATATGTTGTCTGCCAAAAATAAAAAATACAAAAGGAAACAAGGTACAAGGATAAAAAACTCTAAAATATTACTATCCATAGGAGATAGTCGACCACTGGTGATGCGAAGGTAGGAATTTTCAGGGTTCGGTCGCTGTATCTTAATAAAACTACATTTTACATGTTCAATTCAAGCCTTTATCAGGGCTGTAAAACAAGTATGACAGAGTTACTACTAGTTTATAAATTTACAAAAAGATTCAAAAAATAGAAAATTATTATACAGAAAGTATGTGCTGTAGTTAGAGGTAAATCAATACTGGTCTAAAAACTAGATGGGTCACATGGATATAAAATAAACGAAAACATGAAAATAGGCTTACCGATGAGAAGACGGAGAACTAACCCCCCCCCCCTCACGGATGTGAAATAATTTCTGAATATGGTTTATCAAGGTAAGTGTTGGAGAAAGGAGTGGGTGGAGAGGAGTTTTTGACCACCCATTAAGTTGAGGGTGGTAGCTGAGGTTCACAGGATAGGAGGTGGCGTCATAAAACAGAGTGATAATGGATGGGACACAGGTATGAAGGGTTTTTATTGCAGGCAGTACAGAGTTTTAGCAGGATGTTTTTAATAAATGGTGAAAAAATGTAAATAGGGAAAACAAGGATGGAAAATTTGGGAGTCAGAGTTTAAGCAAATGCAAAATTAAATTGTGCATAATAAAATAAATTGGCATGACAATGGTCAGCCTGACAGAGGAGAGATGCCTGATCTTGGCCAAGTACACAGGGTAGATCACTGTTACATCCGGAAACTTTTAACAGGTTATAGGCTAGGAGGGCCTAGGGGCACTCAGAGACCCGAAACCCAACCCTCAATTAACTACGCTATAAGATAAAATCTCTAATACGCACCCGAGTTTCTCCAGGTCATTAGGCGAGTGCTCTACCACTGACAATGAGCTAATCTCGCCCCCCCTCCACACAACATGATTGTATATTAAATTATAGCAAAGTAGATGTAGCCATTTTCTTCATTTTTGAAAGGCTAATTTTGTACTAACGGCCAAAAAGAAAAAAAAGTACATAAACCTGCATTACATGACAAAAGGGGAATTAAAATAAACATTTGTAAAAAATGTATCTTCCATACCAAAGCTGTATTATTTTGTTAGATGTGTAATATTACCCCAAATACATCCATTTGTCCATGAATGTTATTTTCAGACATAGGGAAGAATGTTGCAAGGAGCAGCATTTTACAGAGCTGTGTAATAATGTATATTCCTCCAGCCTGGATACACTTCCAAAAAGCTCCATATTCTGAACTGAAAAACAAATTAAGCAAATGGCTAAAATAAATATAACAACAAATAAATACGTTAATTTTCATTAACTTATTTTTTGAAAAAATAGTAGGCTTGGTTTTATACTCATATCCTCTCGTTTTAAGCTCGGGGTGCGTCGGCAATTAGGCTTCATATCAATGCATAATAAGGTAATTCATCTAATGGAGCCAATGCTTCTACTATTGCCCTCGGCTCAATATGGCGCTTTCCGTCTATCTAAAGTTATGGCTCCATTAGAAGAATTAATTTGAGTAATCAAAACTGCTAAAGCTGCATTGAATACAAGGACTCCAGTAGATAACCAAAGTTAGATCGGTGACCTCCAGAGTAAACCAAGTACTATTAGCATTACGATTATTTATAGTTAAAAAATATTTATTTACTTAATATTAAGGGTGGCAACTTATAGACAGCCCAGAAGTTTATAAGCTGTAAAAAAATTTACAAAGTAGTCACTCAGGTGACGGAAGAAAGATTCAAAAATTAGCAAATTTAAATAATTTCGTTATATGAATACATAAAAACTTCCTGATTTCCAAAAGAAATGCTATTCTATAACACAACATCCTTAATAGATTAGAATTAGATACGGAAGGCACTATCTTGGCTTCTTGAATCGCTGGGTCAATTATCAGCTTTCGCCCAATCATACCCTTATTCTTTCCCCTTGTAGAAGCTGTATTTAAATTGTAGTAAATTTATAATAAGTGGCTATCATTTAATAATTTTTAACAAGTCCTGCAACTTTAAAAAAAAAAAAAAAATCATAAGATCTATCCATTTGAATCCCTTCAGGAAGAACAGATAATTTAAAAGTACATACACAAAAAATAAATCTTAAAGTTCAACCATGCCTGTCAGAAAAACTATGTTTAAATCCTAACTTGTCAAATTACTTTGGCTAAAGTATAGGAATTAAAGCTACAATTCACTAGCACTGTATGATTTAGGGGGAGAGGAAAAAAAATCTAGATTACTTCACATAGTAGATTAAATAATGAAGGTATTTTGTAATATTCTTTATTCACATACAATATAAAATTTAGAAAAATTAAAATAGACTAAAATAAATTGATACTCACAGTCCTGAGTATTTATAAGTTAAATGGTAAGGTATATAAACCAGAGCCAAACAATTCCCAAAATGATATAAAGTCATTTCAAATTAAATGTTCTCATCTATAACAGGGCAATAACCTTTACAGCTAAGTTTCAACTGCTGGCCAAAGACGTAATCAGCCAAGCTTCTGGCATGAATTTGGGGTACCAAACCATCATTATACAATTTGGTATTACGTCATCTTATACCTTCAGCAGAAAATTTATTTTAAAATAAGCCTTAAAGAAATACGATTACGGACTTCTTACCACGACAAAGCAAGTTGTATTAATTTTGGACTTTTTACCACCTCTCAGCCCTTAACTTTCTTTAGAAAATATATGAGCCGATAACTTATTTGGGAAAACTGGATTCAAATCTCAGACTGGCAAATATAGTCATTATTCTTTGACGGAAAATTCTGCCCTACATAATGTAAGATAACTTAATGAATTATAAAATAATATTCATTAAAGACAATTTCCTATAATACACTTAATACCTCAAATTATAATGGGGTGTCGAATCACATACAATTTTCCTAACAAATAAAAATCAGATTTTAACAACTTTTTAGAAAAAAAAAATGTATTTACTCTTTCATAATCCAAAATTTTACTCTGATATTTTATATTAAGCAAAACGATTTCGGGGACTTAGCTCCATTTTCGAATCCGTGAAAACATTTTGCCCTGGCGTAGGAAAAGATTCAGCTTGTCAAAGTTAATTCAATGTAGGAAAATTGATGTTCACAATGATGAATAATAGCACAAAACTGTCCACTGGTGTGATGTACTATTCCGTTTGTAGTACCTAAAAAACATAATTAAAAAAACGAAACATAAAATGTATTCAAAATGAAAGTTATATTTATTACAAATCTTGGTGTGATCCCACCATAAATCTCTTTCTGTCCGTGGAGGCTGGAATGTACTCTCCCCTTATTGGGAAATAGTGCCCGAAGGCTTCTGTCGCCAAGTGGCAGTGTTTCAGAAATTTTCCTTTACAAAGGTAATAAGGAATTCCAAAATTTAACTCAAATGTTTTATCTGGGTAAATGGCTTACGGATTTATTTTTTAAAAACCTTCAACCTCAGATCCTGTATTCGTCAACCTCTACTTAGACAGGGAGACTCGTACAGAGGAAAACGTAGAAAAAAAAAGTTTATCCTGATGGCAGCTGTCATAAGGGTTAAAGTAATTTACACAAAATTATATTAGCTCAGATACATGCTTTAGACCATTGAGTAAGTGGGGAGACTAAACAAAAAAAGTTGAAGCCTAAAATCGGCCCTGCCAGTGTGACAAAGGGCGCGCGAAAAGGTGAATTTAATTTTTGTACACGATTGTAAACAAACAATGAAATTCAACGAATTTATAGATCGTATTCGTATTAATTTATATTTATGTATAAACATAAATCATTACGAATATGATATAAATATTCGTTTAATTTGATTGTTGTTTAACAATCATATTCAGATTCAAATTTTCGCGCGTCTGTAGTCACACTAGCATGGCCGATTTTAGACCTACACTTTTTTAGCATTGGACGATAGATAACACTCCCTCCACTACCTACTAACTCAATGCTTTATACCACACATTCCTCTGTTAAAATTGATTTTCCTGGGAGGGATCTGAGATAAAAAAAAGTAGTATAAACACTGTATTTTAGTATTCTATCAGCATTAAACACTTATAGTAAACTTATGGGAGTTATTTATTAACAGGAATGTTCCAGCAGATTTTGAAGTTCCTTCATGAATTCTATCATATCATATATACCTCTTTACACAACAAAATAGGTCAATTCCACTGCCTCTTTAATACAACCTGTAACCTTTCTTGACATATAAGAAAATAATATCAAAAAAGTGACAATTGAGTGTTTATTTATGACTATTTCATGACGGCACCAATATCCAAAGCTCTCGTCCCTACAATCTCTCCTTTATTTAGGAAGATCTTGTCCCTGTTTCCCGAACAATATTTTAGATACTGCTTTGCTTATGGCTCAGGAGTTTTTGGTCAAGGGAAGGCAAGTGGTTCTAATCCTATGATTGATGTAATTTTTGCTGTAGATGATAGCATTGGATTTCATGGACAGAATATATTATGGAATCCATCCCATTATTCTGGACTCAAGCACTTTGGACACACATTTATTGCAGGTGTTCAAGAAAAATGGCCAGCCAAAGTTTATTTCAATACAAATATTCCAATCCAAGGCGAAGGAGTAATGTTAAAATATGGCGTAATAAATACAGCAGACCTTGTTAATGACCTACTGGACTGGGATTATCTGTATATGGCTGGAAGATTGCACAAACCAGTTCTTGAGATATTTCCTCCTGTTAAAGACTTAAAAATGGCACTCAGACAAAATTTGTACAGTGCTTTACATGCAGCATTAATAATCCTACCTGAGTATTTTACAGAGAGGCAGCTTTATGCTACCATAGCAGGTTTATCTTACAATGGTGATTTTCGAATGATAATCGGAGAAAACAAAAATAAAGTCGATAATATTGTTAATAATCAAGTAGAATACTTCAGAAAACTTTATCGCCCTTATATTCAGACTTTTGATAGTTACATTGAGATTCCGGACGGAGAATCAGCAGACCAAATGTGTATGCAAGACATGGACTCAAATACAAGAATGTATCATTTATTTCAGTTACCTAAAGTGCCCCAACAAGCTCTTGCAAAATATTGGAGAAGAAAAAACAGAAATATTAGGAAAGACACTGAAGAAATCTTAAAGGACATCTCGAGGAATCCAGATGTCGGAGAAATGTTATCTGAATGTTTAAAAGACATAGTTTTTAGTTCAAGTGTTCAACAAAGTTTGAAAGGTATTTGTACAGCAGGATTAAAAAAAAGTCTTGCATACGGTAATAGTAAACTTTCAAAGATGAAACAAAGTACCCTGTGATTTAAATTATATTTTTGTAAATATGTATAGTTATTTAATAAAGTTTGTTTGTTATGTGTAGCATTATTCTTGAACAATTTGATTAAGAACTATTTATTTTGAATTACCTCTTAAAATTCATCAAATTGCAATAGTAAAATCAAGGTGATTCTAACATTCTGATTATGTTAGAATAACATATTGTGCTGCATTAACAAATTCGAATTTTAGAGCCACAAAAGTGCACAAAGTATTTTTAAAAATAAGCATTTTTTTTTTATTTCTTGAATGTTCAAAACATCGTTCCAGCTGCAATATGTTGTGAAATTGAAAAGATCCTATGAGAAGATAAATTGAAAATTTATAATGCTGATTAAAACCAATTAGCAAATTTAAAAATATGCGAACATTTGTATTGTGATACTAAAATCTGGTAATTGGGATCAATATGATTGATAAAAGAATAAAAATGTGGTTGCTTATATTTTTTTAATCTTTAATGAAATATACCGTGATTTTGTATACTTACCTGAAGTGTAGATAAGTAAGTATTTTTGTACCAAAGATTTGTTTTTACTGCTCAGCGTCCATGCACTGATTTATCAAACATATCAATTGGCTTACCTCAGTTAAAATCATGGAACTTACAGAAATTTATAATTTATTTATTTAAATATTAACGTTCAACTATACATAACATAGATTTTTAGGATTGCTTATCCACAAGTTGCCACCTTTTTCTACCTAGGATAGGGACGCTGGGCTTTTCTGTTTTTTTAAAGAAAAACCACTATCACCATCCAAAAAGCATTCATGGCCATATAAATGTATTATGGTATCTTGAAAGATAAGATAAAAATTCAAGAAGAAAGGTTAGGTTCTTAAAAACTATCCCTACGAAAAACCTCAGCAATAAATGGCCTTTTGATTCTGCTATGGATTTAATAACTATAGTGCCAACGGCCATAGCCATGTTAAGTGCACCTGAATGGGTGACTAACCATGTGCTGTTGGCATTATAAAAGGCCGGCAACCTGTAGATAGCCCAATAGTTGATATGCCATTCGACAAAAAAATAAATAAATAACCATGGCCTTTAAAAGGTTGTGAAAGTAATTCATACTGATTATGTAATCTCATGCTTAATATATCGCACTAGTATTTCTAAAGTTACACAAGTCAAAAAACGGTGTTTTTCAGTTATGACTATGAAAGACATGGTAAATATCTCTTTATCAAGCATAATAACTGTATGTACTTAGCTTCAGAGTTTGTACACCAGAGGGCACTTGTGTCACTCTTCCTGTCTTAATGCTATGCCCCTACAGTCAAGAGTGACACATTTTCAGTTGAGTTTTATCACTTTAGCAAAACTAGAGCGATTTACTTTTAGCCTTCAGATTGAGACCTGTCTGGGTATTATTGTTAAAAATGAGAAACACAAATGACTTAACGAGTACAAAGTCATTTGGGGTAAAACTGCAATTTACCCAGCAAGATTTAAAGTAAACCTAATGATGGAATTACCCTAACTCTTACCAGATATTTGGAGAAGTTATCTCCAGAAAAAAAACAAAAAAAAAAAAAAAAAAAACTTGTTATAGTGTTGCTATTGCCTTCTGTAAAAGAAAACACCTATTCCCTAAAATAATGGCAACATTCTCTTAAATTATGCGAAAAACTGAATTCCTCATTTGTTCTTAGTCTTGATAACCCATTTACGCCACTCTCGATTTTCATTTTGTACTTACTGCTGAAGAATACTTGAGGGAAATGATCAGACAATTCACTTCCATGGCGAGTTCCATGAAAATTCAAGGTGTTTTTTTTCAAATGCTAAAGCTCAAACAAACACAATTGTAAATCTCCTTTTTTATACGCCTGCAATTGTATTAATTATCCATAAGTTTGATTATATATTGTAGTATAATTACAATTTTTTTTTTATTTAAAAGGTTTTGAATGCTTAAACTTATTTAAATAATCTAAAGGGTTAGGTCCGCCAGTAAAAGTACTGTTGTCATACCTGTTGGTAAATTCTGAGACGGACTCTACCAACAGTTAAACTTATTTCTTCAGAAGGATTCTTTATTTTACAAGTCGAAAAAAAAAACTATTAACTTGCCAGATTTTAAACTAGCATATATCGTCGATACAAATGCAAAGTATCAAATGTGAAAATCACCACTTTCAAGAGTGAAAATACTTTTATTTATTACTTTGCTTCTGGGAAGTCAAATAGTCGGCAGATTCGACCTTTTGATAGTAGTTACATCCCCCTTTCAATGAGTGAGCTTAGCTTCGAGAGTTTGCTGTACATCAGTCCAACAGCAATCAGTAATGATTTAAAATGAAAAATGTGTTTTTTCACATTCGATACTTTGCATTTGTATCAACGATATTGTCTAAGCCTTTCAATGCCATAAACTATTAAAAAGTAGGTATTCCTTCTTTATTTTATTTTTTTATTATTTATTTCTTGTAAGTGGTTATGAGCGATTATTAGCTTTCATATAAATTTTAACACTTTGCTTCTAATGTCATCAAAATACAATCTGCGCCTATGAGAGACAGGCCGATTGATCAATTAACCAGAGAATCCTAATCCTCTGCTTCCATGATCGGATTTCATAATAATGAAAAGGGAGTATTTGTCATTATTTAGCAAAGAGTAATAAAAGCACTGATTCAAATGTATAAATTATGTATAACAATTTTATTTTTTTAATGATGCATGTAACATATATAAATACATTGTATAATTTTAACAAAGTATATTTATATTTCACTAATCAATAAAATAGTCTAGGCCATCATTATTAAATGAAAGATGGTTTCATACTAAGATAAAAAAAAAAATGTATCACTAAAAGAGGATTAGTTTTATGCAGTAAAATTCAACATTAGACTATCTGAGATCAATCTCAAGATGTTTACTTTTGAAAAATTGTAGACAACTTCATTTACTTTTTGTATTTATTTATAATTAAAATAAATATATCTTAAAACAATAAAATACAATGTCAGTTATTAAACACTCTTTGGTTTTCATATCCTTCGGTTGTACTACAAGGCAGCAGCAAATCTAAAATTGACTACAGATAAATATAGAAAGATGATTAAAAAGCACATGTAATGTGGTATTAATAAATCAAACAAAGAAATGAGCATGTTTACTCGAGGTTAAAGAAAGAAAAGTCATAAATAAGGGTTACAATCTTATAATAGAAAATAATTATAATATATAAGAGCTAAAAATAATATAACTGATATGTGTCTTCAAGTGGCATGATTGTGTGCTGAATTACCTGACTTAATAAAAAAAAAAAAACCCCTACTGCACAATGTATTAGAATAAGTAGTTTTCAAGTGAAGGGGAAAAATGTGAAAATGACATTTTTTTCATGAAAACCTATTCATAAAAATCATTTATTAAAAATTTTATTAATGATGTTAGCAAGCAATTTTTTTTTAAATAGCTTCTTTCCCATATTTAAAGTTCTACAAAACTTCTATTCTTATGCCGATAGACATAAAAGTTATATTTTTTGCTCTTAATTATAAGAATCAATGTTTTCATTCAATTCCTCCAATCATTTATGATTTTGATTTGATTAAATTGTCCAATTTTGTCCAAAATTACAACAAAAAATTGTAAGACCGAGCAGATACTTAAGAAATTCTGAGATTGAGTCTTCAATGTTGTAATTATATCTTACTCTTGTAAGTCAGCAAGACAATTTGCTAATCAGAAGCACTAATAATAAAATTTTGCCCGAAAAGGACAATTGATGGAAAACATTTTTTTATAATTATTGTGTTTATTATAAAAAAATGTTTATAATATTTGGATGGAGCAAAAATAATGCAGGTTATGAATATTCATTTTGTTTAGGCAAGTGTTTGCCAAGTATACAAAGATAACCTAAAGTCTAGTTAATGGATTAGAAACAATGGTTTTATTTCATTTTTCCTCAAAGATTAGTTTAGTTGGTGTTATATTCTCTATGAGTAAGGGTCTCTGAAATTCACTATGTCAAAACATGAGTTGCATCTTGGTTGAAGTGCGGCTCAAACCGTACGTAACATCAATTTTGTTTGGGGTGAATGAAGGAAGCATCAGTGAATGTATGGTGTAGAGATTATTCCATAGAGATTTTTATCTCAAAAACAAGAAAGATCCCGGCAGGCCTTCTGTTGTTGATCACGACCAACTGAGGGCTTTGGGAGAAGAAAACCCTCGCAAAACTACCCATAACATAGCGAGATAAGATGGTATTGACCACACAACAGTTGTTTTCATATGGAATAAATTGATCTTAATGGAGTTTAATTGTGCATGAATGAACGTCTGGGCAGGAATTTCTCCCTGCCCTCTCCCTTCTGTTCCACCATTTGCAAAGCCTTTTAATGATCAAAGACTTAACATGAATCACTATAACAACTGATTATGTCTCGTTTAGGAGGAGGAAAGGCTTTGAGAGGCAGGACGAGGGAGATAGTGTTTAATGTTTATCAATACCTAGCCAAAGTTGAGCCTAAAAACAATTTAAACTATAAATTATAGCTATAAACTATAACTATAATTGTTTCTGATTCCACAAGCGAGGCGACTGGAGTAACAGTTGAAAACATTTAAGGTTATAAAAGGGAGTTCTTTCCGCTATTTCTCGGGAATATAGGTCCCGTCCATTTCCTCCACCTATTTAAACAGGCTATAGTTTAAATTGTTTTCAACCTTAGCTTTGGCTAAATATTGATAAACATTAAACATTATCTCCCATGCCTGACCTCTTAAAGCTTTCTCTGGTCCTAAAAAAGACATTATCAGTTTTTATTGAGCTTCACGGTGCGTTTGTTCATTGAAATGGAAATGCAAATGGCGGAACTGTCGGGAATATTTCCCTCAGCATTTTTTGCATGTGGGATTTATACTACTCCATCTAACTGAACGGGCTATAGAAAACTCTATTATTTTTGCCCTAATCCCCAAGATTATTTTATTATCCCCCATTATTTTGGGCCCAAGATATAAAACCAATGTTAGACAACTTAGTCTATATAATGATGATAAATTTTAAAATTGCTATTACCAAAAAATAGGACCAAATAAAAGTAGATAATTAAAACATATTTGCTATTCCTAAATATAACTAGCTCAATGAATGATAAAAACATGTTGTAAACACATTTCCTTTTATTTATAAATAAAAATGAATTATATGTCTAAAAAAGTACTCATTATTATTGTTTTCTATCTAAAATGAAACTATATTTTACTAATAAATAACAGTAACACATTCTTCGGACAGAAGTAACTGATGTAAGTGTTGTAGGAATTCCTTTTCCCTGACATTTAAAAAATTCACTTTAAATATTATCAATTTTACTTACAACACTGGCAATTATTTTCTAAATAGTAAAAAATAGTTTACAATATTAACTTTTATAAGGCAAATATATATGAATAAGCTGCATCAATTTTAAGCAACTTACATTAATTGTAAGGATTGAATATTTCAGTTTAGTTAAGATCTGTTTAAAAAATGAATCACTTATATTTTAGGTAGGGTAATTGATCCCGTCTTTAAATATAAAAATAGCATTCATTCTGTATCTGTAGTTATCATTTCTTAAATGCTTTTTTTTTAAATTTTTTCCTGACTACAGAATATCATATCGTAGGAATGTTCTTTTGTTCGATCACTAATTTAAAAAATACAAAGTTATAACTAAATAAATAACTCATATACATATTATTCAATGAAAGAAACATTTGAACACCCTCTAATATAGTTTATGATAGAATTAAATTATTTTAACAAAAATCACAGCTCAATGAAGAAAAATGAGAACAAGTATGAAAATATTTCTTCTGGATTTCAAGGGACACCTTAAAAACCAATTAACACAGATTTAATATGAGAAAGATCAGTAACTAAAAACATTTTTCTGTCTAAGATGAACAATTTTATACTTCACTCATTATTGGTGCCTCTTCTGGAGAAAACATTGATAAATAAAAAAAAACTTGCAGACTAAACTCAAATAAAATTAATAAAAATCCTAACTTCACATTGTTTTGAGTAGCAATTAGGAGGTGATGGAATGACCCAGAGAGGAAGTTTAAAAGGAAATAAGCCATTTTTTTTTTATTTTTAGTCAAATCAGTGAATAAAAATACGATGTAAGACACTAATTTATGTTTTTTTTATTTACTTTATGAAAAAAAAACAGAGAGTAGGTAATAAATAAATAAAAACAGAGATAAGAAATTTAAATAATATTTGTATTCACTGCCCATACTTTTATTCAATTACAAACAACACATGTATATCTCCAAATTTAACGAAAATAAGGATTTTTTTTTTTACTTTTTACTCTTTCATTTTTTGACAGTTTTCTTTTTCTATCTCTCTTTTTTTTTCTTTTTTTTATTATTTATTTTTATCTCTGCTTGTTCCAAAATTATATTTATTTTCGTTATGTTATAATTATCTATTTTAATTTATTAATTACTGTTAACATTTTCTTCAGAACTGACGTTTCCACATAAAACCAAAGAAAGTGCTAATCGCCTCTGTTCCAGCAATAAATTTCGTAAGCAGTAAGTTTCGTCTTCTCGAGACGTGACAGTAAGCTTTTTAATTAAACAATGTATTTCCTTGGGGAGGCATGAGGTAGGTCTGAATCTTGTAGGAACTAAAAGTGCTAATTGTAGATATAGAGAGTTTTTTGTTTCTGACCTTCCATCAATATTATATTTGAGGTAAATATATTGCAAGGAATAACTTATTAGGGATTAGGCAAAGCCAAGAAACTTTGTACTATTTTAATGAAGTTCACACAATTAAAATGAGTTACAGTAAAAAAGACAGTTAATTAATAAAACATTATTGTAACTATTTCGAGCATTGGCTTAGACTTCTTATTACACATGAGCAACTATAAAATTATACTGAGAGTGTCCAAATTAACAAGGTACAAATATTTATTACTATTTTATGAGTACATAAAGTAATAAAATATATAGAGGTAAAATGTTAGAATTAAATAACAGGCTAATTTAATTGCTAGTATATCACAGGCCTGAATACTGGGGGCTGTTAGTGGTAGAGCGTGGGTAGGCGATTCTAGGTCGTCTCTCTGTTGGTGAGTCATTAGGTTCTCTGCAGCATGGAAGTAGAAATTATTAGTTCGTTCATTAATACTTCTTCACAAATTCTACTTCCCCCCCCCCCCCCAAAAAAAATACTTCATACAATAGATGTTAGAAGATTGTTTCATGGATACAAAATGTTGTATTTTTACATGTTAAGTATAACAGGTTTCGTATACATATTTTTTAGGTGGCAAAAAAAAAAAAAAAAAAAAATATTTAGACTAAAGGTAAATATGCAAAGAGTTCCCCTCCACCTAACATACTTTTTATTTTTGAAATATTAAATCAATCTATTTTGACTCCTGATTATGAACGCAAAAAAAAAAAAAAAAAAAAAAATCGCTTTTAAGTCATTTTTTGAGATGTCCAGTAATTTGAACTCTTCGCACGATTACCCGACTAACCAACTTTGGCATCAGTCTGAGTCTATAGCCTGTTCAGATAAGCCCAGGAATTTAATTGGGCATGTGCGAATGTTGACGGAAATTTCTCCCAGCACTCTCCCTTCTGTTCCACCATTTGCAAAGCCTCTTAATGATCAAACACTTAACGTGAATCAATATAAAAACTGACTATGTCTCGTTTAAGACTAGGGAATGCTTTGAGAGGTTAGATAAGGGAGATAGTGTTTAATATTTATCAATACTTAGCCAAAGCTAAGGCTGAAAACATTATAAATTTCATAGTGATAAGGTTATGACTAAGAGAATTTTTACCGCCAATTTTCTACCAGGAATATAGACCACGCCCTTTTCTCTCCATCTAACCATCTATTTGAACAGGCAATATAATAGTCTAAATTGTTTTCAGCCTTAGCTTTGGCTAAGTATTGATAAACATTAAACACTATCTCCCTTGCCTGACCTCTCAGAGCCTTCTCTAGTCCTAAAAGATACGTAATCAGTTTTTATTGAGTTTAAAGTAGCGTATTGTTCATTGAAAGAGTAATGCAAATAGCGGACCTGTCAAGAATAATTCCCACAGAATTTCGCGCATGCGGGATTTGAACTATTCCATCTAATTGAATGGGCTATATTAATCTAGGCCCAAGGGTTTTCATTTTATAGGAGAGCACATTTACTTGATTAAAGAAGAAGGAGTTAAAAGAGCTGTATAATAATAATGTTGAATAAATGTTAAACATACCCAAAAAGAGGAATTATTTTAATTAAAATCGCTTTGTTAGGAACATTTGTTAGCTGAGGATTGTTGGCAACTACATGATTAAGCAATCTTCTCAAGTACTGTTGTAGCTTCAGTCTCCTTTCTTCAACAAATTTAGCATCCTGGAATGAAGAAAACATTTACAATGTATGTATGTCCATTTATATATTGGAACACAGAGTTTTGTCGAAGTAAAATAATATTATCCACATAATCAGGGACCGAAAATAACTAGTATTAAGTTTTATTTCGAATGAGTTTCACTTTACCTTTAATTTTTATTATTGGGAAATAAAAATAAAAATGTTATCATAATTGATATATTTTATTATTTTTTTAAAACAGTTTTCAAATAATTTTTATTTCAAAAACTTAAAAATAAAAATTATTTGATTAATGTTATTGCAATTTTTTTTTAGATACATTTTTAATTCAATTTTTTTATTACTTAAACATTCCATGGAAAAAGTTTTTTTTTCAAATACCCATTTTGAACTTGAACAAAGGCGAAACTAGCCATGAGACCGTTTTCATTCGTACGTAAATATTTAATAGAAGGATTAAATTATTGTTTATCTATACTAAAGTTCTATCAATTTTTATCAAGATTTGGACGAAATTTGATTCACTGACATAAACAAATAACTTCAAATAAACAAAAGGTTCCAAATCAAGTATTTCTTTATTTATTCCGAGGATAATTACTCATTAGCTCACATTAAAATTGATTAATTAAAATTGAATTATTAAATTAATGAAATGTGCATCATTATTCCTTAAAATAAATTTTAAATATATATATATGTATATATATTTTAAATGTTAAAGTTAAAGTAGAATTTTTTTCCATAATCAATTATTAGTTAAATTTTCCCAAGAATTTTGATAGAGGCAATTTTTGTATAAAAATGTCTTCATAACAGTTATTCATTAATTTTAAAAATATAAATTATGAAATCATTTTTTTTTTCATAATTTTTTGGAAACATTTAATTTTTATTTCGGTCCTTGCACATAATAACTGGAAAATCAAAGAAATGTGGGAAGTGCAGCAAGTAAAAAAGGCCATCACGCAGGAGCTGTATAACTAAGGAAATACCTTTAGAAGGTGGGTAGTTTGGACTACATTCCTGTATAATTTGTTTACCATAGCCTATATACATAGAAATATTCTTTTATCTTTGATGAACAGCCGACTCAATAATTAATTTACTATTTTTCAAGAGTAAACCCCAACTTTTAATGGCCTTATTCGGATTTTTTTTTTCTTCTTTTTACTAAAATGTTCCATCGTGCAGCAGAGAATATTCCCAATGGGCTCTGAAATGAGAAAACTCCCGGCTGTAGATGGGACTCGAACCCCCATCCCCGCATGAGGATCTAAGGAGTTAGCCACTAGACCACGGACCCAGCATCATGGTGTGGGTGTCAGCAGATAGCTTGGCTTTCTTTCTATCCCTACTACTCCGGGCCTTGTCCTATACCATTCGTATTTGGGACCTCATTATATTATTTCCAGTTAGGTTCGTGAGTCTGGTATTGTATGATACTGAATCCACCAGGAAAATTCCTTCAGCGGGCCCGCTGTCATGGCTTATTTGACACTTAACTAAATTGTAATTAATCCACTAAAAGTACCTAGTTTCAAAAGTTTCTTCACTTATTTTTTTTAATATGTTTGCCGAAATAACTAAAAAAAGGAATACTTGGGTTCTCATGGAATTTTTTTTTCAAAGTCATCGGTCCTGAAAGTGTTAATATACCTTATTTCCTATTGTCTTCTTGGGCGGGAATTTAAAAGCTGATACAATTGGATACTGCTTTTTAAAATCTTGATGCAGATTAAGGAACTGTGAGTAGCGTCTGTAAACATTCCACTCCTCTTCTCCTATCCTCAAATGGACCTGTTAACACAGACAGTGATTAAGTAGCAGTTAAGAAAGTGAAAAAAATTGATAAAGGCCATATTCTAATATGGAAATAAGGCATTGCTCCTGACACCCAGTCAAGTGAGCCAACCTCTTTAGCTGAAACTCAAGGACATAAGGCACCCAAAACCATTTAATTTGAGAGATCCTAGAAACTTGGAAAGTTGTATTCTTTCATATAAAAGCCCTAATTGTTCAAACATTATGACTAAGCTTATAGTCCGTCGGCCCGTGTACATTTTATGCAACGATTTTTAAGATTCTTCATTTTTTCACTATTGATTATACAAGTCTTAACTAGAACAGTGCCACTTGTCAGCTGGCTAGGCAGCGGTGGGTTTGGCTGCGGGGGCGTTGCAAACTTCGGAAAAATATGAAAATGTGAAACGATTTTAAGATTCATGAAATTTTTTGGAGAAACACCTTTCATTATACAATAATCATTGGCACTTGTCAGCTGGCCGGCCAACGGTGGACTGCTTGTCAGCTGGGGGTCTAAACTTGGCAAAAATACGAAATTCTGAAGCGATTTTAAGATTGCTGAAATTTTGGTGGTTACTATTATTTGTAGTGAGATTAACGAAAAACATTGTCAGCTGCTCATATCTTGGTGGAAAACTTGTCAGCTGGGGGGTATAAGTGCTGAGCGTATGGCGCACGCTCCGCTTTATACCGCCAGCTGACAACTTATAAGCAGCTGACAATTTGTTCCGTCAATCTTATTACGAATACTACCTACTAACAAAAATTCTTGAATCTTAATATAGTTTTTGACTATTTAATAGCGAAAGCATGCTTATATTGATTACAACTTCTGAATATATTGATTGTAATTTACTATAAAAATATTCATTTACAATTTGTAAATGAATATTTTTACTATCAAGGTTAAAATATATTATGTACTTGCATTAAGGTATGATGAAAAAATATATCATTTATTTGTATAAAATACATAGCACATAAAAAATTTTCGCCTATGAATGCCTGAAAATCAGGCAACGCTTGGCACAGTGTTTCGCCTAGTGTTAAAAATAACTTATTATTATCTAAATAGTTTGGCTTGTTCACTTCCCATATTCATCCAAATTTTAACATCTAATAATAACATGAATAAAATGTACACGTGTAAATGGTTTGATGGCAAACAATTACCTCCAGTAGTTGAAATGATTGTTCGAGATCAGTAATTAACTGAAGATATTAAAATTTTTCATTTTCTTTGCTTTATTAATGCTTCATCATTTTTTCAATACCAATAATTAGTATGTTCACATGAGAGACATCAGAATGACCTCACAAACACTACAATATGGAAAGTAATGATTCTGAAGGTGAAGAGTCAGACTTTCTTTTTATTAATAAGTTTTATTAGGTAACTATTATTATTATACATAAATTATATAATAATTTTTACAGTATTTTATACAAATAAATAATATATTTTTTCATCATACCTTAATACAAATCTTTACAAATAATACAATTCTAACGGATCGCTGTCTGTATCTGGAAGATGGGGAAAAATACTATTGGGGACCTTTATCAATGCAATAGTACCCAAAACAATGGTTTTCAAAAACATTTTTCCCGGCTTGTCTGTTTATCTGTGCGCGGAAACGCACAAACGGCTTATCCAATTTAGTTGCAGTATTCACTAATACATTGTGGTACGTTTCACTTAACATTTAGTGTTTTTTTCATGCGAATCGGTACATAAATAAAAAAGTTATGCCAATGTAAAGAATCACGTCCAACATTTCATGAACTATTGTTAATACGATACACACCAGAGGTTTTTTTTGTCACGAAACTTTGTATATAGTATTCTCTTAGCAAATGATTTAACGAGTTCTTTAACCAGTAAAATTGGTTCACATGGAGGAGGGGTTTACTCTGGACCCAAAGTTGCTCGGACGAAACTCGATATTCGTTTGTGGAAATATTAATAGAAAAATATGTTGTAAAAATAAAGTAAATCGGTTTATTAGGAGGGAGTTTATTCTGGACCCGATTTACCAACTTATCACGACTAGCCGTAATCTAAGTTTGCAACGCCCCCGCAGCCAAACCCACCGCTACCTAGCCAGCTGACAAGTGGCACTGTTCTAGTTAAGACTTGTACAATCAATAGTGAAAAAATGAAGAATCTTAAAAATCGTTGCATAAAATGTACACGGGCCGACGGACTATTATCAAAACAATTTTTAAAAACTAAAAATAAATAAGTTTTTAAGCTTGGCTTTGTCTTAACTGAAAGGCCAGGATGAAAAAATGGTGAGGAGAGATGGGCGGAGGAGACACTGTGGTAGTTGCAGTGCCGGGAGTGCAACACACTGATATATCAGTTCGGCTTCTTTCGTGCTGGCTCCTACGAGCTATTATATCAGTCCTTCTACTATTGCCATCTGTAGGCTATTTATAGAAGCTGAAGTGTCCTTCAAAGCCAATAGGGGGCATAGGACTTCACTTTTGTCAGTTTAGCTTCCAACTACTCAGCCTACCTGTACGTACAGCTCGACCGTTTATCTGGATGCGTGAGCCCTTCCCTACTATCCTCTTAGAAAACCTAAGGTTGGGAAGACTGAAGGCATTGTTTGCTCTTGTCCGCCTGGCCCGGGACCCTAAATCTTTGACTGAGAATACTGATGTTTTTAAGAAAGACCCCCTCACACCCTCCCGCATTGCAACACAACCAACGGCCCGTGCGCACAGATAAACGGCTCTACTGTATACCTGCTCCCTCCCTTTTTTTACTGACTTTCTCTTTGCCTGGAATTCACCCTGCATATTTCTTCAGTGTATTTTGTGCTTTTCAAGTGAACAATTCTGTGTGAAAATATTTCTAAGAAAATTTATTCTGAACAAGAATTGTTAGAACTTTTGACAGGTGTGAGCGAAAGTGAAGTGAAATTTTCTTCGGATGATGATGAGGGTTCTGATAATGTATCCCAAAATGTTTCTGTTGGAGAAACACCTGGAACTAGTGGAATGCAAAGTACAAGGGAATTATCTTCCGACAAAACATAGTGTGACGAACGTATTCAGCACACGGGGCACTCCAGGTGCTAGGCTATCCCGCACCTCCACATTATCTAGCCCTATGAGCCTAAAGGTTAAGAAATATATATTCTTAAATTATAACATTGAGTCTACTCACTTGATAAACATGGTGCTGCTTTGGAGCGCCAGTCAAAAACACTGACGGGACCCAGAGGCTAATCAAGTGGGCACTGACATCAATCTCGGAAGGTCCTAGAGGGCCTCGGAGAGCTTCTAGTTCTAGATAAAGCCTTTTAATTGTTGTTTCTTTGGTGATATTACTTCTTTGCAGTCGATCATTAAGCTCCATTAGCTCACAATGCATTTCTGCCACCTGAGAAGAAAGACTTAGGTATTCAATTACAATGCATTAAAAAGTAAACATCTGGATTAATATACCTTTCATAAAATATTGTTTGCAATCATTGTAAATTAAATTATGATTTCTGAAAGCACCAAATATATTGCCGATACAAATGCAAAGTATAGAATGTAAAAAACACATTTTTCATTTTCAATCTGTACTGATTGCTGTTGGGCTGATGTACATTGTGGCAAACTCTCGAAAATTAAAGAAAAAAAATTATCAATTACAGAAAATTAAACTAACGAAAGTGCATTAACTATAATTAAAATATAACATAAGATAAAATTTATATGGAGTCATCTATAAGCTACCAAAACACTTTTCACATTCGATACTTTGCATTTATAGTGTGGAGAAATCAGGGAACTTTCTAGACCAAAAGTGAACAAGAGAGGACAATTGCTTGGACCCAGGATTACCATCCCTTCCTAATTCTTATTTAAGTATTTTCTGTTACCTTGGACTTATACTTGACAAACGACTAGCTTGGAAACCACGCATTACTCAGAAGAGACAAAAACTCAACCGACGGTACAGACTTTTACTACACTTACTCGACCGACGATCACACCTTACACTTAAAAACAAAAGACTCATTTACATGACAATATTCAGACCAATATGTACTTATGGCATAGAACTCTGGGGGTCCACAAAGCCCTCCAACTCCTACAAAATTAAATCATTGCAGTCTAAAATCCTCCGCAAAATAGCCGACACTCCATTTTTTGTATCCAATTTGACTCTCCATAACGACCTCCATGTTCCATTTATCCAACCTTTATCAAAAAAATTATATCAAAAATGTCATTCAAAATTACAAGGCCGTCCTAATTCTTTAATAAACTCTTTATCCTCACATCAAATCCCAAATAACCCCGTTCGCCGACTGAAGCGTAACTGGACTAGAGACCAGCTGCAGGAGTAGTTCATACAGATCGTAATCACTCTGCCTTGTGGGTACGGCAACTGTGCGGCTTCCCTCCTCACGAGCTTCAAGACATATTCACATGAATCATTTTACTAGAAATGTATTTTTACATTGTTGTAAATTCTGAATAAATAAATAAGTAAATAATAATAAAAGTATAGAAGAAGTCAGACTCACAGGAAAAGCATATTTTATCTTACAAGGGGAGTATACAGCGATGGGGTCACCGATCTTGACCATTTTTTTTTTCTGGTGATTCTTCATCGAAAAATAGTCGACACGTGTCCGAGCGTTCCGTCCAATGTGCCTTAGGAGCCGAGAAATAAAATAAAATAGGTTGAAAGTGCTTTATTTTTTATATCGAGTTTAGAAAATGATATCGACATGATTTTTTCACGTTTTACGGTATCAACAACCACAAAAACGATGTACGGAATAAAGACATAAAGACAGCTTTAACTAGACATGCCATCACAGATGGACATGACTTTGGTTTTGACCAATACTCCATCTTTCCACTGAATCCAACGAAGACAAACGCCTCCTTTCCGAATCAATTTTTATCCACCTAGAAAATAACCCAGTTAATGACAAAATTGACAAAGAAGTCATCTCCTCTACCTACTCCAACATTTTCCATTTATTAAAAACTCTATCCTAATCCCCTATACCGCCTGCAATATAGCCCTTTTATACCTGCCTCCCTTTCCATTAACACAACATTTTATGACTTTATGACACCTTACTGTACTATGCCGCTTCCGCGCTTTCTTTCATCTTCTATGTTCTCTGTCCATTGGGTGGTCCAGAACCCCCCCCCCCCCCTCACCAACTCCTTTCTTCCTATGTTTCCTTGTATTAACTGTCAGAAATGATCCCGCATTTGTGAGGAATAGTTCTCTATCTTTTCATCGGTAAGCCCATATTGTTATTTTTATATCTAATCTAATATGTAATCTGTTATTCTTATATCTGTTCTCCTAATAATCCAAACACTTCTAGAGCACATTGTTCTTCTATATATTATGTTCTAGTATTTTATGTTTTTGTCTTTTTCCATTCATGTATGTATATATATATATATATATATATATATATGTGTGTGTATTTGTGTATGTAGGCATATATATATATATATATATATATATATATATATATGTATATATTTCAGTATTACATCCGTCCTACTTGTTTTTTTACAGCCCTGATGAAGGCTTGAAGTTCAAGCCGAAACGTCGGCACAATAAAACCATTTTTATGATAAAATGTAGTTTTATTAAGTAGCAGTGACAGAACCCCGACTAGGAAAAATCATTATTTTTTGTTTTCAATGATATGCACTACATTAGAGTTTCTTGGGGTGCTGATTTTAAATCTGCTATTATTTTTTGTGTAAAAAAATGTATAATACTAGTTTACTTGAAAACGTAAGCATATTTTTGAATTTATTTGATGAAATATAAATTATTGTTTAACGATTATATTTTTCCTTTAACCTACTCTATAAAACAAATGAATTGGTGAGAAAATCATTTTGATATCATTTTCTAAACTCGATATAAAAAATAAAGCCCTTTCAACCTATTTTATTTTATTTTTCGGCTCCTAAGACGGAACGCTCGGACACGTGTCGACTATTTTTCTATGTAGAATCACCAGAAAAAAAATGGTCAAGATCGGTGACCCCATCGCTGTATACTCCCCTTGTTAGAGTATTTTCAAATTATGCTTGTATCTGGTGTGATTTGGAACAGTTAGAAAAGAAACTCTTAATACAGGGTATTCCAAAATTTGTTTTCAATTTTTTTCTTCCACTGTGGAAAGCATCAGGCGAGAGATTCACGGGAAGATGTTTAATTGTTATCTCCGTCTTAGGGGATTTAGTTGCTATGGAGCGTTTTACAGGAGCACAGCAGGTGTGTTGTGTGCACAAATTAAAAAAAAAAAAAAACAATAATTCTGCCATTACTTTGTGGCAGCAATTTTTCACTTAAATTCAATTACACTGTTAAGATTGAATTTTGTATGAGTTGGAGGGCTTTGTGGATCTACAGAGTTCTATGTCATAAGTCCATGTTGGTCTAAGTGAGTCTGTTTCTAAATTACAGAACATAAGCGAGAGACAAAGTTTTGTCTATGTCTACAATCAGTTAGTGGTTTATATTCAATGTTGTGTTTCAGTATCGACAATAAAATTATGTACTGTTTTTCTTTAAGGTTTGAGTAACATGTGATTGGCCTATGAGACGCCAAAGGACTACTTCTTGTCTTCTGTTACCTCTCTAAATATGGAGTGTTACTACTTTTTACCTGTACAAGCTTCTGTTGGTACAATTCTTCTCCTTCGAAATCATCTCCGCCTTGTTTCATCATTTGCACAGCATTAACATACTTCCGTAATTGATGTTTCAACACTTCATTCTCCCTGGAAATATAGTTATATGAAATATTATTTTATTATTATATTATAGAAACATGAATATGGCATAGAATACATTTTTTTTTTAGCTGACTATTGGTAGCTGCCATTTATTATGTTTGTCAGATTGTACACAACAACAACAAAAATTGAACCGGTAGGGTGCAAGCAAGATATTAAATAAGATTTTTAGTAAAAAAAACATGAAATGTAAAATTGCAACAAAAAAATCGAAACAATTAACTCTATCAAATTTTTAAAATGAAACAGAAAAAAAAAATGAAAATGAATAACAAGAACAAATATAAAGTCAAAAGGTGTAAAAAAACTAAAAATAATATAACTAACAATTGTTTTTCGCCATGTTCGTATGTATAAAATTTAAAAATCAAAAAATTATGCTGTGTATTTGCTTCTGTTAAATGTGTTTGTGTAAGTGTATAATGCATAGAAACGGTAGGATAGTACCTATGTGTGGACTACCATCCGTCAACAGTTCATTCATTTCATGTGGTATCTTCAAGTTTTGTCGTTTTATGCAGTCCGTTAATGTGTTTTACTGATAAAGTCGTGTTATATTTTGTTAAGCCAAAAAGCTAAACTTTTACGAAGAGAAAATGTTTTGGATTGTTCAAACGATTTGTTATATTGTCTACACAGTGGCTATATCGTCAATATGGTGGCTGGTCAGTATTGTCCCGAGATAAGTCCAAGTTCGTTATAAGAAGGCAGTCGGTTAGATAGATAGATATAATCAGGGCCCCTAGGGGGGAAAGCAGCTCGATCTCAAAGGTCTATTGTGCCCCTGACAACCTGCTGGGTCACTTATAGCAGCCCTGCGTCCCTGACAAACCCTCTGATCCTCTGAGGTGTGAGCTCAGAATCTCTTCCTGGGTCAGTTATTTTTGCAGATCCTAGGTAAATAAAGTGCCTGCATGAGAGTACCGTGCAATCACAGATTATGTGTGCGGGTGTTTCCTCCTCTATCCCACATAACATACATAGAGAGGTTGTAGCCAGGCCCATATTGTGTAGATGTTTATTCATCTTAGCATGACCTGTTTAGAGAGCCACAGTCTCCTTCATAGCTTTCCTATGTAGGGACAGAAACATCTTTGTACGTTTCCTGTCAATTTGGTTTAGGAAACGCTTTGACTGTCTTTGCGTTTGAACTCTTTGCCAGACGCCTAGATGTTGTAACCTCGCCCAGTCATCAATGATACCTTTTGCTAGGGTTAGGGATATTCCGCAAGCTGGTTCTGGGCCACAAAAGGACTCCTTGGCCCCTTGTCTTGCCAGCTTATCAGATTCATCATTCCCGAGTATATCAGAGTGCCCTGGCACCCAGTGTAACTTGACCCGGTTACTGACAGCTAAATGATCTAGCATATTCCTGCATTCATCCACAATCTTGGATTTAATGCAGGTGCTCTCGATGGCTGATATTGCTGCCTGGCTGTCAGAGTGTATGTTGACCCTTGCAAGAGAAATTCCACTTCTCAGCAGCATCTCTGCGCAGGTCCTTATGCCAATGACTTCTGCCTGGAAGACCGTAGGATATTTCCCCAACAGGATTGATATCCTCATTTCTTTTCTGCTTGACACCCATATTCCGGCTCCAACTCCTTCCGGAGTCTTGGAGCCGTCGGTGAAGCAGTGGATTTCCCCAACCGGGAGATTAGACTGCCAGGTTCGGGCAGTATTTCTGTCTGCTTTAATTACCTCGAACCTCCTGTCCAGTCTAAAGACGGGTAACATGTAGTCTGAGGGCATTTGTAGCGTACACAGTCCATCATTTTCTGCGAGGATTTGCTTAAAACCTCCACAGGGTGTCATGCTTGAAAGGTTCGGCGCTTGAAACTTATATGCAGAAATTCTGGCCAACCTCTCCACTTCTAAATGCAGAGGCCGCAGATCTAGTATTACCTCCATCGCCCTGGTGGGTGTGGTTCTCATCGCTCCAGTGACTAGTAAACAACCTAGTCTCTGTATTTTATCCAATTCTTTTTTGTGAAGTTCCACTTTACACCTATGCCACCATACCAGTGCCGCATAGGTGACTGTGGGTCTTACCACCGTGGTGTATATCCAAGGCAGTTGGTTAGTATATGTTTGACTGTTAGTTCTGTATTTTTATTGCAAATCCAACATGTTGAATTTTGTGAGTTAAAAAAAGAATGACAGAAACTAGGTAGGTCTCATGTGAAAAAAATAATTTACCTGTTTAATTCAGCAATTTTAATGTCCAATTGCTGTATTTTCTGATGAAACTGCTGTGTTGCCTGAGACAATTGAGTCTGTAGAATTGAATTAATTTCCTTGGATTTTTGTAATTCTCCAAGCAATTGTTCGTTACTATTTGGTGATGTGTCATGGATAACAGCTCCACCTAAACAATAAATGTATTACTGAATTTGCTCTCCCAACCCCCAAAAAAGGTTGGTTAGTATATCAGACTGCCACTGCAAGATACTGGCTCAAATCGAGCTTAAGATGGGTTAACTTGTTGAAAAAAATACCAGCTTTAGTGGATGTTAAGGAAAAGTGGCTTATAATTGAGTCTGTATGTAAACTAATTATAGTAAAATGTAGATAGACCATGGTGCATCTGTTTTTATTTAAAAAATCAAGTGTTTGCATTTTTTTTAAATAACTTGAAAAATGTTAATTTTTTTGTAAAAACCTCAATTGCGAAAGTGTTATACAAAAACTAACAAACTGATGAAAACAAAATATAGTGGGTTGTTTCATTATATAATGAGTATTTTTCCCCCCTAGAATATGAAGTACCTAAATGCATTTTAAGTCGCCAAAAAAAGAAAAAAAATTATATAAAAAATGTCTATTTTTTGCCCCATTTTTCATACATATTGCTATTTTGCTCAGACAACATTGAATTATAACATTTCTGAATAACATAACAACTCTTTGGACGCTTTGGGAAGGTCTTTGATATGAATACTTTCGGGCTTATGAGCGAAAGTATTTCATTTACAATTAACAAAAAAAAAACAAAAAAACCCAGCCCGAAATTTTTCCATATTATAGATTTCTCAAAAAAACTTACTGCTTTTTTGAGCCAAAACCCAACTATTCATTGATACATATAATAAAAATAATAGAAAACATTAAACGTGAATATGTAGATTGCATTTATTTATTTTAAGTTGAAAAAAAACATTTTTAAGAATGAATAAATAAAAAAAAAGATTTCAAATTTTTATCATTTCAGAATGCTAGGCGAGAAGACAAAAGGGTAGAATAAAAAGTCTTCTTTGCATGAATGATTTTGTCATTTTTCATATCATAAATTATTTCTTCTTATTTAGGACTAGATAAAATTAAAATAACTATAGTCAGTAGTTTGTGTGTGTGTGTGTTTGTGTCAGGAATAGTTTCTTTTGGCTCTTATTGCCCTCGGATGGAAGCTATCACGCCAAATGTTCCTAAGTAATAAAGTCTCACACTGAAGTTAGAAGCTTCTTCTGAATTGTTAAGATTAAATTTTAAAATCTTAGGATTTTATTTGTGAAATTATTGTAAAACATTCGTCTAAAAAAGTAAATTCATTGTGTAAAATACTCACTTATGTCAGCTAAGCAATCAGCATTTGAAGATCCTATTCCTTGGTCGATTTCCTAAACAACAATACCAAATAATTTGAATAAATATCTTTGCATAAGCAAATTTTAAAAGGCAAAATTAATATCAAATTGTCACTAATGGCTGTAGAAGTTAGTGAACGTTAAAACAAGCAAATAAAGTAAGGCTCTGAGAGGTCAGGCAAGGGAGATAGTGTTTAATGTTTATCAATATTTAGCTAAAGCTAAGACTAAAAACAATTTAAACTATAGCCTGTTTGTATAATTGGAGGGAACGGGGCCTGTATTCCCGAGAAGTAGAGGGAAGAACTCCCTTTAATAAATTTATCAGTTTTCAACCGCTAATCCAGTGGCCTCGTTTGTGGAATCGAAAACGTTATAATTTAAATTGTTATCAGCCTTAGCTTTGGCTAAGAATTTATAAACATTAAACATTATCTCCCTTGCCTGGTCTCTCGAAGCCTCTCCTGCTCCTAAACAAGACATAATCAGTTGTTATAGAGATTCACGTTAAGTGTTTGATCATTTAAGGGCTTTGCAAATGGCAAAACCGAAGGGAGAGGGCAGGGAGAAATTCCTGCTCAGACATTCGAGCATGCGCAATTAAACTCCTTGTGTTTGTCTGGACAGGTTACATGGGAAGACCCCGAAACTGACATTGTCGGAGAAATAAACTAGGGAATTTGAAATGAAAAATGAAGACCCAAGGATTAAAACACACCACGCCATTTAAGCAATACAATGCATACCATATATTTAAACTAAGTTACAATGAATATTAAGGATTATAAATAATGCTTTTATTTGAGTACATTTTTAAATTTGTCTGGAGATTGTTGATCATTAAAATTTCTAAGATGAAGACAATCAATGTAAAGTTTTCCGACAACTGTCAATGATACATGCAAAAGAAGCTCCAAACATTTCTGGCCCAGTAATATCCACAAGATGGCTGCAAATCAAATCTGGCTCGTACTTCATTTATCATTGTCATATAAACGAAGTTACCTACCTCGGAAAAACTAGGGACTGAAATAGAATCTTCAGAGGAATGTGTCTCCTCAGCAATGGCAACTGGAGTTAATTCACCAATAGAAGAATTCAAAGGCATGAGTCCAGCTCTGAAAAAAAACATGTTATCTTGTCATCTCCACATTAGATAAATAAATAAAAATAAGCCTTGATTCTTATAACAACATTTTAAATTAATTAGTGCTCTGTGGTGCTAATGACGGCAGAAGTCGATGTACCGAAGGGAGAAAAAAAAACAATTAGTGCTCTGGAAACTTTTGTAGAAACAAAAACATTGTAAAACAATATAAATATAGAAAAGAGGGGATTTAGGGCGGTGATGACCTAGCAGTTTTCTGCCCTTAAACCCCAACTCAAACCAAACCAAAAGAGGGGACAAAATCCCAAAGTATGCAGTCAAACAATGCATATTAATTACAATGGTTTGAAGCACAAATCAATATTAATTTTTAAAAAAATATTAAGTTTAACTAGAATCAATTATCCTAAAATATTTAAAAACATCACTTCCGTGTTTGTGGAAAATCAACAGCAACCGTAATGCTATATCTCATGTGTATGCCATCTTAGTAGAATTATTTAAAAAAGTTAGCCCGCAAATAATTGCAAAAATCATAAGGGTTTACTGTGTAATTCAGCTATTAAATAGGTACGAAAAAACAAATCTCCTTAGCAAACATGGTTTAGACAATTTATTTTTCACCTTCAATTTATTTTTTATTATAAAAATTAGTTATTTGTCATACTTTTCCGTTATTCAAAAAGGATGTACAGCTTGGGGGTCCAAGCCATTTTTCAAAATTTAAAATTTTTCGTGAGCCACAATCAAATACGTATTTAAAACGTAAAAAACACTTTTTTTTTAATAGAAATCATGTTTATTGAGAATATAAATAATTGTACATACAAAATATTTATATTAAATTTAAATATTAAAAATTAAATACATTTATTTTACTTCTCTTGATAATTCTTTAAAATGTGGTGAATAATTCGTGACAAGAATTCTCAGTAATTCTTTGAAATGCGAGTTAGTTAATACTGATCGGATTTCAAGAAGTTTTAATGTGGAATAAAATGATTCAAGTACGTTGTTCCGAATATTGAATTAATTCGACAAGCCATAAAGCCTTTTTTAATTCAGGATACTTCGATTCCAGTACAAATTTCTAAAATTCAGTAATCAATGTCGACTTATATTTTAATTGTAGAGCTTGATAAAAAAGTTAACCCGCTTGGTAAAAAGTTTATTATCTGCTTTCTTTTATATTTTAATTGTAGAGCTTGATTTTTTGGAATCTATTAATTTTAATTCTCCAGATGAAACTCGGGTACATTTATCGAGAGCCACAAATAATCATTCAAAGAGCCACATGTGGCTCGCGAGCCGCAGGTTGTCCCCCCTGCACTATAACTATCTATATTATTATATCTAACATTGCATTTGAATGCGTAAGCAAACACTATATTCAGAGTTTCACACTTCACAATTGTGCGAGCCAAACTGAACATGTGGCCAGTTCATTTTTACTCAGTTTATTTACACAGATCCCTTGAGTGTGTGAACCCGCCCACCTTTGTTTGCAAGAATCATTTTAATTTACTCATTTACACAGAACAAAACTGTCTTTTCTTCAAGGAATCTTGAAAAACAAAGTGACTATCTTACCTAATTTGGCTTTGATTTGTATCATCAATTTCTACTTTAGTATCGCTATCACTGTTGGAGTACTCATTGTCGCATATGATACCCGTAGCTTCTTCCGCACATTCAACGTCACCAAACGTTTCTTGATCTTCCTTAAAGCATATACAAATATTTAATATACCCAAAAGATTAGTTACGAGAGAAAAAAAAAAAAGCAATTATGATGAACAAACCGTGTGTTTATTAATTTCAGTTGATGTAGGGAAATAAGTGCTGATTAGTGACTCGTTCTTGATTGGACTTTCAATTATTTCTTCATCTCCAAAAGAAATTATCTTCAAGTTGGCTTTTCGATGCTTTTTACCATCTGCTTTCTTTTTTCCTGAAGTATTTAAATAGGAATCAATTAATATCAACAATTTAACAAAGTGATAAATAAATACATTTTTGGGGTTCGGGTTAGAGAAAAACGTCAGAAAAATCTATATTGCAGAAATTTTGGCTGCACTTTGGCAGCCTTCTTCCGCGAAAAAATAAATATTCATATTTACAAATGAGAATAATTACAACAGTAGGAAACATTGTAACATCATGACATACAACAACAATATATTAAGAGCCAATCTTTTTTAAGGTGTACATTAGTAGCCCAATAGATACCGGGGAACAATAATTTCCCCACAAAAATTTTTTTTTAATACCGTTAGGTATGATGTGAGTATGCTGAAACCAAATTTTCGACTTCGAAAGCCAGGGGGAGAACTTTTGGCAGGCAAAAAACCACAATTTTTTAGCACTTTTTTCAGTTTTTTTTCATTAATTTGTAAACCATAAACTTCAAATAGGGAGTAAAGAACATTAAATTGTGCGTCAAATGAACTGGCCGAAGTCCAAATTCCGCGAGATACAATTGCCACAATCACTAGTCAAAAAAAGAACATTTGTTTCTAATTTTGCAAACAACTGTGGTGAGCCCACTTTTAACGAGTAACAGCTTGGACTCATCAATTCTTTTGATACCCCCCTCCCCATAAAAGTTGAAGAGCATCAATAACTGAGTCCAAAAAGCAAAAAAAACTTTTAAATTTGACCAATTTTAACATTTTTAAGTCACTATTGAGCAAATATGAGAAAAAGTGAAATTTTCAATCTGATCACATTTTGGATAATTTTGGTTCCTATTAGCCACAATTAACTTCTTATTCCGTTCTAAATGTACCAATTAACAGTGTATGGAGTATTTTGAGGGGAAAGAGTGGGTGGGGGGAAAACGTAAAAATTGTCTGATATCTGTGTCCATAAATATTTAACATTGTACTTCTATATCCCCTCAGGGAAGCAACAAAATTTGGAGCATGTTGTATTGAAAAATACTCTATTTGAAGTAAATAGTAAATTGAAAAGATGAAAATTCATTTATTCACTGACTGAGATTGATATTTATTTTTCTAATGTCATAATCAGAGCTAGAGTTATCATTTTAAATTTAGTAGTCAAGACAATAAAGTACAATGAATTTTTAAAAAATTGATGTTTGGTGTTTTGTTATTTTGATAGGCTGTCATCGTTCACAACGCTCTATTCCTCCTTCAGACACAGAGACACAGACCACATCCCATATACTTACAATAAGTTAGTTATTTATTATTTGACTACCTAAATATTCGCTAGAAATAATTTATAAGGCAAAATAATGTTTGCCAGGTCAGCTAGTTTATATATATATATATATATATATATATATATATATATATATATATATATATATATATATACATGTATGTATATATACATACATGTATATATATATATATATATATATATATATATATATATATATATATATACATGTATGTATATATACATACATACATACACACACACACACACACTTGATTTTGAACCACTGTTATTTTTGGGTTCTAAGGGTTCTGAAACGTGAAATTTTCCTGTTTGCACTTCCAGATTGTGTCATAAGCAGGATTCCTCCCTATCGCAAGAGGTAGGAAAAGTGAAAAAAAAAAAATCCACAAAAATTGTTCCAAGTAGAGTTACTCTGCCTAGGTTTCAAAGGCAGGGAAAATTGGAAACAAAAAAATGAGCATCATTAGGCATGCCAATGATCAATATAAATACAGACTTGTAAACAATAAATAATTCATATGATGTTCTAATTGCATTATCATTCTGCGATAATATCTTTCAAGAGGATAATGTAATTATAAATTATGACTGAAATTTAATAGATGTAATTACCTGACTCTGGCTGAACTTCTTGAATTATTGGTTCCTCGCGTGGAGAAAGACTAGATTGAAGTGATTCATTGGGAGCTTGGTTCAATTCCGGCCGGTCAATACTAAGCGCAAACAATATTGAGCTCAAGCCTTTAAAGAAAAATGTAGCTTTAATGTTAAGAAAAACAATTATACAATTCTATTTGAGATTGTACGAGCTGGATGGTGAGAGTTCACCATCTTTCACATGAAAAATATTATGTTAAGGCATACATGAGGGAATGCCTCATCCTTAGTGCTCTGTGCCGACCATAAGCAGAAAGATTTCATGAAGGATCTCTATCTAAATTTGTAATCTGTATATCGTACTAGTATTTCTAAAGTGACACAACTCAAAATAAAACTCAACTTAAAATGTGTCACTCTTACCTGTGTTGGGGTCTTAGGATTAGGCCTGCCCTCTGGTGTACAAGCTCTGAAGCTAGGTACATAAAGTTTTGATGATTGATAAAGATAAATTTACCATATCTTTCATAGTCATAACTATGACGGTGTGAATAAAACCGATTTTTGAGTCGTGTCACTTTAGAAATATTAGTGGGATATATAAAAATCAGCTTTTTGTCTGTCTGTTTGTTCCTTAAACAAGTCCACACCGTTTGACCGATTTTTACCAAACTTGGCACACAAGTAGGTCTTGATACGGGTAATGTCAAAGGATAGGTAAAAAACGTCTACTAGCTGTCTGTCTATGTGTTTGTTCCTTATACAAATCCACACCGTTTGACGTATTTTGACCAAACTTGTCACACAGGTAGGTCTTGATCCAGGGAGTCTTGTAGGTAGGCTAGGTCAAAATTGTCTATCAGCTGTCTGTCTGCATGTTTGTTCCTTATAAAAATCCACACCATTTGCCCGATTTTAACCAAACTTGCCACACAGGTAGGTCATGATACGGGAAGTGCCATAGGCTAGGTCAAACTGGTCTATCAGCTGTTTGTCTGTATGTTTGTTCCTCATACAAATCCATACTGTTTGACCGATTTTGACCAACTTGGCAGACATGTAGGTCTTGACCCGAAGAGTGTCATAGGCTAGGTCAAAATAGTCTCGGTTTGGATGTCACGGGTTTGAAACTGTGGGCCTGAACAGTTACAGATTTGCGTTATTCGATTTCAATATTACTTATTTCATTTCTAATTTACTTTTGCTTTTCTAGATACAGAAAGTAAGGGTAGCATGGCACACCGGGTAACAGCTAGTAACATATAAAAATGCACAAGTTACATGTATAAAAAAGTCCAACTTGCAGGAACCGCCTTAGCTAATATCGTTTTTAGTGTTATTTGGAAAACTTGAAATAGAAAATATTGGAAACAGTCCATATTTGATTTGATATTTTGTTAAGACAGTAGCAGAAACTACTAACTCAGCATGTTCGACAATCGTCCGGAAAGCTTAATTTCACTCAACAAAAAATTGTTTCTGTTTTACTGATAAATTCATTTTACTTCCATAAGCAATTTCATTAATAAACAACAATAAAAAACTGAAGAAACAAACAAAAATACCGTTCAAAACAACTTTTCATTTCATTGTGAAATTCACTGCCTCTAGGAATAAATTTAAATACATTCTTCAAGCAAATTGAATTTTTATAATACAATTATAACAATACTGTAACAAATAGTTCAATATATTTTGTAAATCTGAAATGATATATTGTACTAAATGAAAAATCAGATCATAAAAACAGGACAAAATCAGTCTACTTTAGAACTTGCAATCTAGTTTTCTGCTACTTAGAAAACTCACATCTGCCCAGTATCCTGTCTTATCAGCTTCCTTCTGCTATCTCTAGCAAAGGAGATAGTAAAAAGCGTCTCTTGGGTCAATATTAAACATGGGCTTATATAAGGAGGGGTGGCTGAGGAGGCTGCACCCCCCCCCCCCCCCAGAAATTTTGATTTCATCGGTAAAAATGTGTCATAAAAACCTTAAAAATAAATAAAATAAGATCTCTTAGTTCAGAAAAAATAATTATTTTTTGGGGGGGAGGGAAGGGGTAATAGCATTTTAATTGGCTAACTATTCCACGTTCTAGATTGGTAGTATTCCATACCCCTCAAATGCTCAAATATTTGTAAGCATTCGCATGCCCGGGTATGTAAAAATCTTTTATAAAGAAGTCTAATTTAAATTACAAATTGTAATTTACAATCAATTATTTAAATTAACCATCAGTTATTTATTCAGAAACATTTTCATGACTGATTCAAAGCTTATTCAATTTTCCATACACATATACACATACAACCCTAGTAACTACATTTTAATAGGATTTATTTATTAAATTTTAACGTCCATTTATTATTAACTACGAATTTTAGGACGGGTTATCTATAGGTTAGGGGACGAGGTTAGCTCAGTGGTAGAGCACTCGACTAATGAACTGGAGGACCAGGTTCAAAACCCGAGCAAGCACTAAAGATTTTTTCTTCTAGTGCTGCCGTTCGAGGGTTGGATTTGGGATCCCAGATCGTCCCTAGGCTCACCCAGCCTTTAATTAATTTAATTAATAATGGGTACCTTGGGTGCTAATGACTCTAGCAGTCGAAGCAGCCAAGGGGAAAATCAGGCGGCAGGAGCATAGTGTTGACCACACTATCTCCCTAGTGTGCCGTATGGTCAAGAATCAGATACCTCTACAGTATCTGCCCCTCTGGGCCCTTGTGGCCTGTTACGGGACTGATTTTTTTTATCTATAGGTTACCACCCTTTTCTAGCCAGGATAGGGCTGATGCTTTTTTTTTTTTTTTTAAAGAAAAGCCACCACCCCTAGTGGGAATCGAACCTTGACCCTTCGGCACTGAGTAAGTGCTCATGCCTTAACGCTCAGAGCCACCAGGCCTCCTTTAATAGGATTATCTTAGCCATAAAGAACTGTATATAATGTTTTGACAGTATTGTATCTATTCCGTTGAGCATGTTTGCTTTCTGGTTCCGAGATGGAAGCACCTAAAGATATCAACATCATGGAATAGGCTAGGGGACCAAATGTATATATATAATGTTTTGAAGTAACACCAAGGATCAGGGATGTTACGGGAAAACACTATGATGATGCAGTTACCATGAGGGGGGCGGGGATTTTTATTAAATTTCCAAGAAAAGATTCTTTCAGTAAAAGTTTTAAAATAACGTTTTCAAAATGAATTAGTTCAAGCAAAAACTATAGTTAAACTTAACTTTTATAGAATAAAATGTTAGTTAATTTTTGCCGACTCATAAAAATCAGATACTGATAACAAATATTTTCTTTACTGACTCATCAGGTTTATTAGATTGAATAGTCTGGTTTCTCACACATTTTGTATTTGTGAATTTATTCTGATTTGTCATTTATTTTGCACACATATTATTATTTAAATTTTAACGTCCATTATTGTTAACTAAGAATTGTAGGAAGGGTTATCTATAGGTTACCACCCTTTTCTAGCGAGGCTAGGGCAGATGCCTTTTCTTTTTTCTAAAGAAAAGCCACCATCTTATAGTGGGAATCAAACCCACGACCCTTCCATGGAGTGTTGAGTGCTCACGCCTTAACAATCACGGCAACCGAGGCCTCCCTCATATTATTAATCATTAGTCTTAATCAAATTGTTGATTACAATTGACCCAACTGCTATTAGACTAATAGAGATTGATAGATATACGATTCAAAATAACAAATTGTTGTAGAGTTGGTCTGTTATTGTAAGAGATAAATAAAAACTAGAATTTTTAAAATAATAAAACTAATGTACCTGCTGCCATATTTGGTAATATATTACTCGTTTCTTGGTTTCTAACAAATGCCCATTCCTCATAATACAAGCTAAGGCTATTACTACTCAACAATGATATCACGTATCTCTCTAGAGAGCGCTCATTAATAGCAGATCGAAGCCAAGCACGAGCTCTACCACGATCAGTCCAAATCTGCCTCAAAAGCTCATATCTTTCGCGCTCATGATGTGTTAGCAAGGCTTGAATACAATCCCACAGTGTGTACTGTTCCCCGTTTCCCAAGACCAAATCAGTCACTTGCCTAAAAATAAAATAAAAGTTAGTAAATAAACAATAAGATAGTCAAAAACTCACATTCCAGTCTGACTTGCCTTATTGCAGAATTCTTTTTCTCCTGAGTTTTATGTTTGAGGCCATGATTTAAGACCTGCTCGATAATCGAACACAAACTTTTAACATGAACATCTAATTCAGTAGCTAATTCACTTCTTCCACCAAATCGAGTTTGACAACACTTCACAGCAACTAACAATTGACTTTGTAGATTTTGTCTTTCTTCATGCTTAATATCTGATTTGTTTGCCTCAGATTCCATTTGAAAATAAAATAACTAGTTATCTTAATGTGGTGAAATATTCATATCGACTGACACCAAAAAAAAAATATAATTAAAAAATTGACTCAAATAATTTTTATGTTAAGGACATGGCTATATGCTCTGGAATATTTCCTTCTTAACATTTTCCTAGACAAAACTACTTTAAAAACATGGTTATGATTATAATGAATCTCAAAAGGGAACAATATTACACGGGATATTCCACTGGGATTTTCTATCTTTGTTTCGAAACCTCCTTTTGTCACTGAGTGATAACAGAAAGCAGGTCTTGTTAAATAGAGCAGATCTCAGGAGAAGAGATAGAGACCAGCAGCGCTTTCACCTAGAACTTGGGGTGTTCTTTATGACATCATAGATATTCCCTTTGTTTGGAATCATTGATAGGCAACGTCCTGCACTCATGTGCTTAGATGACTCAGAAGTGACAGCTCTGGTAGATTTCATCACTGAATAGACCTAACCTCAGAAAATAGGTCATCTTGGCCTCTGTATCTGTCAAGGTGGTCCACATGCAATCACTCAGGATTAAAGAATTTAAGAGAAATAAACTAACAATAACCATAAAATCTGGGTTTTTGAATAACATTGTTTTCGTGTTAATAAATAATTGAAAGAAGAGTAAAAATACAATTTATTACTCAAAAAAAGTATTTTGAAATATTCAAGTTTCTAAGATTCGTTGGAAGGTGGGGTTTAAAAGACTAAAAGGAAACAGGGGGGCTTTTGATTGGGCGGGTTGATTTATATTAATACTAGCTGAATGCCCGTGCTTCGTCACCGCAGATAAGTAGTTTTTTTTATTGCGTTAAATAACGTTTCAACAAAATTAACGCTACTATATAATTGTTGGCAGTTTATTTTAGCATGGTTCCCGTCATACTATATGTTATTCATCAATTGATAAGTAATCAAAGTATAATGTTTCTTGTCACTGGGGTGCTCCGGACCAGTGTCAACAATACAGGTATCCTAGAGATAACCCTTATTTAGAGACAGTTTATTTCTAGTAATTCAAGGACTGCCATCATGGTTGAAATTAACCGCAATTAAAAATAATATAGAAATAGACACAGTACGGTAACAGCTGTTCTGTTATCGTCCTAGCAACGCATGTTGCCTAGGCGAGCATGTTCTCTTTAAAACTAAAAATTCAAACCCCTCTTTTTTTTTTTTTTTTTTTTTTTTTCTAGTTTTAAATTCAAACTAAAAATTCAAACCCCTCTAAAAAATACGGTAAAAATGCAGTTTCCGGCCCTCCAAACCGATTTCTTTCAAATTTTGCACAATAACGTATTTTGATGCACTAAACACGAATACGATAAAAAAAAACGTCGGATTTAACTAGGAAAGAAGTTCTTAAGCACTTAAGTTCACTGTTGTGCAGGTTATGAGAGCTATTAATTATAGCGAGTTGGATTGACTGGGGTTTTGTTATCTTCTTGAGCGAGCGTAGCGACAGGTGACGATGTCCATAAAATTGACAATATTTTCGAATAAATGGTTTCTGAACATTTCAAATGAGAGTTCTCTGTTTCCCAATGTTACATATCTGCGCATGCGCGTGTTTACAAATACGCTGATGACGCCTAGTTTTATAACCTTCTTAACTTTAGTGCTTAATATTATATTCTATAAATTTTAGCGAGTTGGATTGACTGGGGTTTTGTTATCTTCTTGAGCGAGCGGAAACGCATAGCATGTATGCCTTAAAGTCGTCATTTATGCCTTAAAGTCGTCATTTATGCCTTAAAGTCGTCATTTATGCCTTAAAGTCGTCACAAATTTAGTTGTTTACATTAGCTCTCATAACCTGCATAACAATGAACTTAAGTGCTTTATAACTTCTTTCCTAGTTAAATCCGACGTTTTTTTTTATCGTATTCGTGTTTCGTGCATCAAAATACGTTATTGTGCAAAATTTGAAAGAAATTTGTTTGGAGGGCTGGAAACTGCATTTTTACCAAAAATACTCCTCCGTGCCAAAGGTCGTGGGTTCGATTCCCACTAGGGGTGGTGGCTTTTCTTTAGAAAAAAGAAAAGGCATTACCCCTATCCTGGCTAGAAACGGGTGGTAACCTATAGATAACCCGTCCTAAAATTCGTAGTTAATAATAAATGGACGTTAAAATTTAAAAAAAAAAAGAAGAAAAATACTCTAATTTGAATATCAAAAAATCCTTTCTTAGCGAGAGCTTAAATGCTAAGGGGAGTGTCCATGGAAAATTTTAAATTTTTCTGTTAAGTGGTTTGGGCTGGGTGATGATAGGTCAGTGAGCCAGTGAGTGAGTGGTATTTGACAAATATACAGTAGATTTGAGGGTTTTGCAACTGCTCATAAGTCAATAATGTAGATCCAAATGGATCGTAAATATAGCCTAGTAGATAGTTTGTTGACCTAGAGTTTACTTTACAAACTACTGTGCTAAAGGCGTGAGGATATTGTTGGACCTTTACCGCCGTCAAGTGGTAAGGGATATCAGGTTACAATGATTTAGGTGCTCAATGATTTAGGGTGGAAACTGTGCCAACTGAGGACATAACAGCTGATATCATTGCTGAAGTCTTGTATCAACGATGGGTGTCAAGATATGAAGTTCTATCTAAGTTGACTACAGACCAAGGGCGGTAATTCGAAAGCATTCTGTTTTGTAGTCTGACTCGGTTCCTTGGTTCCAACAAGATCAGAGCATCCCTAGACCATATAACGGGTGTATAGAAAGATGGCATTGGTCTTTGAAAGCAGCTTTGATCGCCCACATGGGTGTCTAAAACAAGGCTAACCTTTTTCGAATAATTTTTCCATGACCGTAATAAGAAGTCATGGTTTTGGTGTTGCGGAATCTGCGTTTACCTGGTAAGTTCTTCGCTCCAATTTCCGGACGTTATACCGAATCAGATTTGGTTTGCAGGTTAAGGGAGGCCATTTGCTCCATTTCGAAGCAGTAAGAATATGTTTGTACATCACTATCTAACCTGCAAATTTGCATTTTTGAGGGATGGCACGTTCAAGAAGAGTCTCACATCACCGCACTCTGGACCATACCTTGTGTCCATAGAGAACTGAAAAGCTAAGCACTCTTCAGTTGCCAAAGAGAGCTCACACCAGATGGAGTGAAATCGGCTTCCTGCTTGCATCGGATGATGGTGCGTCGGAGTGAACCCAACAGCTGATAACCCCGAAATCTCGTTCGACCCAACTGCAGCCCCTGAAAAATAGTACCAGGAAAAAGGACAACCAATACCCCGGGAATAAAGCTTGTATGTAGTAGTTACTGAATTAGACAATATTTAAGGTTATATTAGATGATTATTATTTATTTGCAGCATGCCAAATTGTATATACTATAAGTATGTAAGAGTTTTACTATTGATCTAAGTAAATAGTATTATTGAGATGAGATTAATATCAATTTAATTAAACGCTCGTCAATCACAAATACTTGGACTGCATAACTCAAATCAGATCAAAATGTTACCTTTGAAAGTGCTCAAGCTAACCAGTCACCAGTAAATTCAGTTTCAACCAAAAGTGATACAAAGAATATTTATATAATGCACCACGGAGAGCGAATCGATTTTACTTCGATAAGAAAGAACTAGGAAGTCACGATGTGAGTAACAACAATTCAATACCTTTGAAGGCTGGAGAGGTTGAAAAAGTGGCTAAGAAGAAGATAGCTGAATCAAAAGATGGGAGAAGAATGAAACCGTCATATAAAACTGGTTGCAAATTAAGTGTTTCAAAAGTTCATCAAGCTGGTACAAAATCAAAACATTCAAATCATAGTTCTTCATTGAAAAAGCGAAATATTGGGTCCGTAGAACAAGATTCAGGCCAAAAGAGAGCACCCAATAACTCAAAATATGGTCCGCCAGTTAAAAAAACAATGTATAGCTAAAAAAACCTAAGAAGAGTGAAGAATTTAAGAAAATATATAATAATGCATAATATTTTAAGACAAGAATTCAGAGAAAGCCAATGACTGGAAGTGAAATCGAAGCCATCTTACTTCAACCAGATTCTCAAAATGATAATGGTTTGTTATCTCGTATAATGCCGGTTGCAAAGTAATTGTTTCAAAAGTTCATCTGGCTCCTACAAAAACAAAACATTCAAATCATAGTTCTTCATTGAAGAGCCGAAACATTGGCTCTCTGGCCAATAAAGCAGATTCAGGCCAAAATAAAGCATCTAATAAAAAAGAATATGGTCCATTAACACAGCCTATGGGAGTCGCGTTGCGAAGACCACAGCCGGTCCCAAGCCCGGATAAAGAGGAGGGTTGGCTGAAGTTTAGTAATAAACGCAATTAAAGAAAAAATACAAAATCAACCAATTAAAAAGAGGTAAATAGAAGAGCGATAGGAGTACAGTTGTAGAAAATACTCACACAGCATCTACGAATTCCGCTCGGAAAGTTTTATTTCAAACAACAGAAAATTGGTTCTCATTTTACGTATACAGTTATACGGAAAAATACATTTTTTGTAATAAAAGCAATTGCCAAAATAACAAGCAATAAAAAACTAAGGGAAAAAGACGAAAGTTCAACTCGTAGGAACTGTGTCATCTTAGCGCCATTCCTTTGTTATCGCTAGTGACATTTCTAAAGGAATAGTAACAGTTATTGGTCGTTTTGATATTTCGTGAAAAGCGTATCTTGAATAAAAGCAATATTTTAGGTGTCAACCTTCAACTAACGGGTGGAAGGGCCATGTCCAAGCAACACAATAACAGGGCAGAAAATAGAGTAAGGTTGATTGACCCCTACTGTATGGTTAGAAAACTCATTTAACTGTTCAATGCAATTCAAACAACCAAGGTAATACTGAAGGAGAGTGTCCTCAGCACCGATTTTCTTCAAAGTTTGCACTATAAAGTATTTTGATGCACTAAACACGAATCCGTTGAAAAAAAAAAAGTTGCTCTCAACTAGGAAAGAAGTTTTTAAGCACTAAAGTTCACTGTTATGGAGGTTATAAAAGACGGGGTAAACAGCTTATATGTAAACACGCGCATGCGCAATAGTCCTTAATGACGAAGTGTAATTGAAATTTAGACTCACCTGTGGTAGCTGACTTGGTCGTAAACTGTCGCTTTTGGGTATACGTGCTATGCGTTTCCGCTCGCTCAAGAAGATATCAAAACCCCTAGTCAATCCAACTCTCAGAAATTAAAAGAATTCTATGCCCAAAAGTCGTCCCAGGCATTCTTCTAATCCTCCTAGACATCATCAGACGCGATGTTCAGTGGATAAAAGTCCGCAATCGCACCAAAAAAAAAAGCATTTATGCGCTCTTCATATTTATAGGCACGTTTAAAAAGAAATTCGGATAAATACCCATCTAAATGGTCGTCTCGTCTCCCATATCGCGGGATATTATCTCGAACCTCTCTCCAAACGCGCTCTAAACAGCTTATATGTAAACACATTTTGCGCAATCGAGAGAATTACTCAAAACTTTGTTTTGTATTAAAAATTTGAGTAATTCTTCTCGATTGTGGATAAGAATTATGAAGTAGTATAACTTTATTTTTTTTTCAACACTTTCTACAAAAAACTGTAATAACTATAACAATAACAAGCTAATTACAGCTTAGAGGGAATTAGAGAAGCTTAGAAGGAACAAATCATAAAGGCATTAGCTAATTATTAAGGGATTTCTGTTAATTAATATTCAAACAAGAAATTTGAAGAATGTTTCATTATTTATAAAAATGTTTCTGAATAAATAAGTGTTGGTAAATTTTAATAATTGATAGTTAGTTTCAATTACACTTCTTCATTAAGGACTATTGCGCATGAGCGAGTTTACAAGTACGTTGCTTATGCGATCGTTTGTAACCTTCATGACAGTGAACTTTTTTTTTTAAATAACTTCTTTCCTAGTTGAGAGCAACTTTTTTTTCCAACGGATTCGTGTTTAGTGCATCAAAATACGTTATAGTGCAAACTTTGAAGAAAATCGGAGCTGAGGACACTCTCCTTCAGTTTTACCTATTTCTCCAAATGTAACCGTCCCATCGAAAATTACTTCAGAACCTAGGAAACCACTATTGCCAATACGTTTGTCATTTTCTTGCCTTCTTTTACTAAAATACTAATTTTACTAATAAATGCAATTTAAAACAACCAATTAAAAAGTGACTTAAATAAACACAAAACCCCGTTAAAAATAACAAAACAAACATATTTAAAGTTTTATGCACTAATTTCTCCGATTGTCATTGCCCCATCGAAAATTCCTGGGGACCATTTTTATAGAGAATTTAGTTAGCTTTCGAATGGCTACCTTCTACATACCACGATTTCCTAACCGTTTTCAAGATATTAAGGAAAATATACGAAGTTCCCAATACTTTTTATGTCTATTAATCAAATATTATGAATTTCAAACATGCAAAAAATATTTAACTTAATCCCATGATTTTAAGTACCCAAACCAAAAACTTGATTCAACAGCTATTTTTTCATTTTTCTCAAAAACGGTTAAAACTATCAGACAGACTAAAAACCCAGTAAGAAAACGGATCAACAAACACAAAAACGATGTACGGAATAAAGACATAAAGACAGCTTTAACTAGACATGCCATCACAGACGGACATGACTTTGGTTTTGACCAATACTCCATCCTTTCCACTGAATCCAACGAAGTCAAACGCCTCCTTTCCGAATCAATTTTTATCCACCCAGAAAATAACCCAGTTAATGACAAAATTGACAAAGAAGTCATCTCCTCTACCTACTCCAACAACTTCCATTTATTAAAAACTCCATCCTAATCCCCTATACCGCCTGCAATATAGCCCTTTATTTGCCTCCCTTTCCATTAACACAACATTTTATGACTTTATGACCCCTTACTGTACTTCGTCGCTTTCGCCGCTCTTTCTTTTATCTTCTATGTTCTCTGTCCATTGGGTGGTCCAGAACCCCCCCCCCCCCCCTCACCAACTCCTTTCTTCCTATTTTTCCCTGTATTAGCTGTCAGAAATGATCCCGCATTTGTGAGGAATAGTTCTCTATCTTCCCATCGGTAAGCCCATATTGTTATTCTTATATCTAATCTAATATGTAATCTGTTATTCTTATATCTGTTTTCCTAATAATCCAAACACTTCTAGAGCACATTGTTCTTCTATATATTATGTTCTAGTATTTTATGTTTTTGTCTTTTTCCATATATGTATATATATATATATATATATATATATATATATATATGTGTGTATTTGTGTATGTAGGCATATATAATACTGAAATATACAATTTCAGTATTACATCCGTCCTACTTGTTTTTTACAGCCCTGATGAAGACTTGAAGTTCAAGCCGAAACGTCGGCACAATAAAACCATTTTTATGATAAAATGTAGTTTTATTAAGTAGCAGTGACCGAACCCCGACAATCCCTACCTTGCATCATCTACGGCCAACGATCTCCTCTCAATTGTATTTTTAAATTAATCGGTAATCGATACCTTCATTTTATTATGCTGTGCACACAAACGGCCGAGTACGGCGATGAAATTTATAGCACAGCAACTTCAAAACATGTACTTTTAGCAGGGCCGCCACAAGGGGGACTGTTATGTTGTTGCGTACTGTTGTCCCGGGCCCGGACGCCGCAGGGGCCCGGGTCGGGCCTCGCTATTTGGAAAAAAAAATGATAGGTTATGAAAACAAAGCGAAGTTTAGAAATTTAGGCCAGCATAGCCTATATTTGATGGAATGGGATCTATATTTTCTTAATGTACAATTTTAACAATGTCCAAAGTCCAATGTCCAATGACAATGTAGTAGAAATTTTAGTTTTGTGGATTGAAATCCCAAAATGTACACGCAACCTGTAGTTCATTTTGAGAACAGATTACCTTTTTGTAAAACAATATTGCAGATTAGTACAAATTCATGACATTTCAACCATTAAGAGTTACTATGAGGGAATCACGATATCTCTGTGGGAAGGGGAGAGGGTTTTGTACAATATTGGGAGGGGGGGGGGGACCAAAATCTAGCCCCGGGCTCTGAGATATGGCGGCCCTGACTTTTAGGTAAATCCATGTGGAGAGGATTGCTAAGTAGCTTTTTTTTTTTTTTTTTTTTTTTTTTTTTTTTTTTTTTTTTTTTTCTTTTTTTTTTACACCAAATAAACTAAGTTTCATTACAGACATCTTCAGACATGGTTATTAGTGTTCCATACCCCCCAAATCTATTTTTTTATTTAAAGCACTATAAATAACTTGAATTTTACTTGAGTTACACCTGCGAGCAATAATACATTCTTTAAGTTTATGTCGTTACATAAACGCCCCTTCTGTAAGGATAACCGAAGTTATATGAGGGATGAATTTATTTTTCTCGCCCCCTCCCTTTACAATTCACATTTCTCAACACTGGGGTTTCTTTTAATTTTATAAATGTATAAATTGTAATGTAATTTTGTTCAGAGCTACTATGCTTTTATTTTATTACAAGGAGACATAATTATGGATGTTCTTTTTTATTTTGTGGTAATCAACCAACGATATATAAACGGGCTACACTGTAGAAACAATGTGAATTAGTAAATCTACAAGTGGGTTAGGAATGTCCTAGTAAACTTGTTGACATATTTTTAGGGTGCGTCCAGTAGTTATAGAATGGTGAGTTTTCTGTTTTTGGAATTGAGAAGCTCAAAATAGATTGTATATTTAGATACTTGTTTTTTTATAACGGAAGTGTTGAAAGTTATGAAAATGTCAAACTTTTGACAAATGACTTTCCTTTTCTCTTTAACTTTGTTTTAAAGAGTGTTCTCGTTTTTCTACATCTACTTCAAGCCTAGAATCAAGTCTTTGAATGCTGAAAGGATACAAAATGTGAAGACCCAATGCAATCTCGGTTTTGGGAGCTTGATAATTAATGGCTGGTAACATGTCCAACATTGTAAACAAAGCTCCAATTGTTGTGAAGAAGGTAGAGAGTGGTATAGCACCAGCAAGATACCAGCCTCCTCCGCAGCCTATCAGGCAACATCATGTTCCTGGTGTAGCTGATGCAGGTCCAATTTTCAAGAATCCAATTCCGATTATTGAAAGGTGAGTATTGTTATAACTTTATAATTATTTTAATATAGTTTTACGTGTCTCTGTTGTCTTATGCAACTAAATATCGTGAATCGGTTTGAAACAGAACGCTAGATCTTTATTAGACATTGATATATTTTAATCCAATTAAGTTCACTGTGAGCAATAATAAGGTTTTGCATATTATTTTATAGTTGTCTTGAAGCAAAAAAAGAACCAATTTTGAACTTGATCTTCCTAAATTATATTCATATTCTCAGAATATATGGCGAACTTACAGGATTCAGTATATTGTACATGGCAATTGTGAAGAATGAATAATAGCATGTATGTAATAGTTATTACGGCAATAAGACAACCAGTTATAATTTGTCTACATAAATAGGTGACACTTTATGTGCCATGGATTATTATTATTATTAAAACCGTTGCCTGTATAAACATATATTTTAAGCTACATGACATTACTGCCAGGTTTTAGGCCGATAACCAGAAAATATTTATTGCAAATTTACGTAATTATTAATCTTTAGAAGCTAACTGAACTTGTTTACCATAACTTTAGTAGTTTTAGTTACTATAATTCTACTTTGGGCCTAAATAAGTATGCATTTGATTAAATTGTAACTTTCATTTTAAACTTAAATTTTTTAATGTGATCATGTAGTAATTTTTATTTAACAGTAGTTTCTTGTGATATTAATAGTTTTATCACTGAAGTTAATATATTTGTTGATTCCCTTTATGATGGGTGATGGTTTTAATTTCACCATTCAAGGTAATTCTGAAATAATTACTTGCAGAGTACGAATTGCGACTGTAGTATTCAAGCTCAAATTTTATTGAGGATGAAAAAGGAAAGCAATAGTCTTCTTCTAAATTGAATTTATTCAGATCCGATTATTCAAAGCAGCATCAACATCAGTGTCCTGAATAACTAATGTAATGAACTTTACTTATACAACGAAGTAAAAATATGAATAAATTTTATATATAGGAAATGGTTTGAGTCTGTTTGACCTATGGTTTTCATTCTGACTTTTCCTTTCTGACCACCAGCTAGTTCAAAACCGAACAATTTTATTTATTTATCATGTTAATTTTGACGACACAATATAAGAGGCAATGAATTTTAAAATGGGACAAGTCCATTTTATCATAAAATTAAAACGTTTTTCCCCTTACAGCAAAAACTTTTTTTTTTTTTGTTAAAAATTCATTAAATATCAAAAATGAGGAAATGAATGTTAGTAAATATTAATTTCTTAAAGGAATTATACTAGCTTAGATGTTTTTTGTGTCCCCTGAATAGAGTTACAATTTGGACACATCCTTTTTTGAAAGTCAACGCCTTATATTAGCTTTGACATTTTTATTGTAATACTTTGTTATATTTGTTTTGTTAATTTTATTTTTGCATAAATCTAGAAGGGAAGGTGAAAATCCTCCAAGGGCTCTTCAACCACAGTATTGCGTGTCTCCGCCAACTGTTCAGGCCCACCCAGATATGCTGAAATTTGTTCGGAAGCCTGATGCCGAGGCAGCAAGAATAGCGGCTGAACAGGTATTTTTCTTTAGAACGAATTATTCAAAACATTCTAAAGTGTGTTCTAATCTTTATCTTACATAATGTTTGGTTATGTTCTGGCAGGGGAGCAAAAAATGGATCTTCAGAATAGTAAGCTCAAATCTTAAATTCACTTTTATTATCTTATATTTTACTTACGGGTATAACCATTTAAAAGTCCGTCTCGCAGGACTGCATCATCTTAGCACGGTTCCGTTCATATCCCTAGTCTAATTTGGAAAGATTAAAATAGAAGCAGTTATTATTTTGGTTCCACCAGTCTTTTTTTTTAAATTAATTATTATAATGGCGTGTCAACCCTTAAGGTCACTAACGCCATTCCTGTGAGTACTAAAGTCTTGAAAGGTCATGATTTACAATCTTACCTGTAAGGGTCGGCTACACTAGAAACCTACCCGCTAGTGACAAGGTCTTGTAATCTTGGAAATCTATATTTCTAACAATAAATTGTTTTTGTTATTTTACTTAACCAGTTTTATTGTCAAATACATTATCCAACTATAAGCAATTAAAAAATAACAAGAAATAAAACAGACAAAAAGAACCATTGGAATAAACGAAATCAATTAATTTAAAGCTTTAAGCACTTTTTTCTCAGATTGACATCGCCTAATTAAAACTTTCTTCAGAACCTTTTTTGTAGAGCATTTAGTAAGCCTCCGAATGGTAATCTTCCGCTTCACAAGATTGTCAACGGTTTTCGAGATACTAACGAAATTATACAAAGTTACCAAAACTTTTTTTGTCTGTTAATAAAATATTTTATTCTAACCCTTCCTTTACTCTAAACGTAACAAAAATTTCAACATGTTAGTGTTGATGAAACTCGAACATGCAGAAAATGTTTCAACTGTATCCCATAATTCTAAGTACCAATATCAAAGACAAAGAACCCTCCCTAGGAAGGACGCTAGGCAGTTGAAAAGCTATATATCATGGAAATCCATATCTCTAACATTAAATTGTTTTTCTTATTTTTCTTAACCTGTTTTATTTTCAAATACATTATCCAACAATAAGCAATTAAAAAAATAACAAGGAATAAAAAACAGACAAAAAGAACAGGTCGAATAAGCGAAATCAATTACTTTAAAAGTTTTAAGCTCTTATTTCTCCGATTGACATCGCCTAATCAAAACTTTCATTAGAACCTTTTTTTTAGAGCATTTAATAAGCTTTCTAATGGTATTCTTCCGTTTACCAAGATTCTTAACCTTTTTCGAGATATTAAGGAAAGTAAACAAAGTTACTAAAACTTTTTATGTCTGTTAATAAAATATTTTATTCTAACCCTTCCTTAACTCCAAAAGTAACCAAAATTTCAACATATTAGTTTTGATGAAAGTAGAACATGCAGAAAATGTTTCAACTGAATCCCATGATTCTAAGTACCCAAATCAAAAACGGTATTCTAAAAATATTTTTCCAATTTTCTCGAATACGGTTAAAGCTATCGCCTTGAAAATGGTTTCATTCGTTTTCCTAGCCCAGGAATCATCACCAGCTCAGGAAAACGAGTACTTAGAAGCTTATGAACTCAAAAACGTAAGCGTTACGATTTTTTTTGCGCGAATTTCGCCCCAAACGCCATCTTCCGGTAGGCGGATTTCGCTGGTTAACGAACTTGACCCTTCAAATTGGACGACGGATTTTTGTACCAAATTTCATCACAATCGGTCCATTAGGGAAGCCAGAAATGAGTGAACAGACAAATATATATATATGGGGCTGGATCAATATATATATATATATATATATATATATATATATATATATATATATGGGCTGGATCAAATGTGAACACAGTATCTAGAATCTATCTAATGACCAAGAATCAGATATATCTACAGAATCTGCCCCTCTGGGCCCTTGTGGCCTATTAAGTGACTGATTTTTTTTTTTTTTTTTTTTTTTTTTTTTTTTTTTTTTATACCTTCCAAAAGATTCCAAAAGTGCGGATGCGCACTGAAAGATTCTATCTTCTAGAGTCGTCGTTCAAGGGTCAGATTCAGAGTTTCAGGCTTTATTTTGGCCAAACCAACTCTTAAATGTACCTGCAAAGATTAAAATCAGGCGGCCGGAGTATAGTATGGATCACACTATCTCTTTCTTTATTTTATATAGTTTATTATTATTTTTAATAACTTTATCTTTATTGAAATTTACAATCTGTACAGAGAACAACATGTAAGGTTGTCTCAGGGCCAGTGCCTTTGGAGACGACGTGGAGGGACATCGGGGATTGTATCAGAGGAGAGGAAATTTCCAAGAGAATTCAGATGAGCAGAGGTGTGGAATGTTAGGAATCGGGATTTGGCTAGTTCTTGTACGGTTGGGATTTGTAGGTCTCGATGGATAGTAGAATTAGAAACATAAAAAGGAGTATCAAGGATTCTACGGAGGACTTTTGATTGGAAGCGCTGTATTATATTGATATTTGATGGTTTCACTTTTCCCCACAATTCAATACCATATGTCCAGATTGGTAGTATGATAGCCTTGTATATTGTTAGTTTGCTATTGATGGGCAGTTTTGATTTGGCCCTGAGTAGTCGTCGAAGTAGTCCGTAGCGTTTGTTAAGTTCTTGTCTTTTTTGTTGGATATGTGTCTTCCAAGTTAGATGTCTGTCAAGATGGAAACCTAAGTAGCGGACCTCCTTAGATTGAGTGATAGGAAGGTTATGGATAAAGACAGGAGGGCACTCACTTCGTCTTAGAGTAAAGGTTACATGCTTACACTTTTCATATATATATATATATATATGAATATATTTAAGCAAATAAATGATTATTGATGAAATAATGTGTGTAATATTTTTTTTTTTCTTGTTAGTCAAGAAGGGTAGCTGCTGAAATGCGAGGTTTAAAAGAAGCAAATCAAAGGCTGAGTGATGATAATCAGGAGCTACGAGACCTCTGCTGCTTTTTGGATGACGATAGGCAAAAAGGTAGAAAGCTCGCTAGGGAATGGCAGAGATTTGGAAGGTAATTATATGAGCCATTTATTCTTCAATCCTCTTTATGAATTTTAATAGCAGCTACTCCTTAGCTGCATGTATCCTTAGCTACTGCTAAGGATACATCTGTTTGACGTAATTTTCCGATAGTTTTATTATCTACTGAGACTGGCAGCATCAAATTTCGGCAGATTCTGACTTGTCAGTCGACCTTAGAGTCATTGTGTTTAAAATATCTTCTTGTAGGATGGATTTTAACATTGAACTTAATTTCAAAATGTCATTCTAACTCATTTTCCTTAACGAAATATTTGAGAGGCGGAAGATCAATAAAAACAGAACTAACACAGTCAATTAATTTATTGGCATCAGCTCAACATTCAATAAAACACCTGTCAAGGCGTATCCATGGAAACCTGATATCATTGTAGTGAAGGGGGGTAAAGTAACTATTGTGGAGGCACAATTTGTTAATGGGAGATCCGATTTGAACTCGCTACACGAGGCAAAGTATCGGAAGTATGGGAGACTTGTTCTCCGTTTGGCATTGGGGGAATGTTTCGTGTGCCTGTCACCGACATAGAGGTAACGTCGTGTACATTAAGGTGGAGGGGTGTATGGAGCGGTGCTTCTGCCAATAGTTTGAAGCAGCTTGGCGTCCCTATGGGGGTGCTGAGGAGCATTACCTTGCGGGTATTGAAGGGCTCCTGCATCATCTGTTGATGGAGGACACTCCTTGCCGGAGCGGGTCATTGAGGATCTCCTGCTTTTATTTATTTAATAATTTATTTGCTTATTATTTTATTTAATATATGTTTTTATTTTAATTTGTTGTATAAGAATATGTGTATGATTTGGCATATTATTTTATGGTGGATATGTTTAACCTTTAGGCTGTGTAGTACTTGTAAGGCTAGATGATGCGGTGGTGTGGGATAGCCTAGCGCCTGGAGTGCCTCGTGTGCTGAAGACTTTTGTCGCACAATGTTTCGTCTGAAGATAATTCTCTTGCACTTTGCATGCCACTTGTTCCAGGTGTTTCTCCAATAGAAACATTTTGGGATACATTATCAGAACCCCCATCGTCATCCGAAGAAAACTCCACTTCACTTTTGCTCCTACCCGTCAAAAGTTCTAATAGTTCTTGTTCAGAATAAATTTTCTTAGAAATATTTACACAGACAATGGCAATAGTTGAAGGACTAATATAATAGCTCGAAGCAGCCAAGCGCAAAAGAAGCCGGACTCGTATATCAGTCCATAGCACTCGGGCCACTGCTCCCTCCAGACTGAGATATCAGTTTGCAGCACTGCAACCACCGGCTTCCGTAGCAGCGTAAGGGTTAATTTATATGCACGAAGTTGATACATCCAGTGAGAATGTTCTGCTAATAATGTTATTAACTTTGTATAATAACTCTTGCAGGAATTTTTCCTTGCAATTGTTTAAAGCAAAGTTGTTTAATTGTTTAATGCAAAATTGTTTAAAACATTTAGTTATAATTGCAACATTTTGAACCTGTTTAAATTCATCTTGAGGCATCTTAAATTAAGTCACATTAAGGTCTACTATAATTTTGATAATTTCATGTTAAAGTCCATAATTTTGAAATTTGAGAGTAAAACGTTAAATCCATGTAAGAATCTCATAATTGGTTGAGTGGACAAGTCAGATTCACACTGATTTTGGTGAGCAACTCCTGCTAGTAACTTCAAGAATCCATTGATGCTTCCACACCCTCACCTTCAACTTATATGTTATATATTAACGTTGTAAAGACTGAAGTTAAACTGATGGAGTAATGACTTGGGAAGACAGAAGAGGTGGGAGGACATGAGACCACTGGCCAGAAAATTTAACTTAGACAAACATAATATACTTATTATGTTGTTTTAATATAAGGTTTTTAATATTAGATCCATACATTACCTTCTCTGTTCCAGATATACTGCTAGTGTTATGAGGCAGGAAGTTTCTGCTTATCAAAACAAGTTACGGGAGTTGGACTCAAAACAGCAAGAGCTTATAAAAGACAATCTTGAACTGAAGGTTGGTTGCCCTTTTTTTTTTTTTTATGTGTAATATTGTTGTAAATGGTTTCCTGTCTTTCTACTATAGCCCGTTCAGATGGATGGAATAGTTCAAATCCCGCATGCGCGAAATTCTGTGGGAATTATTTCCGACGGGCCTACCATTTGCATTACTATTTCAATGAACAACACGCAATGTGAAGATCAATAAAAACAGAGTATGTCTCTTTTAGGACTAGGGGAGGCTATGAGAGGTCAGGCAAGGGAGATATAGTTTAATGTTTATCAATACTTAGCCAAAGCTAAGGCTGAAAACAATTTAGACTATAACGTTGCCTGTTCAAATAGATGTTAGATGGAGGGAAAAGGGAATGGCCTATATTCCCAGTAGAAAATGGGTGGTGTTGAATAAGAAGTACACTGAGTAACTGCAACGACTCTCCGATATAAACCCTGTTACAATCTGTGCAATTAATTTTATAAATATTATATTTGGTATGCTTTGGTGTTATCCGGTTTTTTATTCTAGTGAAACATGTAGAGCAAAAATAAATTGAATTGACTTTTTTAATACTCTTTTGTTGACCTTCCGCCTGAAAAATATTGGATTAAAGAAGATTGGATCACTATAAAATATAAATATGCTAATTATGTTTTTCCAAGTTTATTTTCATTGTTTATTCTTTACTCTAGGAGCTCTGCCTTTATTTGGATGAAGAGAGGACTGGACTATGCCGTTCTTGTGGAGCATCCCTCCGTAGGGATGATGGTGATGGTTCAAGTTCATCTACAAATCCTGACGAAGCCCCTCAGAACACGTTCAGGCCGCTCTCTCAGCAATCTACACCTAATGGCATGTATTAGTATTAATTATTCTTGAATTGGGTTGTATGAGTTCGTACTTCATATTTGATTATTTTACCGCACAACTATTCAACCCTTAAAGTCCTGCAAGTTGATCTGGCTTACCAATCCCTTAGTGCGATAAGCCCGCAAGGCAATACTTGTCTCAGGTGTGGCATATGTTTCTGAGATTCGTGTATTTATTTGAAACGAGTACAGTTACTTTTCAAAATTAAGATATTAAGATATTTTTTCCCAGATCGTCCCTAGGCTCACCCAGCCTTTAATTAATTTAATTAATAATGGGTACCTTGGGTGCTAATGACTTTAGCAGTCGAAGCAGCCAAGGGGAAAATCAGGCGGCCGGACATAGTGTTAACCACACTATCTCCCTAGTGTGCCGTATGGTCAAGAATCAGATACCTCTACAGTATCTGCCCCTCTGGGCCCTTGTGGCCTGTTAGGGGACTGATTTTTTTTTTTTTTTTTTTTATATTACTAGCTGAATAGCCGTGCTTCGTCACGGCAGATAATTAGTTGTTTTATTGTGTTTAACAGCTGTTCCCTGACAGTATAACCACTCTCCGATACCTTTCAGATAATAGCAAGTCTTATCAAATCTGTGATTTATATAGCTAGTTATTACTTTATAGTTATACCTCACTAGCTGAATACCCGTGCTTCAGTAGTTATTTTATTGCGCTAAATAATGTATCATCAAAATTAACGCTGCTATATAATTTTGTGCAGTTTATTACATCACGGTTCCCATTATACTATATGTTATTCATCAATTGATAAGTAATCAAAGTATAATGTTTCTTGACACTGGGGTGCTCCGGACCAGTGTCAAGAAACAGATAACTTTGAGTTAACCCGTTATCTATAGGCAACCAGTTTGGAAACACCCATTATATTTGCGAACATTACCAAGAAGTGTTCTGACTGGGGATGCTGATGGGTGAGGAGGCTGTGCAAGAGTTCAGGATATTACTGCCTCGGATGGACTGTCACCATTTAAAGCGTAAACTCTATGAGGGACAAATCACAGTCTATTTCAAGTAATTCAAGTTTTGATATCATAGTTGAAATGAACCACAATAAAAATAATACTATGAAATAGATACAGTACAATAACAGCCGTGGGTTCGATTACCACTATGGGTGGTGGCTTTTCTGTTGGAAAAAAAAGGCATCAGCCCTATCCTGGCTAGAAAAGGGTGGTGACCTATAGATAGCCCGACCCAAAATTCTTAGTTAATAATAATGGATTTTAAAATTGAAATAATAAATAATAATTTATATAATTCATATAAATAATAATTTATATAATTCACCGAAGTTAAGCAACGTCGGGCGTGTTCAGAACCTGAATGGGTGACCGACCACGTGCTGTTGGTATTAGAAAAGGGTGGCAACCTGTAGATAGCCCGGCGCTAATGGCCAAGTGGTAGATGCGCCGTAAAAAAAAAAAAATAAATAAAAATAAAAAATAAAAATAAAAATTCAAACCCTCTGATAATACTTAAAAATTTGAATGTAAAAAAAACTTTCTTAGCGAGTGTTTACATCCTAAAGGGGGTGTCCATGCAAAATTTCAAATTTTTCTGTCGAGTAGTTTGGGCTAGGCGATGATAGGTCAGTGAGTGAGTGGTATTTGGCAAATGTATAGTAGATGGTTTCTTTAATTTATTTTTTATTTTATTTTGGTATATTTATCAGTTTGATACTAATTATTTTGTTTATTCTTCAGATACTCCACAGATGCTGGAGTACATTCAGCGTTTAGAAAGCCGAATTAAGTTTCTTGAAGAAGAGAACCGGAGCTTACACGAAAAACTCGGAACACCAGTTTCTTCATGGGATCAGGTAAGTCATTATATTCTCTTATAATCTACTCGTTTATTTGAAAGCAATTATTTATTTATTTTTATTTAAATTTTAACATCCATTTTTATTAACTATGAATTTTAGGACGGGTTATCTATAGGTTACCACCCTTTTCTAGCCAAGATAGGGCTTATGCCTTTTCTCTTTTCTAAAGAAAAGCCACCACCCCTAGTGGGAATCGAACCCACGACCCTTTGGCACGGAGTGTTAAGTGCTCACGCCTTAACTCTCACAGCCACTGGAAAGCAATTAAAGTTATATTTATAACATCATGAGAACAAGTTATAGAGAGCCTTTAGGAAGGCAATTTGTCTTGTGTGTGTTTATTTAAATGTATTTGTGAGTGTACATGCATACTTGTACATATATGTTTAAATATTATGAAAGAATACAATTTTAAAAGAGACAAGATTATGATTTGAGAATACGATGGCTGAGCAAAAGTGAGAAAATAGATTTCCAGAAGATAGTCAGATATTCTGTGTTAAGGGTAAGGAAGAGGATATGTCTAATGATTCTTCTTTGAGGACATTTGTAGCTTAGCAATAAATTGAAATAATCAAACAAATACTAGAACATTTCATTATTATGAAGCAAGAATGTCAAGAATCAGATCAAGTAACATAATAGTGGATTCGATTATTATTAGGGAACGTAATTGAATACATATTGTTATATACTAAAGGGTAATACATTTTCAGTTAGTAATAGTGAAATACGGATATTATTTGTTTGAAATATATTTTCTTCTTATGTTGTAGGATGTGTTGTCCCCACCTCAGAGTGTTGTCCAAGCTCTTCAGGTTCTAGAAGTGAGAGAGCGTTTAGAAACCCCTGATTCTGCTGGGAGTGCGATGGATTTAGGAGAAAAAGCTCTCATTCGAGAAATGTGCAATGTGAGTACTTGCTCCATTTCTAATTTCCTTCTCTTGCCGTGATTATTCTCATAGATTAGCATATTCCCTGCAAGGAAAACCATCGTTGGTAGGGAAAATGCTTTAGGAGTTATTAGGCGGCTTGAAAAGTGAACCTTTGTATGTTGAATAGAAATTTATGTTACTAATTTGTTGTTATACACAATTTATGTATTTTACCTGGTTTATTTTACCAAAATAATAATAGCCTTCACCTAATTAAACAGTTTCCAGCTGCTCTGCATTCGTAAAAGCTGGGGATATTTAGCTATATCAATGGCTTCTTGGATAACACAGGTCAACATTTGATCTAAAAAAAAAAAAAACACTCAGAGCGGTATGGTCCTTATAGGGTTTTTTCGAGGTGTTTTCTCTATTTGACCTTCAAATGGCATTTAAATGACCTCTAGAAAAAGGCGTAAAGATCAAATGAACTACCGATTTGGACTCGGGGACCTCAAAAATATACGCATGAATTTTTTCAGATTTTTCCTATGGTTTTTTCTCTATTTTACCTTCAAATGACCCAAATGAAGGTTAACCAACCCACTCACCGTAATCAGCGACCCCAAAAACGCCATAAGGACCATACCGCTCTGAGTGTTTTTTTTTTTTTTTTTTTTTTTTTTTAAGATCAAATGTTGGCATGTGTAATTCATTCTCATTTGTTTGATGCCTTCATCAGAACTAATGTTTTATTAAACTCTGTTGAGTCATTTGTTGTGAAGACTTTTTCGTAACTGCTTATCATTGTATATCTGTTTTTATACTCTTGATGTTCTTTTGTCGATATGAGTCTTACAGTTACACCAGAAAGCGGAACAACTGACCAATCATAAGTCTGGAAAAGCTGTCCATGATCCATGAAAATGTATGACGATAGAAAATATCAGAGAGATGTGGTGAATTAGTAGAAAATGAAGCCCTACAGTTTGATTTCAATGAATTTATTAACATAAGCTGTTACCCGGTGTGCCAAGCTACTCCTACTTTCTGCATCTAGAAACGCTAAAATAAATTAGAAACCAAATAAGTAATATTAAAATCTAATAAGGCAAATCTGTAACTGTTCGTGTTTCCAGTTTTGAACCCGTGACCTCTGAACTGTGAGTCCTAGGCAATTTTGACCTAGCCAATCCACAGATCAAGGCCTACCTTTGTGCCAAGTTTGGTCAATATTGGTCAAATGGTGCGGATTTGTAAAAGGAAACTAACAGCTGATAGATGATTTTGACCTAGCCTATGACACTTCCCAGATCAAGACCGACCTACCTGTGTGCCAAGTTGGTGGACAGTGGTTACTTTTCGTTTTACTGAGTGAACTTAGATTCGAGAGTTTCTCGTCCATCAGTCCAACAGCAATCAGTATAGATTGGAACTGAAAAATGTGTTTTTTTTTTACTTTCTATACTTTGCATTTGTATTGATTACATGTTTATCCCCTTGGGTATTAGACTAATGAAATTATGAAAGTGGTTGGGAAATGATCTTTTTATTATCACAACAAATTAATGTTCTTGTCAAACTATTAGAGGTTTTCATGCGTTCTGTTGCAGGTTGTTTGGAGAAAACTGGAAGAAGGACCTAATTCAAGGAGGTAGGTTCAAGCCGATTGCCAGAGATTGAAGTAGATAAAGTTCCTATCGGGTGCCTTCCGTCGAATGTACCTTCCTAGCAGTATTCTCTTCAGGGTATTGAAGCCGCTATACGACCAATTCCGTCCTTCTATATCAATCCATTTACATAGATTTAACTATATTTATTATTTTAATCTTATTCTTGTAAAGAATATCTTCTCCCTTACTCCTTGCTATTGTGCATTTTATCAATTTCTCTAACTTTAATTCCATTATTGATTTTGAATGGTTTAAGGAATATAGCTAATACATAATGTAGTTGATATAATATTTATCCTCATAGATAATATAAACAAAATGTATTACTATGTCTAGTTACCATAATAATTGCATAGCAGAGCTCATTTTTAAAAAGCTGTTGATTTTAAAAAGTTTTCACTTTTTTTTTTTAACTCCTTGTAGATGAAAATGTCTTTGATTTTTTATATCTCATTATATCTTAGTGTGAAAATATTTTAAAAGAATCAAAAGTATCACTCAATTTTTAGCCACCTTAAATTTTATAATTACAAGTTCAAAATTATTGATTCTTGACCATGGAGATTGCGAAAATGTAGATGCCTCTTCCTAATCAGGCAGTCTTTGAGAGGAATGTGATGGATCTGGGAACTAGCTGGAGCTAGACCTGCTGGAGGGTTCCTAGAAAACCTTCCCTTCCTAGATAGCAATACATTTGTTTCAAGGTATTTCATTGAATGGAAGTCAATTCAAATGGAAGAAAATAAATGTTTCTACTAAAGCACATGTGGCTGGAATGCTTGATTTTAGTCAGTCTAGTTCAAACATACATCACGAGTGGAGTGCAAGTTTTAAAAGTAATTTTAATTATATGTACCATTTTAAATATGCAATATTAAAAATGGTACGTATTATTATATCCTCTAATAAGAAGGTTTTTCAAATACATAAGTGACCTCTTCTAACTGAATTCTCTAATCCGACTGTACCTTGGTCTCGACGATGCCGGATTAGAGAGAGTCTACTGTAATGATATTTTAATAACTTATTGTTTTTATGGTGACTTTATACTGGTAGCATCCATTCTTGACCATAAAGGAGGGTTGTCTTTCTTTTTACAATTCTTGCCTCATTGAAGATATTCAACCATTTTGTAGTAACAAAAAAAGTTATCTTCAGTCTGGGATCGAAAACTATTTTGGCTGCCTATATCAAAATTTCTTCCAGCTAAATAATATGAAGTTCATCTATTTTTTTTTTCTCCTTTTTACTTGTCAAGTCTTCCAAACCACTCTAAATATTTCTACTTATGTGATTCAGTTCATTTTCCCCCAACTCGCAAAAGGCTGGGTCAATATTTCCTACATTGTGGCTCTTAACACGCAATATTTTTAAGCGTATATAGAAGATTTGGCTGGCAAGACAGTGCGTTTAGTATTTGTGTACAGCACATTTGTTAAGTTATTATTCTTTATAAATATAATTTTAACTACTTATAAAATGTTAATTATTAAATTTTTTGAGAGTAATGTATAACTAATGTTACACCTACTTACTTCCTGTAAATAAAAAAAATATCTTGCCTTTACTGTGATTATTCTGTTAGTTTTTTGTTTTGTTTTTTTTCGTTTCTCTATAGCAGGTACGCTGTATCTTGGCTAACGGCTGTTAAATAGGGAGGGGGTAAAATAGAGTCAAATTGAACGGGAGGCAGGCTTGCCAACTCTATGCTGCAAAATGCAAGATGCCCATAGATGCTTATCTCATTGTCCGAGTTAGTTTGTTGCTCTTGAAATCGTCCTAAAGGATTGTTTCATTTTTATTTCAACCATAAATTTTTAAATAAGAACTTTTCTGACTTTTTAAGAGCTCTGTTTATCTATTCCTAATCGACCACACCTCCCAACAGCCAAGTTACAGCGGCCAAACTATACTTATTAATTATGCCTGATTAGTATTGTTGAAAGATTTTTTTTTTTACGATTAAATAAATAGGCTGAAAGCTGTGAATACATTACTAAGGGCTGTACTATATTATAATTACTCATTTTTATTTTATATGGGAATTTTCTAAGATCCTTTGGTACAAACAATAGAATTAAGAGTATGTGAAAGTTTTAATTGTTATATTATTCCCTTAATAAGCCTATAAAGTACATAAAACATCATTATTCTATAATCTTATCTCTATATGTAAGTACGTTCTAATTTTATTATGCACTCACTTCAGCTGCACATTAGATTTTATCATATTCATGAATCAATAATTATTTTTTATTACTTTAAAATTATTTCCTCTGAAATGACTTGTTTATTGTTGTATTATATAGATGAACGTAGTCGAGGTTCGGGTAAAAACAAATTTTGTGTAAAAAAAAAAAAAAAATTGTCTTTAGCAATCCATACCGAAATATTGGCTAATAAATGTCTACTATACAGAATGTTGTTAGGGGGTAGTTATTCTTAATTCTCGACTTTGCTCCATCTTGATTGTGAAAGCTGAGATTCTTACGTCACCGAATTCAATGAAACTTTCTACGGTAATGCTTGATCAAAAAATATTTTACCAGTGTCTTACAGTTCTTTCCAAAGGGTCATAGAAGCCGCAAAAAAAGTAATTTTTGAATGTTGTTTGTCTTCAGTTTGCTCAATAAACCGAAGGCAAAATAACTTTTTAAATACATGTTTATTTTATTATTTTCTCAAAACATTGTATTGAGGGTTTTTGAGGCTTTTTAAAAAATAACAAACAAACATTTCAACAAGTATAGCAAACATTCATCTTTATAAGTACCGTCTTGCGAATATGCCTCATATTGTTCCACCTATTCTTATTATGGGGGTGAGGTTAGCTCAGTGGTAGAGCACTCGGCTAATGTGCTGGAGGACCTTAGTTCAAAACTCGTACATGGACAAGAGATTTTCTAGTGTCGTCATTGCGAGGGTTGGAATCGGGGTGCCAGACCATCTGTAAGTTCATTCAGCCTTTAATTAATTTATTAATGGGTATTTGCAAAGGGGGAAATCAGGCAGCTAGAGCATAGCACTGCCCATACTCTCTCTGTAGCGTGCCGTATAGCCAAGAATCAGGCACCTCTACAGTATCTGCCCCTATGGGCCCTTTTTTTTTCTCTTTTCTTATTTTAGGTTATAGTAGGAGAAACACAGATTATATTCATTTCACGTTCCTCCAAATCGGTGATGCGACAGTCTTAGCTTTCTTGGTCAATAAAATTATTTCCAGTTAATGATCCTTCATTTTAGTGAGAAAAGCATATTATTTTAAGTGTTAACATTTAATTTTTACTTGTATTTACTCTTGGATTTTACTGTATCTACTCTTGGATTTTACTGTATCTACTCTTGGATTTTCCAATGGGAAATCATTTTTAAATTCTTCTTTTTATTATTTATTTTTATGATATATAGAAACTTTCAAAATTAAAGAAGTCACCTATGACCACATTCATCACGAAAGGAACGAGAAATTTATAAATAAAAAGAAATTCATGAGTTAGTTTCATTGTTTAAACATAACTTATCCTGGAAATGGAGCAGGAAACCAGAAACTAAATTTTTGTTATTTATATTTTTAGTTTTAAAAATTGTTATTGTTGTTTATTATTCCGTCCGCATAAATGAGTATTATTTGTTTGTGAAAAGTGCCATCAAGGTCTAAATACTCAATTTATTTTTTAATTTTAGATCTTAATTAACTTTTTGTTTATAAAAAATGTTGCTCGTAAATATTTTCATTACACAGATCGCAAATAGAAATCTTGCTGCTAACATCTTTCCAACTAATCGAATGTACCTGTTTAGTCTTGCTGATTTCCTTTATAGTCAGGGAGCTGGTAACGCGCGTTTCATGAAGTCCTTTATGCACCTTGAAATTTTGCTATAGTGCATCTCTTTGGTAGATAATAAGTTAAATATGTGTTGGCGCATAAGGCAGAAAATTTTAAGGGGGATAACATGTAAAAGAAAAAAAACAAAGTTGTTTCTTTTTCTAATATTAAATGAAGTGTTTAATAAAGCACTTCATTTAATATTAAAAAAAACTAGGTACTTTGGAATCTTTATCGATACAGAGTTTTTGTTTTTTCGCCACAAAACTTGGTATGTAGTATTCCCCATCAAACGATTGAACGAGTTTGTTAACCAACAAAATCGGTCCATCGGGAGGGGGGGGGGTTTACTCCGGAGCCAAAGTAGTTATTTGCCAATACCAATCGTAATTTTTGTTATATTTCGAGGAAACTCGGTATTCGTTCTGGTCAACTGAAGAGAAAAATGTGTTGTAAAAATAAACTAAAGCAGTTCATTAGGAAGGGGGGTTTACTCCGGACCCAAATTACTAATTTGCTCATACCGGTCGTAATTTCTGTTGTATTGTAACGAACCGTGGTATACGTCCTGGGTATTTAATAAGAAAGAAGTGTTGTAAACATGAACTTAATCGGTCTATTGGAAGTGGGGGGGGGGGGGGGTGTTACTTTGTACTATGTTTAAATTGAATTCTCCCGCCAAACATTGGTTCGCGAAACTCCCAGTAGGAGTGCCTCTGTTTTGATATGACTCTATGGGCCCTAAAGTTCTGATGTCTGCCGCTAGGGGGGGCACTGTATCCTGTTCCTGCATTATTACTGTATCCCGTTTCTTTTATTATTCATCAAGATCAATAGTCGAAAATGTAAAGCTTTGTGTATTTATTACGTAGTGTAGTACCACGCATACACATAACTCTGGAAGGAAATTTATTACAAAAGTAATAATTGAAACAGGTGCTCATAACAAATTTAAAAGAGCAGAACTATTTATGTTTTTATTTTATTTAGCTATATAGGTTATTTTAAGCAAATTATTCAGGAAAGCACTCGACACTACCCAATTCTGAGGAAAGTGCTTAGTTATGCAGCTCCTCCATGACAGCCTTTTTTCATTTACATTTTAACCCCCTTAAAAGTGTCTGCCTTATTTATTGTTCATTGTAAAATTGTCTTATGTTTACATTGTCCGTTGGCTTCTGAATAAAACACTATTTTTGGGCAATATTTCTTTGCACCTTTCTCCTATGCGCAGTGCCTGGTGTTCTACGGAAAGTCTAGCCAACAGATACTTTACCTTCTTATCTACCCAAGAGGTGCATTATAGCAAAATTTCCAGGTACATAAAACACTTCATGAAACATGGGTAACCAGCTCTCCGACTATTAAATTAATTTGTATTATACATTTTAGATATAATATTACTAACTGTTAGTGAATTTTTATCTTACATCATGAATCTCAAGGAAGATCTGTACAACTCTTTTACTCTTTTAATTGTGAAATTGTATATAATTGTAATTAGCCAGTACTCCATTCTTGCCGAGGTGAAGGCCTCTAGTTGGTAATGTATATGATATGTAAAGTTATGAGGAATCTATTACCATTTTACATTGTTTAATTTTTTATATTATATAGAGCCCACCTGTAAAGTGTTGTCTATTTATATGTTTAACAAAAAATATTAACGCAATTTGGAAAGTGATTTAGGTTATGAATTTAGGCTGACAATTTTATTATATGTTTTTATTATTTCTTTTAATTTATTACTTTTATAAAAATTTATTTAAATATATTGTAATTACATCATATGTATTTTCTTATAAAATATTTGTTTAAAAAATTTCAAATAAAAATATTTAAAACAAGCCGTCATAACATCCTTTTATTTGATCTAGGAACATTGCCAATTTTCTCCTTCGACCAAAGACGCTGAAAAAAAAAACAATATTTATTAAAGCAAGCAGTTCAAATTGAAATAAATAAACCTAAAACTTATTAAATACATAAATAAGTATTCTCTGTTTTAGAAGGTTCATTCTGCTGAGCGTTTTTTGCAATGAGCACCACGATCTTAAAAAAGTCTGACTTGCAGGAACTGCGTCATCATAGCATGATTCCGGTGTTATCCGTTGTGACATTTGTAAAGGAATTGAAGCTGTTATTATTATTATTATTATTATTTTTTTTTTTTTTTAATCTTTAGAGAATAAAAATTAAATCTGAGAAGCAAGATTCCAGACACCACAAAAGGAAACAGACACTATCCTAAGCGGAAATTACTCCTTCCGACTTCTCAAAGTTTGCTCTAGGAATCCAATGCAAATATTTTTCTTATTTTCTTACCTTGTTTTACTAAAATACTCATTTTACTGTTGTACTGTTTGTAAAATACTCATTTTACTGTACTGTAATGTAATTAAAAAAAAAAAAAAAAAACAATTATAAACTGAAGTAAAGAGAGTCGGCACTTCCGGATTGCGTTACGAGGTCAACCTTATAAGCAGGGTTCCTCCCTATGGAGGGAGGGAGGAACCGTGCTAAAAGCAATTATTGAATAGTGGTGCCAAAAATGCTCACAAAAATATAACCTTATGAAAAATACAATTTATCACTTATTGATCTTTGACATTGTTCTCAATGAATTGATAATTAGAATTTGTTATGTGAATAATGCTTGTGAAGCCTATTTCGAGTCATGCAATAACAATTTCTTCTCTGTGAGAATGTTTTAATAATTAAAAAATGAACATACTTTGCTTTACCAAATAAATTACAAAACATTGATTAAAAAAAATAATAATAGCTCACTTAATGCCTATTTCTTTCATATCTTCTTCAGTCAGTTGTAGGAATAAGTCAAAAGATATTTCATGCCTTTTGAAATTTGGTAAATATTCTTCGAGTCCTAGAGAGGTTAAAATTGATCCAATATTTGCTTCTTCTGAAATAATAATAAGAATAACACATTGAATATATGTATTAGTTCATAAGAAATAGAATAAAAATTAATTAATTTAGCACTCAGAATAAAATATTGTGGATTGAAGAAGTAATCTATATACTAAAGTTTATGAAAGAATTATTTTAAAAAAATGTTCAAGTGTATGGCTGAATCTAATTAAATCAGGACCATGGGCGTATATAGAAAATAATTTCGGGGGTGGGCTGAGAACATATGGGGGTATGGAATACTAACAATCTAGAACTTGGAATAGTTTGCCAATTACAATGATATTACACGTACTAAGAACTATTTTTTCAGAACTAAGTGATCTTATTTAAGGGTTTTATGATTAATTTTTACCAATTTGGGTGGGGGGGGGGGGCTGCAGCCCCCTCAGCACAAATATTCTTTCATGAGTTTAACCTCAATAGCAAAATTTCTTCAGAATATCCTAAATGGATGAAACTCTCATAAAGAAAAAAAAAAAAAAAAACAATATTACTAACCATAAGTGGAAATGAGATTAAAAATGTCTGCATGACCACTTTGATCGGCCAGTTGTTTTGCAGTTTTCCCCTTTGAGTTTCTGATCTTCAGATTTGCTTTATACCTCAGAAGAATTCGAGCTAGTGCAAAATGGCCTCTCTCAGCAGCAGACATAAGGCAAGTTGTTCTATCTACGCTGTAAACAAAAACAAATAATTGCATATAAATTACTTTGTCATGAAATAAAAAAATAAATAAAAAGAAATTCACATTATAATGCAGACATATTCTCCTTTAAGCTTTGTTGCTGTTATTCTTTCCACGTCCCGGCTTCTATTCCCAGCGGTCTCCTGAATATTTGTGTGATTATTTGGGTAAATCATAAAGTTGTTGATCATTTCAGAGCTCATGCGTAGCCGTGATTAAAAACATCCCCCCCCCCAATCTTCAGCTGACTGCTGAGCCCAGAAGCTGGAACTTGAACAGAAGGATTATAATGTAAATAAATGGTGATTTTTTTTTTTTACTTACATAATATTGGGATTTGCGCCTTTTGAAAGCAAAAATTCAACTGCCCCAAGATTCGCATATTCAACTGCAAGGAAAAGTGCAGTCTTTCCATCATTATCGCGATGCTCTAAGATGTCTTTCTACAAAACAAATTATAAAAATATATTAAATGTATTAAAAGTTATAATAAACCTGAATAGACAATTCATTTATGAAATATAATACAAAATTAGTACATATTTATTTTGAATACTACCCCCATACATTAACTTTTTGCTGGAGTTGTGACCCAATTTTCAGTGGTCTGTTGAGATATTAAAATAAAATACTTAAACATTTTTTATAAAGATTGAATATTATTTGAATTTTAACGTCCATTTATTAACTACGAATTTTAGGACGGGTTATCTATAGGTTACCATCCTTTTCTAGCCAGGATAGGGGTGATGCCTTTTCTTTTTTTGAAAGAAAAGCCACCACCCCTAGTGGGAATCGAACCCACGACCTTTGGTACGGAGTGTTAAGTGCTCACGCCTTAACCCTCACGGCCATCGGGTTTCCAAATTGAATATTAAGAAGACAATACTAATATCAACTATAGCATGTTCAGATAGACGGAAAAGTTCAATTCTGCATGCGTGAAATATACCCGATAGTTACACCATTTGCTCCCATTTCAACGAACAACACGATACGTCAAACATGATAAAAACTGATTATGTCTCGTTTAAGAGTAGGGTAGACATTGAGAGGTCAGGCAAGGGAGGTAGTGTTTTATGTTTATCAATACTTAGTCAAAGCTAAGACTAAAGCGTTTTAAAGCTCCTGATAATGTTATAACAGAGAGAATGTTTACTACCAATTTCTTGCACGGGTAATATAAGCCACGCCCTTTTCCCTTCAACTAAACCATCTATTTGAACAGGCTATAGCTTAAATTGTTGTTGGCTATAGCTTTAGAAAGTATTAAATATTGAACATCTCCCTTGCCTGACCTCTCAAAGCCTTCCCTTGTTCTAAACTAGCCATAATCAGTTTTCATTGAGTTTAAAGTAGCGTCTTGTTCATTGTAATGAAAATGGAAATGGCAGAACTGTCGGGAATTTTTCTCTCAAAATTTCGCACATGCAGAATTGAACTTTTCCCCCTATCTGAACATAACATGTTAAGTGGCGCAAGGGAATCCAGGCTTTATATATCATCATATCTACAGGACTTTTACCATAGAAACGCTGCCCAAAGTGGGCTGACATTTTTGTGCGATGCACTAGCTTAAATCGCCATTTCAGGTATGTTTGGAAAAGGTGACAACCAGTGAAAAGCTGATGCTATTGGTGGTGGAAGGCAATTCACCGTAAACCTTACAATACAAAGGGGTGTCATTCATGCTCTTTCTCACACAACCCTATTGGATCTATTGTGATTTGCGTCCCTAGATTACTCCCTTGCCAACTTGCTTGAGCATCTTAGATCGAACTTTTTAACACGATATATCGATTTTTAGAATCGATCTCCAAGGTTCTAACTTTTCAAAGAATCGATCTCCAAGGGCCGATCTTTTTAAAGTATCGAACTCTAAGGGCCGATCTTTTAATGAATCGATCTATCTAGAATAGCGTAAAGTTTTTTTGTTTTTGTTTTTTTTATCTCAAATACTTAATCTCACTTCTTGTTACTCAATCTCATTTCTATCATTAAACTGAAGAAGAAATTTACAGAACAGTGTCCTATGTCCAGTAGCAGACTTTTAATACAACAATAACATTATGCAACCACTCAATACCTTCCGTTTCTCCAGCTAGAGCGAAGAAGATAATATAATAAAAATAAGGTTTCAAACTGTGATGTTAATTTTTATTACCATTTTTCTCTATTATTGTTATTTTATTCTATTTTTTCTCATTTGATAAATATACACGTATATCTATATATATAAAAATCACGTGTCTGTTTGTTCGTCCGTTTGTCTGTTTGTCCGTATGTCTGTTTGTTCCTTATACAAATCTACACCGTTTGACCGATTTTGATCAAACTTGGTGCACAGGTAGGTCTTGATACGGGAAATCTCCTAGGCTAGGTCAAAAGAGTCAAATTTCATAATTTGGTCAAAAGGTCAAAAGTTTTGTTCAAGAAAAATTGGCTACACTGAACCATTCAGATTCTGACGACCATCAGAATCGACAGCCATTTTGAATAATGTCTAATTTTTTTGTTGATGTTCTTGATAATTAGAATAACTCGAACTCATTGATGACTTTACATCATTATATAGCCATGTAATGCAGTTTATTTCAATTTTATATCAACAGTCACTGTCTAACTAAGGAGTGCTGGCCTTTCTTTGATAAGAGCTATCTACTCGCAGGCTCTGGTGCTGGCCTCTGTCTGCTGTTTGATGAATTGCTGTGGTGCTGGCCTCAGTTGGCTGTTTCACGAGACAGCTCTAGACAGATATAAACAAATTTACACCGTTTGACCGATTTTGACGTAACTTGGTACCAAGGTAGATCTTGATACGTGGAGAGTCATAGGCAGAAAGTAGGTGTAGTATGGCACGCCGGGGAACAGCTAGTGTAATATAAATATACCAATATATTTCAATATGATGTAACAGGAGCAGTTTCATTATATATTATTTTTGATGAAAAATAGTCTTAAATCTTTCTACTTTTAGTTTACAGAAATATTTTTCATATTATTAAATATTCAAATCGACTTATTTAGGTCGATTCGTAGTAGTGTTGGGCGATTCTTGAATGTGAATCGAAATGAAATACGAATTTCGTAGGTAATTGTAAGTAATCGTGAAATCGATCGAAATCAAAGATCGATCCATATCGAAGATAGATCTTCTGAACCTCAAAGATCGATCTTTTGAATCGATCTGAACTCGCTGATCTTTTTTTGGTAAAAGTGAAGTTTCACGCCCTCAAAACCGATTTCTTTCAAATTTTGTACAATAACGTATTTTGATGCACTAAACACGAATACGTTAAAAAAAAACCTTCGCATTTAACTAGGAAAGAAGCAATAAGCACTAAAGTTCACTGTTATGCAGGTTATGAGAGCTAATGTAAACAACTAAATTTGTGACGACTTTAAGGCATACATGACATTAAGGCATAAATGACGACTTTAAGGCGTACATGCTATGCGTTTCCGCTCGCTACGCTCGCTCAAGAAGATAACAAGACCCCAGTCAATCCAACTCGCTAAAATTAATAGAATTCTATTAATTTTAGCGAGTTGGATTGACTGGGGTTTTGTTATCTTCTTGAGCGAGCGTAGCGAGCGGAAACGCATAGCACGTATGCCCTTAAGTGACAGGTGACGACGGGTGAGGATGCCCTTAAAATTAACAATATTTTTGAATAAATGGTTTATGAACATTTCAAATGAGAGTTCTGTTTCCCAATGTTACATATCTGCGAATGCGCGTGTTTACAAAAACGCTGTTGACGCCTAGTTTTATAACCTTCCTAACAGTGAACTTTAGTGCTTAATAACTTTGAGAATCGATCTTTTCGTTTCTGTTCAAAAGATGGATTCATATTCGAAAATCGCCCATCACAACCTCAGACTGTAAACCTTAGACCATAATGATAAAAAAACGTCACCCTATACGTCTGCTGGAGAATAGGTACGTTTCCATGTATGGCAGCCATCATGAGGACAGTCCTTCCCTTACTGCACATGTAGCTCGGGTCTGCTCCCTTGTGGATGAGGTAGTCAACCAAATCCAGTCTCTCATAGCGGCAGGCGTACATCAAGATGGTCCAGCCGTTTTTATTTCTGTTGTTTATGTTATAAGGCCTGAACAAACAAATAATAATTATTTTCAGATGTTGCCATTCTTTTAGCGTGGTTCCTCCCTGCCTCCATAGGGAGAACCCGCTTACGAGGTTGACCTCACGACGCAATCCGGAAGTGCCGACTAGAAATTTTCTCGTTTCAGACCCCATAGATCACGAAAATATAGGTGGTTCAAATATATATATATATATATATATATATATATGTATATATATATATATATATATATATATGTGTGTGTGTGTATATATATATATATATATATATATATATATATATATATATATATATATATATGCTTGTCTGTTAACGCTCTGGCAAGCTCAAAAATGTTCCGATTTTGATTAAATTTGGTACAAAAATCTGTCGTCTAATTTGAAAGGTCAAGTTCGTTAACCAGCAGAATCCGCCCACTGGAAGATGGCGTTTGGGGCGAAATTCGCGCAAAAAAAATCGTAACACTTACGTTTTTGAGTTCATATGCTTCCAGGTACTTGTTTTATAGGTTTCTTAACATATGAAAACGAATGAAACCATTTTTAAGACGCTATCTGTAACCGTTTTTCAGAAAAGTGGAACAAATGTTTTTGTAAGTCATTATTTTTTTGTGGGTACTTTAAATCGCGGGATTCAATTAAAATATTTTCTACATCTTGGAAATTCATCTCAACTAAGATGTTTAAATTTTGGTTATATTTGGAGTTAAGGAAGTATGCGAAAAAAAATATTTTATTAATAGACATAAAAAGTTTTCGTACCTTCGTACATTTTTCGTAAATATCTCAAAAACGGTTGGTAAACCGTGGTAAGTGGAAGGTGACCATTCGAATGCTTGCTAAATTCTCTACAAAAAAGGTTCTGAAGCAATATTGGATGGGGCAATGTAAATCAGAGATATAAACTCTTAAAACTTTTAAAGTTATTGTTTTGTTCTTTTGAAACTGTTTTTGTCTTTGTTTAACTCACTTTTTAATTGGTTGTTTTTCTTTTAAATTGCATTTATCAGTAAAATTAGTATTTTAGTAAAATAAGCCAAGAAACTATAAAATTTATTTATTTATTTATTGAGATGTCACAACGAGGCGATATGCTGAGGTATTGGTAAGATGTTTGGAGTGGCTGTGGTAATCATGATGGCTGTTGCTAATCTTGATGGCGTATAAATAGGTTTGTTTTGAATTCTCCTATCTATATAACCTTCCTCATACTGCTACAACTGAAGTTATCGTTATTTTTATTTTATAGAAAGATTTAACCCACGAGAGAATGGACTTTTATTTGCCATGAAGCACGTATTTACAGTTGATTTTAACAGTAAAATGAATTTGCTAGTAAAACAAGAAACTTAAAATGACAACGAATTTTCGGTTGTTTGGAATAGAGCCTGCTGAGCAGTATTCGTAGACTGAGTACGTTTTCAGTACATAATTATATTGGCTTATTCAGCCTTCCTCAAGTATGAGGATTAAGAATTATCCGCTTCTGTATAAGTTGGCTACTGTCAGTTTCCTGTGATTTGTGATGCCTAATCTATTCCATTTCTTCTAGATGCACGGAACCGCGCTAAGATGACGCAGTTCCTGCGAGTTGGACTTTTTATATTCTACTATATATTTGTCAAATACCAATCCCTGACCTATCATCGCCCAGCTCAAACTACTTGACAGAAAAATTTCAAATTTTGATAGACACTGCCTTTAGGATGTAAACACTCGCTAAGAATCTATTTTTTGATATTCAAATTTTTAGGTATTTTTAGAGGGGTTTGAATTTTTAGTTGTTTTTAAAGAGAGCATCCACGCCTAGGCAGCATGTGTTGCTAGGACCAGAACAGGTCAGCTGTTACCGTACTGTATTTATTTCTTAATATTATTTCTATATGAGCTTCATTTCAACTATGATGGCAGTCCTTGAATTATTAGAAATAAGCTGTGATTTTATCCCTCATAGAGTTTACGCTATACCTGTTCATGGTCCATCCGAGGTAATAATATCTCGAACCCTTGCACAGTCTCCTCACCCATTAGCCTCCCCAGTCAGAACAATTCTTGCTAATGCTCGCAAATATAATGGGTGTTTACAAATTACATCAATTTTTAAATTTTAACGTCCATTTATTAGTGAAAACGAATTTTAATCTGTACTAGTTAAACTCCTGTCACTGGTAACCTATAGATAACGGGTTATCTCTAGGTTATCTGTTTCTTGACACTCCCAGTGTCAAGAAACATTATACTTCGATTACTTATCAATTGTTGAATAACTTATAGTATGACGGGAACCGTACTATAATAAACTGCACAAAATTATGTAGTAGCGTTAATTTTGACGATACCTTATTTAACACAATTAAATAACTATTTGTCTGCCGTGACGAAGCACGGGTATTCAGCTAGTTATTTATAAATCTACCAAATCTTTGTGGAATCTAAAAAATATGTTATAAGAGTACATTGTTTGTCTTGCTGCAGACAGAATTGGCCATAATAGTTATTTTCATCACCAGTACCAAAAGTGGTTGTTTTCGGTGCGCGGAAATTAGACCAAGCTCCGAAAACACACTTTTGGTACGTGTTATGAACAATACTTTTCATTATACTGCTCATACTTGAGTACATTAAAACCCTTTTATATTTCATTAATAACTTAAAGATACAGTAAAAGAAATTAAATTGACGCCTTTTTTTTATTTGAAGAAAAAACATCTGTTTATTAACCTATAATAGAAGAAAAGTACTTATACATTTACATTAATATTTATAGTACAATTCTGATTATTCATTATATTAAAACCTTTGTTTGGCATTGCCTTTTGGAATACAGATAACTTTTGATTAAAGGAATTATGTTGTATTGCACTTTAAACACACTACTTATTATAAGTAAACAAATATTAGAATGAATCACAGTATCTAAAAGTAACCTCCTTCAAACATATGTTTATTAGTAGCAGGTAAGGTTAGCGCACCAAAAAGATTATTCGGGCCTAGGCCCGAAATTTACTATTTTACGGACTCAAACCGAGTATTGAAAACACATGTTTTTTGATGCAGTATAATGAAAAAGTACTTATACATTTACATTAATATTTATAGTACAATTCTGATTATTCATTATATTAAAACCTTTGTTTGGCATTGCCTTTTGGAATACAGATAACTATTGATTAAAGGAATTATTTTCCAGTTCTGGCTCATCTCTAAAAAGGTCGTCAACAGTCCAATCATCTTCTTCCTCCTTTCTTCTTTCTAACCAGTAACGAAATCTATTGTATTCGTTTTCATATAAAGCACGGGATTCAGCTGGAAGTAGTCCGTTTAAAGCTTCTTGGGCTTCTTCTAAAACATCTTCTGGTATATCCATGTTGTATTGCACTTTAAACACGCTACTTATTATAAGTAAACAAATATAAGAATGAATCACAGTATCTAAAAGTAACCTCCTTCGAACACATGTTTATTAGTAGCAGGTAAGGTTAGCGCACCAAACCGAGTATTGAAAACACATGTTTTTTGATGCAGTATAATGAAAAAGATTGTTTTATATCATTGTACTTTGGACTGTGAATTGCTTCTTTGGCAAACATTTTGCATTTATTAGTACTTTATTGAGGATGGACTCACGAAAGAAGTTTTGAAAACTTTCTTAATGTTGAAATGGTTAATTTATTTCAAAATTTTCTGCAACAAAATTCACCGCATTTGCATTTCTTCCGCCCCCCCGTCTAGTGGTAAAATGTACTTTACAGCTGTTTGCAACAGTTTTCCTGGCTGTGTATCCTTGGTATTGTAGATTTGTAATCTAAACTACCAAGCTGTTTCCGATAGGGAGATGTGTTCAAGTCACGTTTCTTCAATCAAGAGTGGATTTCAGAAATTGTCAGGTATTTCTAGGGTCTAAAAATGAACAGCATAATGATGTTTCATTCCTGATATTTCGAGTTACCAGAAAAAAAGAAAAAAAAAAAAAAAAAATTAAAGCGGAGATGCAAAAAGTTCTGTCAAGTATGCAATCTCAATGGTCATATTCATTCGGAATGTGCTAATATGGTTTGAAAGATAAATATAGTATATAAATAAATAAAAATATGATTATAAGAAAAATAAAGTTTGTAAATAAATAAAAATAGGGCTAGAAGAAAAAATAATGGCTAAAAAGAAATAATAAAAAAGTAAATAAATACAATTATATAAAGAAATTATCCCTCGTGTCATTTGGAAAGCATAGAATAGAAACAATTAATGTTTAGTCCTAATGAAAGCACATATAACAATTTAAAATGAAATCTCAACCTGGAGCAGATTTTGGAAATCACAACAGGAATTGGCAGTATCCTAACCGGAAATTAATCAATTTAAGTGCCGATTTCTACCTAAAATCGCATAAGAACCATAATTGTAGGAAATTGCATAAGATTTCGAATAGGTACGTTACCTCAATGTAAACGTTGTAGCCTATTAATTTTCCTTTCAGATGATACAAAGATCAAAGTTGTAGATTAAATATTTAACGGGGTATTATGAATGAAAACAAAGGCAAATTTTTTTTTAGTTTTATGATATAATAATTTCATATGGAAAAATAAATTTATTCTGTTCTGTTTTATAATAATTTTTATATACTTTTTTTCATAAAGTAAATAAGTACTTTTTTTTTTATTGTTTATGTCAGCTACTTTTTTTTCTATTCATATCGATTTTCTGAATTGTTACTTTTTAAAACTTTTAAGGTATATTTTTCATTCATAATATCGGGATATTAAATATTAAACCTACAACTTGGTATCACCTGAAAGGAAAATTAATAGGCTACAACGTTTGTATCGAGGTGTTTTTACGTAAAAGGCTTGGTTTCAGTGATAAATAGGAATTTGTCTACAAAAGGGCGTTATTATTCAGTTTTTTTGCGTTTTACGCGCAAACCGTGCGTCGGATCAAAAGATGTCTCGGAATAAAATAGTCTTAAAATTAAATTTTCTATCAGAATTCGTCATAAAAAATACCTGCCGCCTTTAGAAAATCAAGAGTTAGATGCACTGGAGAAAAACTGGAGAATGTTACAAAGTCAACTAAAGCTTTAAAAGAAACCTCATGCAAGATAACTAAGACCTACCAAGTTTCATTTCGAAATTCCAACAACTCTAGGAGGAAAAGGGGTGGACACATATACTGGGACACCCTGTATATTAGGGGTACCCAAAAGTAATCAACATTTTGAGTTTGGGATTAATTTTATTTCTCTAAAAAAGAAACTTCAATTATTAATCTACTATATATTCACCAAAATTATCAAAAATTCTCTGCCACTTTTCCTGGGAATTCTCGATTCACTTCTTGAAGATTCTTGAAGTCTGGGAGCTAAAGTTCTCGCACTTCCTCCTCGGAGGGGAACGATTTATTGCTCAGAGAATGCTCCGCTGGCGTAAATAAGTAGTCAGATGAAGGTCTGGCAAATAGGGAGGATTCAGCAACACTTGCCACCCCAGCTCTTTGATTTTTTCTTGGGTGATTCTTGCTGTATGGGGTCGGATCCCCTTGTTTTAGCAACTCATAGTGGATGGCCACGGACTTCCCACCACACACACAGCAACACCTTCCTCATGGACGAAGTCGGTTTAGGGGTTGGTACTGGAGATTGGCCTTGAGACAACAATTGCTTTGACCGCTTCATGTTGTTCCATTTTCATCTCCGGTCACAATTCTCCCAAGAAATGGGAGCCGTTCTCCATCAAGGCACTGAACAACTTAATACTAAATGAAATGTTGATCAAAGAGACTGATCCACTGATAATGTCATGGTATGAATGTTTACTCCACAAAGATTAGTGTAGTTTTAAGACCAAAATACATCTTATAAAATTGTTGATTACTTTTGAGTACCCCTATAGCCATAATTCAAAACTTCCACTTGCCTTTATATCATGACGTACTTACTGACCTAGACTCTGACCATTTAGCTGTCATTCTTACTTTCCATGAAAGCCCAAAACTAGAACCACCACCACCAAGACTCATCAATGGCCCAATGGACTGGGGAAAATTCAAGACAGAAATGCATGACAACACGGACATTCCACTTACATACAAATCCACTGATGACATCGACTCAACTATAGCACAATTTATTCAATCAACATGCCCAACATTAATGCGTGGATCGTCTAATACAACCACGCCCCCACATATTCTAACTATAATTCATCAAAAAAATATTCTTCGAAAGAGATCGCGCAATATTCGGCTAGAACTTGACAAAGACAGGATAGAAAAATACAGTAATTACTTGACAAACATGACACCTGGAGACCCATCGCTATGGCGAGAGACAAGACGACTATTATATCAATCCACAGAAATTCCCCTCTTAAAAGACGGACAAAACATTGTAACAACTGACGCAGACAAGTGTAGGCTTTTAACAGACTGTTTTGAAAACAAACTGAAAACTGCAGATCACAACGACCCCCAGACGGACATTTCAGTATGACAGTAAAGTTGACTTCATACAGCCCAAAGAAATTTCATTTCTTATACGCTGGCTTACTAAGAATAAATCACCTGGAGAAAATCAGATAACGAACTCGGTGTTGAAACAGTTACCCAGGAAATGCCGTTAGCCTTTTAACGAGTATCTTCAATGCTTGTCTCCGGCGAGGACATTTTCCAAAAAGACGGAAACATGCCATTGTGATCTTCATCCACAAGCCTGGGAAACCGAAGAACAACGCTGACTGTTATCGGCCAATAAGTCTGCTGAATACAATGGGAAAACTTCTGGAAAAGCTGGTTGAAGTTAGATTAAGGAGCCATCTTTTAGACAGCATACCTAACCATCAGTTCGCATTTAAACCAAAGCATTCTTCAGTTCAACAATTACAAAGAGTTTCAGAAATGATAACAGAGTGTTTTGATAAGAAGGAATACGCCATTGGACTGTTTCTCGATGTTGCCAACGCTTTCGACTCTGTTTGGCACGAAGGACTCCTGCACAAGCTACGGAACACCACGCCTCCAGCTTACCTCTACTCCATCATTTCCTCATTTCTCCGTGGCAGGACATTCCAAGGGAGAGTGAAGACAACACTCAGCACGAAGAGAACCATCAAAGCTGGAGTACCGCAGGGAGCCATACTCAGCCCATTGCTATACATTCTGTACTGCAGTGATATGCCAGAACCAGACAACTCAGCCCTCGCTACCTTCGCTGACGACACACTCATCATCACGAAGAGCACCGACCTCAACGAAGCGATTCTTCACTTACAAGAAGCGGCAGATGAGGTGTCAACCTGGTACCGAAGATGGAAACTAGCAATTAATCCGGTTAAATCTTCAAGTAAAGTTTTTTCACTCAGAAAATTTCAAAATGAAGATTTACCAGAGCTGAAAATTGGACATCACTCAATTCTCTGGACTCCAAAGGACCAGAGTATACGCTATCTCGGAGTACATCTAGACACAAGACTACACATACACAAAAAACTACTAGAAGCTCACACACCACTGTTACAAATTTCTCCATTAATAAATAGAAAAACTCCCCTAAAACACACCTGTGGTACACTAATGTACAAATCGACAATACTACCCATACT